>CM068374.1:356659801-357223779 GCA_034769895.1 Magicicada septendecula | reverse complement strand
CTCATATTCACATAGGTTTAAAATTATATTATATGAAATTTTGTTATTATTATTTTGTTGACACTCTTATCACTCGTTGATAGAATATGATTTATTTCTTTACATGTATTAGTTTATAATTAGATAATTAAACTGAAGACAGCTGCCGATTGAAGGCTGAAACTTCGCATTTTATTTAGTCTGAGATGGAAAACGTGCATCTTATGTTAGAATTATTGCTGATATACACTTTATATCACTTTATTGTTTTAAAATGGACAAATTATCAAGTCTTTAACGAGTACTGAGTCACCAGTGTATATTATCTTAATTTGTGGTAGAAAGGCATTAGTTATGGTAAAATGATCAAATACTTTATCACATCCATTTTGTATACACATAACATGTGTGTGTGTGTGTGTGTGTGTGTGTGTGTGCGTGTGTGTGTGTGCGTGTGTAATTTGTTTAAATCCATTTACTCGGTGGTGGTAAGAGTAATTATTAGATAGTGCTCAACGTCAATATTGGATAATTTTTCAGTTATCAGAAAAATTACTAAAAGCTCAAAATTACTCACTTTTTTTAGTGATATTACAAATCAGACAATCACATAATAAATTCCAAATGACTACATTGTTTTTTTTAGTTAAATTTATAAACCTAATGCCTCAATGATCAATAAGGCTAGGTTTAAGTTTATTAAGTTTAGCGTGTTAGCTAAATCCAAACAAAATTCAATTTGGATTTACCAATACATTTGACTTTTGCAGTAAATGATTGTTGGTGTTCGGATAAGCCAAGTGATTGTATGAACGTGCAAAACCTCAAAAAGGTCAAGTTGGTGAGTTCGAGTATTGAATACAATTGAAGAGTGGTATACTTGAAGCACTTTGTGCCAGGCACTCACCAACCAATATTATTCGATTCTTTGGGTATACAAGAGCGACTGTTCATGACATTGGACAGAAGTATGTGGACGCAAAGTCTAAAGTCCAAAGAAGATTCTGCTAACCCGGTGAGGCAGTCATTTGAAAGAGAAGACTGCAAAGGCTGCTGCTGTCATCCAAAGAGCTCAAGAGCTCATTTTGGAAGGCCCAGGGCTATTGCTTCATAAACTGTCCACCACATTTGGGGTGAGTGAGGCCTCCATGTGTTGAAACACTGAAAACGATCTGAGATACACGTCTTATGTGATCATAGCAACTCAATGAAAGTTGCACACTGCAATTTGCTTCTTTGTTCATTCTCAGCTTTTTGTCATGACAAGAAGAATTTTACTGTCGATGCAAACATTGAGTGGAGAAATTACCATTGGCTCATCCATGATCCCGAGGATGACGCAAAATAGCCAGGACAAAGTTTCTGGCCAATGTTCATGTCCTAATCATTGTCTACAGTGAGGGTGATGTCATGCCACCACATTTCTTCAAAAGGGAGAAACCATCATAAAGGAGGTTTACCTCCAGTCTCTGAGGGCTGTAGTGAAGCCAAGGATAGAAACTATGGCCTCCAGGAGGCTGTACATCTTTCAACAGGACTGCGCTCCAGCTCGCACAAGCCATTTAGTACAAAACTGGGTTTCCTATAACATGGAAGCATTTTGGTTAAAGGAATTCTGGCCTCCCAGTAGCCAAGATTTAAACCGCCTAGATTACTACATTTGGGGCATTATTGAAAGAGTGTCCAGCCAGCAAGTCCAGGCACCCCAACATGGCAATTCTTCAGGCCGGTGTTGAGACACCATTCATGAATTTGGACACAGAGCAGTTGAAGACAGTGTACTTGTGCTTTAGAGAAAGGATCGAGGCAGTGATTGCAGCAAACATGAGTTATATTAAATAACGGGACTCAGGAAGGATCTCCTAAGCAATGTTAAAAAAAAGTTTTTTTTAGTAAGGAATTAACTGACACACTGTTTCCATAGGTATCTACAGACCTATGTCTAATACTTTTCACAAATATACATAACTGATAATAGCATAATATACAATTCTTTTTTTTTTTGTAAACACAGCTTAAAAATTTGTTGAAGGTGACTCAAAATCTGCAAGGAGCGTTGAGAGACATTAATTCTTTTGAACTGTTACATAATACGAGTTTATTTTGGATAATATTTCTCATAACTTGATGCCCCGCATAGATTTATAATTTTCTTGAAATTTTGACTTCCATTTTTGTACCCATAGTGGTGTTACCGTTACAAAATTCTCAGTGTAAACACCACAATTGGATTTGGCTTAACTCCCTCTAACCTGGCTGGATTAAAAAATTTTTTTCAAATTTCTGACAGCTTTTGAGCCCTGGTATCCAAAAAATTTCAAAACTGAACACTATATTAATATGTTGGCTAAAATTTCAGTAATTTGATACACTACATGTATTTTTGTGATTTTTCAAAATTTTGCCCTCTCACAATTTTTACCCCTCACCCTATTTTTTGGGAGGACAAATCTCAAAAACCAATGGGGTGAAAGTATGCAGACGCATGCCAAGTTTTATGAAAATTGGGAGACAAATGCCAAACGGTCGAGTTAAAACTTATAACTCACTTTGCTCATTCAATTAATGTAGTGATGTTTTGTTTAAGCTTGTTGCATAACTTGTTTCTTATCTATTCACTTTTGTAAGTAAATAATATATAAGTTGGATAATACATCTACTCATAATATGAATAAGAGCTGTAACTGTAATGAAAGCACAGTTGTTACTTATACTAATTTCTTTTTTTTGCAATTTTCAGTGACCGAACAGTTTTATATGTATAACTTTTCATACATAATTGAAATCATGGGCGTAACTTGGGGCCTAACTTTGGGGAGGGGGCAGGGTAAAGTTTCATAAATTCAAGTGTGTAGTGAGACTATCTATATAATAAAATACGAGTATATTATATACAAAATTAGAAAGTTTAGTAATAATTCTTAGTCAATAAACGAGGGACAATTTCATTTTTAATGATCAACAAACCTTTCTTCATAAGTTGTACTTCCAGTTTTGTTTACCTAGAACAAATATATACTGTAGGCCTATAAACATAAACAATTTCAGTTCTTCCAATTCTTATACCCAGGTTTTGTAAACGCAACCTCTCCCTTAGGCACATTGTCACAAAATGCTCAGCAGTAGTAGCAGTAAGCCAAATCAGTCACAGCACAAAGAAATTTTCAAATTGCCAGTCAGGCAATTTTCAAAGAAATTAACCAGTGTTACTTCTTTGTGTTTCTTATCTCACATTTCTCAGAACTTAGGAATACAAAAA
The DNA here is from genome assembly GCA_034769895.1 of Magicicada septendecula. Classification (NCBI taxonomy): domain Eukaryota; kingdom Metazoa; phylum Arthropoda; class Insecta; order Hemiptera; family Cicadidae; genus Magicicada; species Magicicada septendecula. The sequence goes on along the minus strand of CM068374.1, from coordinate 357,220,541 downwards.
ACCAAAACAATCACAACAATAATGAATTAATAAAGAGACAAGCGATGTGTACTTTAACGGACTACGTACACGACCGAGTAACCCACCGCAGTTGTATCAGTAATCATTAACATATAACAGTTCCAAATGACCGTCTTTTAAGATTCGTGTGTAAAAGGCACGCATTGTATTCTAGTTAACTAGGTCTCTAGCATTTTTTTTTCGAACAGAAATATTATTTTGACGTAATCATTCAAATCTGTCAAACATTTCCTTTACAAGTTTCTTCGAAAGAAATAAGAATAATAAATTTATGGCAACTAGTCATCTGAAAACAGTATAGAGGTTGATAAATAGTGCTTATTGTGCTCGCAAGCATAGAAACTGTCTTTTGTTTAACTATTTGTTAGTTTTTATTTATAACAAGTGGAAACACAATTTTATAATGCTTGGAACATGGGGGGGGGGGCGAGTGCCCCCCTTGCCCCTCCCAAGTTACGCCTATGATTGAAATAACAGAATTTACAATTTCTGAACTCAGATGACATAGTTTGTATTGTGGCTTCCACCAATCATTTTCACATTAACTTCAGCTGGTCGGAATAATTTTCTTTGTCTACATCTACTCTCAATTCTCAGTAAATAGAATACAGTATTTGAGCGAAACCACACTGATTACTATAACTGACTTAAACATTTTTCTTTATGAATACCAATTTTTATGGCTACAAAGTTGTCCTGAAATGAAAGTAATTATCTGGATTGGATTACCGTTTTTACTTTCTATAATGTGTTTTGTGTGTGTGTGCGTGCATGCACAAGTGCAAATATTTCTTTTATTAATTTTTTTCATTTGTATAATTAATGATAAGGTTTCCTCATAAACTTTTCACATTATTTCAATGCTGCCTAAGCAATCAATAAACAATTACCATTTTTTACATCAGCTATGAATGATTTCAAAAGCTGTGTTACATAACAAGAAAAGTTCCATTAATCGGGAAAACCGTATGTGACAAATAAACAAAGTGACAAAACAGTGAAAAAGTACATTCACCAAACTGATAGGCAGAAAGCATTTTTAATACAATTTAAAGTTTTCTTTACACATACAAATCTATTTTCCACAGTAAAGGAAGAAAAATCAGCCTTTTTAATTTCTCTCTTCATCTAGTACACGCAAAGTATTATTAATATGACGCTTAGCCTTGTGGTTTATTAGTTTCTTCAATAATAAAAAAATGTACATAAGTTTAAAATTATATATATGTGCTACAAAATTTGTTTTTTTTTATATGATTTAAATTAGAAAATTTTAAATTAATGAAAGCACAACTGATTATAATATTTATATATTTAACATGATTCTTAACCTTATGAAATGCTGCAAAGTACTTGCTGCAATCCAAGTTGATTTTTCTTATTCATTAATTTTTTTCATTAATTCTGAGTTTAAAAAAAACTATACAAGTCAACTAAAAGAGATAAGATATATATAATAGAAAAGAAAAGTAATATACTCTACCACTTTTTTTGTCTATATTAGTAAATATATTCAAGTAGAACTCACCATCAGCCAAACTAAGTTACTGAAGATGAGTTGTACTCTCTGTCACAAGTGATAAAAAACTGAATAATATTTACATTTGTTCAAATAATTTTGGATACACGATTATACTGATGTTATCAACATTAAAAGAAACAAATTCTGTAACACATACAAGCAATATATACATTGATATATATAAATATGTATATAAATTAGTTTTTATAAGTATCTATTTACAGTTATACTAACTATACTGTGGTTCCATATGAGCTAAAAACTACTCGAGAGGAGTCTGTGTCGAGTGTCACATCTTCAGGTGACGCTAAATCGACTCTGACGGTCCCTGAATTCCTCTTTCTTCGTGCTGCATTACCCCATTCACCCTGGCGCCAATTGAAACCGCCCGATGCTTCTGTCGTTGCTGTAGTTGGTGCAGGTGTTGGTACTGGTGCAGCAGGGGTTGCACCTGGTTCTTCAGAATCAGAACTTCGTGATTCTGCTGAATCAAAACTGCTTTCGACTCCACCACCCCGGTAACGTGCAACAACGCATTCCTGACTACTATCCTCGATTGCTCTGCAAAAGTAATGTAAATAATAGTTTACATTCAAATGCTATGAGAAACTGAATTAATTTAAACTACTTGAGAGGAGTCTGTGTTGAGTATCACACCTTCAGGTGATGCTAAATCGACTCCTCTCCTTTTTTCTTTTTCTTCCACTATGTTTTAGACTTGCAGCATGTTACAACTGTTAATTCGTTTTGCTTGTAAACTTTCATAGTTTCCATTAATAACAACACTGTTTTTCTGTTCAACATACATCATTTTATTACTCTTAAAAACTAAACAATTCACTCTGAGCCAATGAAGATGTCTCATTGTAGTATGGGCAAAACGTTTGGTTTGAAGAGAAATAAAATGACATGTGTTAAACCACAACTAGTGCTGTTTTTTCTATTTTGTTTGTTAAGTTTGAAACCTATAGAAAAATTTACAGGCAATGCACAAATGCAATGAACAGAGAAGGGCATTGAAAATGCTTCAATAATCTAAAAAAAAAATATATATATATATATATATATTTATGTTCATTCACCAATCAATGAATTCATTCTTCATTTACCAATGTACAGATTATAAGTTAAATGTAGTCGCATTCATAAGCGAAGTTTTATATGTGTACTACGTTATTGACAACAAAGAAGTAGTTTCTATGGAAACTCACTGGTTCCCATTTTCGCTCACGCACTAGCGGTCATTTTCAAATGTGCGACACGTCCTTATAAACATTTTTAATGTTAAAAACATTGTCAAATCTCTCTGGTAAGATAAGGCACTACTTACTTCCACAAGTGGATTTGGTAAAACTTTGTAATTTCTTTTAAAATAAAATGATCAAGAGTTAATATTTATAATGGTACAATTAAAATTCTAGTTATATTCATTATATCCCTACAGAAAAGAACAATGTCTGTAATGAATAATAATAAATTGTGTATGATAAGTTCTCATTATAAAATCTATTGTATAGTCTATTACGTGAGGAATTTTCTGCCGATTTTGAGTTAGTGTCCATGGATCCTTCTCATTTTTTTTTTCAAAATCTTTATAAAGGGTTAAAAAATAAAGTTAAGGAAATTGTTTGGCCCGCTCTTAAATTTAGGGGTTGTTTTCACCCTTTTCCAGGGGTGAAAAAAACAAAATTTAATTAACCCCGGGACCCGATAGAGAATTAAATTCTAAGCAAAAAGGAGGTACACACTTTTTCGAACAAATGCGTTGTTTCGAAAAAAAAGCGTTTTTTAAAATTAATCTGCAAATAACTAAAAAACGACGCCATTTTGCCAAACATTTGTATGACTCAAACTTAAAGCTTATTACGAGGCGAACATTTTCCACATTGTTTGGTTTCCTTATGTCAAATGGTTCTCGAGAGACAGCCAAAACAAGATGGCAATTCACCGGTTTTTAATCAAATTACGTGCTTAAAACTGATATATCTCGGTAAAAAATTGTTCAATTGTAACTAAATTAGTATCAAACGAAAGCTCTTTTAGTTTCCTAAAAACTCCGGGTTTGTGTAGCTTACAACATTATGAAGTTATGTAGGAAAATATAATTTCTGCAAATTTTTTCCAAGAAATTTAAAAAGGGACGTTCACCATTTTGTCAAATATGCATATTAAGCCGAGATACTGTAGTTTTCGGTTGTCTATTGTATTAGCAATGTCCTCATTTTTTTAACTATATATGTATTGCTGTACAGTAACACGTAACGTTTTAAGAAAATTCAAGTTTTGTGATTTTCGCCAAAATTCGGCTTTTCTATTCAATATCTTAGTAACGATGCGTTTTATCGAAAAAATGTTAAAAATCAAAAATAAAGCATATAGAAAAACAAAACTTTTAAATTTTATTTCATTCCTTTATGACTAAAACTCGATGAGTTAAAGCAGTTTAAAGGTATATTTTGCTGACATCGTGTAAAACATTTTTGACTTCTAAGCGAAATGTCTAGTGTACAGTAGGGTTTTTTACTATAGTGCATACGACAATAGTTGTAGCTCTTTAAATTTCCTATAAAATGCATTTTGTTTGAAATTTTTTTTCTTAAATATTGATCGTGTTATGACCAAAAATGTAAACGCGCTCGAAGAGTAATATTTTGTTATCGTACGTTAGATGTTCGGTTGCGGTCCTGAGAGCCTATTAATTTATACTAAACTAAACTAAACTTTTTTCAAATTGACAATAGAATTAAGTATTACAATATCTGTTGCAATTTGTCACTGTCTATACTGCTGGTTCGTTATATCAATCGAATATTTAATTTAATAAAATAATATAATGTTTATGGTTCAACTTTTCTTTGATTACATTTTATAAGTATGGATGAAATATATATTTTTTTGGCTGAATTTTGAACTTTTGAATGTTGAAACGTACCCAATTTCAGGACTTCAAAGTACATCATCGCGTTGTTTCATATTTTCAACCCTTTAGGGGTGGTTTCAACCCTTTCAAGTAGAACCCTTACGTAGGATGTATTTCTTGACGTCAAAATTGTAATCAACACCCTCCAAAAACCTATAGGTACTCACTTTCGAGGCTTTGACTGGCATTCTCGCAAAGTTTAATACTTACACCCCCTGATTATAGTCTGCTTCAACCCTTTAAAAACTATGCTTTGCGTCAAATATAATTTTGGACGTTAGAATCGTAATCAGCACCCCCTAAAACCTATAAGTACCCAATTTCAGGGCTTCCTCGCGTCGTTTCATATTTTCAACCCTTTAGGGGTGAGAGCGGGCCAAAAGTTTTCCTTAACTTTGTTCTAGAACTTTTTAGGAAGCGATAGCAAAAGGAATCACAAAATTATATTGACACTAACTCAAAATCGGCAGATAGGCCCTTTGTCATGCCTCACGTAATAGACTAGTAGATGGAAAGTTACTCTGTTACTTCACTATGTAAATTCTTGTATGATGTTTGTCATCTCTGTGTAAGATGTTGTCACACCACTGTTTTATCAATTCTAGACACTATTACAACTCGTACTAAAAATCTATTTCACCTTCCTATGATATGTACATATCCTCCCATCAAGCGCTGAATTTTTGTTTTTACTAACTTTTTGTCGTATGTATTAATATAAAAACTAGAATGGTATACTTAAGGTGAATGTAAACATACATGTGCATTTGTGGTACAAAACTTTTCTATGGAAGGGGACTTGGTGCTGAGTCACATGCAATGACCTAGGATATTTTCAGACATTTCTACCTATCTCAGGCGTTGTACAAATTGTATTATATTGTTACGACATCACAGAACAATCTACGTGTTTATCGAACGTTCCAGAGAGATCCAGAATGTAAGCGTTGTAATGGGTCTAAATGTACCTAAATATTATTGTGTAATTTCATAAATTCAATAACATGTAAAGATGAGGCCCCTCTGAGGTGACACGAGAGCCAGTAAATATGAGCCAGTATATGGCCTTATATGGTTATAACGAAAATCTATTTATAGCCAGTGACCAACGCATCAAGTATTTGTTGACGAAAAACAACTCGCAACGAGGTTGAAGAGGTGAAACTCAACCCAACGGAACGTTATAATAATGAGGACGAGACGTACGGCGGGGAGCGGGTGAAGCAATTTTGAGGCGCACCAAACGGAAAATTTGTAACACTGGAAGTCAGTCGGCAAACAAAATCAAAACAAAGCGGACGTGGGCAGTTCTGCTCGCCACCGGCTGCGTACCGTTTTCGCCCGCATACAACAGAAAATGTGAATTTATATATATATATATATATATATAATAACATCACCAAATTCAGATAAATTTTGATAACAATAAGTATGTATAAAAAATGCTAAATGATATTATGTTTGAATAAATAAATTATGTGGAGAGTAAAAAATAAATAAAAGGTAATTAACATGGAAGGAGAAGGAGTAAAAACCGAAAATGATTAATAAAGAAACTAAAATAATAGACTGACAGACAAACGACATTGACCCAACCCCAGAGATTGGCTAGTTAAGAAACCAGCTAAGACATCAAAATAAAGAAAACAAGACGAATGAAGGAGAAGAAGAATGAAAACCAAGAGAGAACAAACCCATGAGGAAGAAAACAAAATGAAACGCATCAAGAAAACTAGACAAGAAAAAAAAATAGAGAAGGGAGAAATAATGTAACCCAAAATAATAAAGACAATGAAATTCAGTTAAGAACCAAAACTGTTAATGAATGTTAGTATTGATAAAATGACAATTATAAACCATCAGTAATATAAAACAATGTATAAAAGTACACTAACCAAAAGAGTTGGGGATATATGTAATTTGTTAACTAAGAAAGACACAATATTAATAATGTTATATAGATAGTGGGTAGAGAAAGAGAATAAAATGATGAGAAATAAATGGAAGTTGAATTAGTGAAAGTGATTTATCCTAGAGTGATATAATATGTAGCGGGTCGATTTTTGGGCGTTTTTGTTTTAACCGTTTGGGGTATATATATATTTTTAGTCATTTCGGTTTCGGGCGGGTTTGTATAAAATAATGTAAAAATGTATTATTGTGCAACGTATTTGTCCGTATAACAGACCAGTGTTGAGAAACAGTTGGAAACAAAGCGAAACGCAATCAGTGGTGTAACACGGCAGAAGAATTTACCTCCACCAAAATTCTAAGAACTTTGCAAGTGTATCGACGCACAGGCGCGAATACCCACGCAAGCGCGCTCAAAAGGACGCTCTCAACAAAAAACAAGATGGCTAGAGCGAACAATTTATTCATCGCCCCTTTGGCATCACTCAAACGTCCGGCCCACTTAAATGACGTCAGCCAATGCCTACAGAAGATCATATGCGGCATTGACTCAAAAAAATAACATGCAGAGCATGGGCTGAAGCTTCGGCGACGACGCCCAAGGCCGTGAGTTCCAGTGTTGAAAACTGGGGAGAGGAAACAGAGAACTAACTTCTGCCCAGTTCCTCTTACCAACCGACCGCATGCGGTTCGTCAAAATTTCATTAACAGTTTTTTTCTTTAGGTCGGCCGACCTCACAGTTAAAATTTGGAACGTTAATCAACAGTGTACAAGTGAAATAACAACAGTAATGAGTGAGCATAAATGAAGTAATAGTTTCGTTTCTTTTTCGAACATTTGAAAGGGGACTTGGCACGGACGCGATGACCGCGTGGTCGATGTGGGGGCTTTATCATATGAAGATGTGTTAGGGGGTTTCTGACTTTGTATAGAATGTGAAGGGGTTTTTTAGTTTGGTATAAATGTGAGTGTGGCAAAGCTGGGCGGCTTTCTGTGTTTATTTGTGTTTGCCTTTTATGTTTGTCTTAGAAAAAATAAGGTAAGCCGTAGATTGTAAGCCAGATTACAACAGAGTCACGTGTTGCACAACACCTGAAACATGTATTTACTAAATGTATTGTTCTTAATTTCACTAAAGTAACAGTAAAACATTAAATGGAAATTCTCTTCATATAAATGTGTTGTGCAAATTATTCTCACAACCTTAAGAAATTACGTCTGCATCCCAAACATACGTATGACGCAACCTTGAAGCCACGCGATGGTAAGTAGGAGTGGATTAACATTGATTTTAAATTAATACGATATCATTTAATATAGAAAGTTTCATTGGCGCCACGAAAGGGACGAATTTAATAAAATAAATTCCATACCTATAAATGGGATGCAATCGTAATTTGGAAGTTGTGTGAGAATACGCAAAAGATACTTATGTAAAGTTAAGTTACGCTAAGTAAGTAAAGAATATTTAAAATATAAATATATATTTAAAATATATATTATTTATATTGTAAACAGAATAAATACCTAAAAATAATAATAATAATGGAAAATACAGCAGAGAACGGAGTCGATTTGTCCGACTCGACTGTGATAAGCGAAATAGCTGAATTAAATGAATCAGCTGTTGTGAATAGTTTTGAAGTACATTCAACGCCGAATGTAGGTCAAGGCGACAAAACTTTGAACACAAGTAGTATAAATGAAAAAGATAGTACAGATGATTCGGGGATCCAAACGACCCCAAAATCGAATAGAGAAAGTAAAAATAATAATGGTGAAGTCAGCTTCACTGACAATAAAACAGAAAGTCAGTCGACACCAGTCCCGACTAAAAAATCTGAAGATCAAGATATAACGAAAATGATCCAATTTCTTTGTACCAGTTTCAATAAATTTGATGTAAAGTTAGACGAACAAATTAAATTGAGCAATGACTTTGACACCAAATTAGAAGTACAAAATAATAAATTTGACGAGTTAAAAAATCTGAATAATGAGTTAAAAAATGAAATACAAGAAATGAGTAAATGTGTAGAAAGTACTAATGAAACGATAAGATCCAGTTTGAATAAATTAGAACAGAGTGTAGAGCGAATGGGAGTACAGGTGATGAATGCAATGCCAGATAATGAGTTGACAAGTAATAACAATGATAATACAAATAAAAATGTGGTGTTAGAAAATGATGGTGTAGATGTTGAGAGTGATAACGTAATGGTAGAAAGAGTAGAAGTTGATAATGAAATGTTAATGTGTGTCAGTGAGTTGGAGAGAGAGAGGAGAAATAATGTTGTGGTAGAGTGGGGACAGAGGGCAAATTTTCCCTTTATTATTTATGATGTTTATGATGATTTATTGAGTCCACAAGTGTTGTGGTTGAAGGGCAAGAGTCCCGTATTGGTAGATGAAGTGAGGTGTTTATTTTTGTGGAGTAATTGTGTACCCTCTGTCCGGAATAATTGTGAGAGTGTAATGTGGTGTTATGAAGAGAGAGAAGTAAATAGAGAATGGTATGTAACAGAATTGTATAATTTGAATAGAAAGTATGATGAATGGAAAGAAGGCTTAGAAATATATTTGAATAATAATGATTACAATGATTTGAAAAAAATAATTAGACCGATATTGAATGAATGTAATGACGGAGACTTAACAAAAATACTTAACGTAGACTGGTTTAATGAGTATGCTGGTAAAATGAGTGAATTTGGTTGTTCTGGTTATGACACACAAAGTAACCATTTGTTTGTAAATAAAAAGCAAAAGTGTTATATAAAACCAAGATTAATTTTTGACGATGGTGGCTGAACTAGAATATCAGTGTATAGACCTTGTTTGAATTTTATAAATTTTTGGTAATGACCTTGCTGATTTGGACATCTGAAGTGAGATACACTTGAACAATTTTGACGTATATTTTGTAAATAATATTGAATTCATTTGTGTGTATTGTGAAATGTAATGTGTATATGTTTTAGAAAATGTTGTATTAATAATAATAATATTATTAATATTTTTGCACTCTAATTAAATAACAAAATAATTACTAAGACAATAGTTAATGAGTTGTAGAATGTTGATAATAATGAGATATGTTATTTTAATAATCAAATGAATTAAATAAGTGGAGATGTGTAGATAGTGTGATTGAATATTATGTGTTTGAATTTTATAAGGTAATTAAATTGTGTGGTGAGATTTTGATTTAATAATAATTAATAAGTAAATAAATGGTAAATGGTTTATTTTGTGGAACATAATGATTAAAAATATGTTAATAATAAATTTAGAATTTTTGAAAATCTGATTACAACACAGGATAAATTCATCATGATGATAAATAAAAAGAGTTAATGAAAAATTTTAAATAATAATGTTTATAAATTTTTATATAAATTATTTAAAAGAGAATTGTTTGTTTGATGTATGCTAAAAATCCAGGTTTACTGCTATTTGTGTATTGTGTTATGTGATGTATTATAACAGTGTAGTGTGGAACTGCTATGGGGGAAGGTTGTAGATTTTGTACGTAATATTTTATGTTAATAATATTGTCATTTAAATTTTAATTTAATATTACGAAAGATATTTTACTTGTGATTCCCCAAATTTTCGGGCGGTCACGGCCTCACCGAACCCTGACCGTGGAATTGGTTTAGCTTTAACAGCTATGGTTGGGGCACATTACGATTACGCGCTGACCATAACAGGCCATAGCTGTTATCGTTGTAAAGGTGTATTTTGAAATTGATGGGGGGTAATAAAAAGGGGAATCACCAAACTATGGAACAGCGGCTGCCACTCTGTTCGAGAAGGAACAGCAGAGCTAGGTGGTAGATCCGTTTAAGGGTGCATGATTATTAACGCGAACATGATGATGTTCACCAATTTAAATTTAACAGCGGAAGCAGAGACACGGAGAGGTAAAAACCTGCTCCAAAATATACCGTCTCTGTGGAAGCGAAAGGGCGAAACAGTCCTCCATAATCTGAAATAGAGTGTGTGGCTGGGAGGTGACGTAAAGGAGTCACGAATTTTAAAATCTTATGACGTAACAGTTTTGCTTATTCAAGGTTTAATCCAATCAAAAATGCTTGTGCTCTGTCCACATAATTATATGCTCAGACTCGTAAAATAAGGTTCATAATATAATTTGAAAGGTATCATTTTATTGTTGTGTGTTAGATATAGTTGTTGATAAAATGTATTTTCATTATGTGTGTAATTTTTTTTTCTAAGCCAATCATTAGACGCCTGGCAGGCAATCAACATAATAGAAGTAAGTGTTGATAATGTATTACATGTAACTGTTCAATTTTGAAAGGTATCCATGGTGTTTTAATTATGTTAGGATATCAGCTGATCAACAATACCATGTCACTGGTATATTGGTTTGTAAATGTTACAAGTAATTAATGTTTAGTGGGCTACAGATATTTCGAAGTAAAGATAAAAAGAATATGCAGATTAATAAAAGATAATTTATGGGTGATAAATGTTTTATGGGACACGTAGACCTGTCCAAGTTGAATTAAAAGTTGAATGTGAAATAGTAGAGATGAGTATGATATAATGTTGTTTTTGAGTTAATGTATGTTATAGAAGTTGGTGAAGTATTAAGGTTGACACAGTTGTGGGGAATTTATATAGAGTTTTGAATGATATATATTTATGTTTATAGTTAATGAGGTTATTTTGTGTATTTGTAGTGAGGTAATGAGATTGAGATTTTTGGGGATGGCAATTTTGTATTAGGGGGTAGTGTATTTGGGGAGTCCGCAACAAGGGTTGGGACGGGATTAGAATAGATTTTAGTGGGGAAGGGGCCGCCTTAGGTAGAATCCGGGCCGCCAAATAAGGGAAATGAGTTTTGGGGAAGGAAACACGTATCCTATGTACAAAGGGTTGGAGAGTATTTTTTTTATATATGTAGAGAAGGCGGCGTTTTGAGTTAAATGGTAAGTTGGGGTTTAGAATGTCCTGATTAGTAGATATTTTGGTAGAGATGGGTGTCATGGGAGTTGAAGTTGATGAATGTTAGAGTCAGAGGGAGAAAGTTTATATAGGTATAGAAATCTAATACAGAAAAACGAGAATAAATAATTTACATCACCCACAGTATATTAAAGTAAGATTGTTGAAAAGAAAGAGAGATTCATGATAAAGAATATGCAATTGTTTATTTTTTTACCAGTGACAGAATTTTGATAAAATTTGAGAATAATGTAAAGTTAAGAATTGTTTGTTTTAAATAATTTAAATGTCAAGTTGATGATTGATTATATTAATATTTTGTTTATTATAAATATTTTATGTTACTATGTTTTGTATTTCAAGGTAGGATATTACAGATATTTAAAGTGTTTTCAGAAATCATACATAACATATGTAGGTCAAGGGTTTTGTACTTGACCTAGTTATGATCAGCTGATGAGTTCATACACCTACTAAGCTTGTAGAGTAGGAATACAATTTTAATTTGTTTGTTTGATTAATTCAAACCAATATTTGAATAATTTTAATAAATGTTATTTAATAAATAAATTTAATAAATATTTAATGAATAATTTTTTTTTGAATTTTAAAATTTTGAAAATTTTAAATTTTTTTTGAAAAAAAAAAAAAAAAATTTTTTTTTGATTTTTCGTCTGCCATCGAGTGAATATTTTGAGTAATGATCATTTTATTATGTATGTATTAATGATGTTTCTTTTATTGTATTGCTTTATATTGGTAGGCTATAAATTGTTCTCATGCTAGAGTAAGGATGTATTTGTATTAATAGGAATGTTTAGGTTAAGTCATTGAAACAAAAATTAGAAAAAAGAGGAAGAGAATTTTTTGATAAACGATTATTTTTTGAATTTTGAATTTTTTAAATTTTTGATAAATTTTAAAAGAAAGTTTTATTCTTATGTGTTATGGTAATATGTAATGTTAGAGTGTGTGAGCCCAGTATTTGCCAAAGGCAGCCCAGCTTGCAAAAAGGGGAAACATATCGGCGGAGGAGCTGGGATAATTTTAGCCCGGGATTGAGGATTTTTGGGGGTAGCATGTTAGAAGGCAAGGTGGGCTGTGGTGCGAGTCTGATCGATTTCTCGGTGTTGGGATCTCTTACGGAGAAGTCCAGTGATCTCGTTCAGATGAGTCCATGGTCGCTGAGCCAGGGGGGTCGTGTACCCATGAGATTAAGAACCAGGGGGTTGTAGGCACCAGTTCCTCACCGGTCCTCTTCGAGGTTTATCGATGAGATTTCTTCTGTCATGGACAGCAGAATTCTCATCGAGGGGGTATTGTAACGGGTCGATTTTTGGGCGTTTTTGTTTTAACCGTTTGGGGTATATATATATTTTTAGTCATTTCGGTTTCGGGCGGGTTTGTATAAAATAATGTAAAAATGTATTATTGTGCAACGTATGTGTCCGTATAACAGACCAGTGTTGAGAAACAGTTGGAAACAAAGCGAAACGCAATCAGTGGTGTAACACGGCTGAAGAATTTACCTCCACCAAAATTCTAAGAACTTTGCAAGTGTGTCGACGCACAGGCGCGAATACCCACGCAAGCGCGCTCAGAAGGACGCTCTCAACAAAAAACAAGATGGCTAGAGCGAACAATTTATTCATCGCCCCTTTGGCATCACTCAAACGTCCGGCCCACTTAAATGACGTCAGCCAATGCCTACAGAAGATCATATGCGGCATTGACTCAAAAAAATAACATGCAGAGCATGGGCTGAAGCTTCGGCGACGATGCCCAAGGCAGTGAGTTCCAGTGTTGAAAACTGGGGAGAGGAAACAGAGAACTAACTTCTGCCCAGTACCTCTTACCAACCGACCGCATGCGGTTCGTCAAAATTTCATTAACAGTTTTTGTCTTTAGGTCGGCCGACCTCACAGTTAAAATTTGGAACGTTAATCAACAGTGTACAAGTGAAATAACAACAGTAATGAGTGAGCATAAATGAAGTAATAGTTTCGTTTCTTTTTCGAACATTTGGAAGGGGACTTGGCACGGACGCGATGACCGCGTGGTCGATGTGGGGGCTTTATCATATGAAGATGTGTTAGGGGGTTTCTGACTTTGTATAGAATGTGAAGGGGTTTTTTAGTTTGGTATAAATGTGAGTGTGGCAAAGCTGGGCGGCTTTCTGTGTTTATTTGTGTTTGCCTTTTATGTTTGTCTTAGAAAAAATAAGGTAAGCCGTAGATTGTAAGCCAGATTACAACAGAGTCACGTGTTGCACAACACCTGAAACATGTATTTACTAAATGTATTGTTCTTAATTTCACTAAAGTAACAGTAAAACATTAAATGGAAATTCTCTTCATATAAATGTGTTGTGCAAATTATTCTCACAACCTTAAGAAATTACGTCTGCATCCCAAACATACGTATGACGCAACCTTGAAGCCACGCGATGGTAAGTAGGAGTGGATTAACATTGATTTTAAATTAATACGATATCATTTAATATAGAAAGTTTCAAATACTAAAGAAACACTAAGTAAATTATAATGAACACTAAATAATTTAAGAAAGTGCAAGTGAAAAATAAATACAAATATTGTCTATCATAAAAATAGTAAGAGGAGAGTAGGCTAAGGTAAAGACTTAGTAAAATAAATCATGTTTTAGTTTTAAGAGTGAACAATAACATTTAACAAAGTTACAATGAATAGTATTTAGGATAGAACATTGATTCAGTAAATAATGAACACTAAGTAGTGATATTCACTGTGATGACTAGGAAATAGTATTGTTATAACTTAAAAATGTATTGTAAAAGTTTAAAGGTGTGATTCACAAGGAAAAGTAATCAGGTGGTGTTAATATGGAAGGGAGAGCAAAAAGCATTAGAAAATAAGTTTGTATTAACATTAAGTAAATACCCATGTTATAAGGGGAGTTTAAGGGAAAAAGTTCAATAGAGGTGAGATTGTTTAGCACCAGAACAACAAATAAGAAATAATGAATTGTATAAACTGTTGTTTATGAATTGGATAAGGCTGTAAGAGTCATACAGACCATAGACCTAGATGTTATAGGTTATATTGGAAATGAATAACAAAATAATTAGCAAGTAAGATTGAATAACACAGTTGTTACTAACAAAGATTAAATTAAAACACATCCAGAGACATTAAACCTAATTATAAAAGCAAAATAACAATTTAGGACTAAAGGAAATATATTGTGTATGAAGCCATAAAAATCCAGTAATGGCTACTTAAATGTGAAACAGGCCTAACGGTCAAACATAAACAATTACTGATTGTAAAAAAATCACCATGTAATGGACAAATCCAAGGTGACTAATTCATCAAGGATGAATGGTAGTTTTATTATTAAAAACCAAATATTAAATTAAGGAATTATATAAACAAAGAAATGTAATTAGTAAGTATGAAATTAATTGTAAACTTAGAAAACTTGATAAAACCCAATATTGTGGGGTACCAAAATAATCTTTGTGAGAAAATATAAATGACAGTGCATTTAGATAATAACTCCGAAGGAAGATAAGAGGAGGAAGAAAGTCCGAAGATATGGGAAGATTTGAAAGGAATTCGAAAATTGATAACAATGTGTTCATGTTCAGCTCACCCAATGAGAGCAATGATGTAACCATGGAAACGACCGTTTAACGAGGTAATTACCATTAAATACAATTTACTTGAAAAGTGACGCTATCGCAAGCCAGATGCGAATTTTCTGTACAACACATTTTCATATTTAAACCATCTTAAAAATAAAACCAAGTATAGAAATTGATCGTAAAGAAGTCTGATGGATGCGGAAGACCATTACCAGAGGGAGATGTTTAATTGAAGACGAAACATCTAAATAAGTCCAGACAACTTTGAAAAAGATGCCGAAACGTGATTAAAGAACAAATGAATTATATTGATGCCACAATCCTTCCTTCTCGACACCCAGAGTAATACCGTACTACAACACTGTTAAATATCAGTTAAATTATTTCAACTTCCAAAAATAAACGCACTTTGAATATTTCTCAATGTATGTTGAATACCACTGAATCATTTTTATTCTCTTGCAAGGATTGAATCGAAATATTAAATCACTGTAAATTTGTTAACTATAGAACTAACCTCATATTTATGTATGACTTTTAAACTTCTTGTATGACACTCAAACAAACCAATTACCACTACACATTATCCTACTTAAGGAAAAAACATTGCAAGGTTGTGTATTTTTAATATTGTAACTGCATCTGAACCTTTTAACGTGATCCAAACAACCCACAAACATCGACCGAAATATTTGTTGATTGGCATATTAACACGCCATACTGTTTATTTGTATTCAAAAGTCGATTGTTTAACCCTGTAAAGAGTCTTATAAAGAATTATCCGGTGCAGAATTATATATGAAAAATTAATTACAACTTGTGTCTATAAAATATTAACTTCAAATTAATATTAAAACTATACTGTGTGTGTTAAATCGTGTTTTATTTTCATTAGAAAAGTGTATGTTTAAATTATCATGTATAGCAAATGTTTCTGAGGCGACGTCTAGCGCGCAAGTAGCGAATACTGCAACTGCTAACTCGATTAACAAAAATTTGAGAAAAGGCGGGACGGACTGAATTCGTCGCCTCGTTCAAATAGAACATTGATAAGGAAACCATTTTAATTGTTTTATATAAACAATTTGGCGCCACCCGGAGATTATCCACTACGTTTGAACCTCAGATCGGGAACCACGATACCTGGTCCCCCAGTACGTTCGCTACGGGCCCAAACATCGTGAATTACATCGCCGTGCGAGGACACATTTTTACACTCAGACACACTGTTATATTTTACAGAGGTATACGAGAGAAAGAGACCAGACACGACCGATATATTATAATATATATTATAACATTGCCAAACCCTGATCACATTTGATATAAATAAGTATGTAAAAAATGCCAAGAAACCATATATTTTGATAGATAAATGATAACGAGAATGAAAGTAGTAAATATAATCAATAGTGAAGGAGGAAGAATACAACCAAAGGTGGTTACAAAACAAGAAAATACGAACTAGACTGACAGACAACTGACATTGACCCAACCCCAGAGATTGGCCAGATATTAACCAAAGTAAAGCGAGACTAGAAGACAGTGAAGAAAAAAGAAAAAAAAAATTACATGGCCATAACAATTAACTCACAAGATTGTTTTAAAAGAGCATAATTTTTTATTATTGTTAATAATTTATGTTTAAATTTTTATTAGTGGTAACTTGTAAATGACAGTATCTCAGCAATTGTTATACATAAAAAACCATGTGTAGATATGATTGTATGTATATCCTTATCTATAGGTGATGTGTCAGCTGTTATGTTTAAAATTACACTCATACAGACAGGGAATAGAAATGTGTGCGTGGTTCAATCAGCGAACAAATTGTATAGCCTACTATATACTTTGGAACTTTTACTAGGATTATTTCAGCAGTATGTATGTTATCTCAGCATTATGTGTTTGAAAGTATAAGGTTTTGGAGAGTTTATTTATTCGCTAATATTATTGCTGTTGCTACAGATGTAGTATGTTTCAATTAACACAATATATTTTAACATTATTAAATTGTTGTTATTATTACTAATTATGACATTTCAGACCAATTTTTATCACTTTAATGACAATGTATACAAAGTTATGTTTTATTTGAAAGATGTATTTACAATACCATGTTGTTTGAATATTATAAAATGATATGTGACAGTCTGAAGTTAACAAAAGAGACATGAACTCATTAGATACAAAAACTTTGTAATAATAGTGAGATCGTGAGAAATATAAGGGTAATTAGAGATAGGTAGGGAGTGACAAAGATGAACAGTGAAGTGATAAGTGTAATAAAATAAACAGCATATAATCTTAAGAAAAAAGAGTTAAACAAGTGTGACAAACCCAAAACATAAGCACATGTTAAATGAGCAATTAAGTTAAGTATATTAGACTGAAAGACACAGAATAATTGTGAATGTAAAAAACAGAAAAAATATTATCTCAGTATAAAAATCACCAGGGTGATTACTGTTATAAAAGAGATGGTGTAGGTATAACACTCACCAAATTTGTTCATTTGTTAATTTAAAGAAAGAAGTTATTGGCTTAATGTTTAAGGCAATAAATACCAGAAGAAATAGTTTTACAGTAATATGTTAGTATGTTTTAAGTAAGTAAGGAATTTATAAAGAAAATAATAGCAATACCTTTATAAGAAATAATAGGCAAAATATATTAATTATGTGTAACGAAAGGGAACATGGCAGAATTATATTAAAACTTAGAAATAAGTAAATTATGTATTAACATAGTATTATCAATTTTGGACTAAAACATTAATACATGGCTTAGACCAATCTTGTAAGATATCAAACTAATCTTTGAAAGAAAATAGAAACATCTATGTAAAGATTACAACCATTGAAATTATCCCCAAGTAAATATAGCCATTATAAAATATTTATTCAAATTAAACAAAAAATTCAAAGTTTGATAACAATGTGTTTATTTTGAGATCGACCAGGGAGAATAATTACGTTACCATGGAAACTGTGGAATAACAAGCAAAAATACCGTTAGATTTTTTTACTGAATGCATGACGCTTTAATGGTACAGACGCTAATTTTCGAGTGACCAAAATTGTCAATTAAAACATAGAAAATATCAGAAGAAGTTACTACTAAGTGTATACCAAGACATCAGGCAAGGACTGGAACCATATTATTGAAGTTGAGGCCAAATTAACGAAAAAAGAAAATAAATTACTACCAATTAAACTGGAAAAGATGCCTGATGTCCTGAACCCAGCAAATTAAAGAAGATTATAGTATAACCCATGAATAACAGATCGTATGAATTCGCCATAACTACGGAAGTGATAAGTACCTCTTAAATTACCCAAAATATATAAATAAACTCACGTTAATTATTTCTCACTAAAGGTCGAAATCTCACTGAACTGAAATTAATTACTTTCAAAGATTAAAAAGAATACTAAGTCACTGACAATTTATAAACTAACCAATATAAACTGTTGTTAATGATCCATAACTTGTAAACACTTTTACTACACTGCGCTAAACAAATTATACCTACACAATATGTTAGTTAAGTTTACTTAATGTAAGGGTGTGTATTTTTATTGTTTTAAACATTTGTAATCCTTTTAACGTAACCTCAAGAACCTATGACAAATGAACATTAATAATTTGTACAATTTCCAACAGACGCCATTACTAAAAGTCTGTTTATCAATTCAAATATCGATTTGTCAAACCCTGTAATTGTCTCATATAAATAACCGGAGCATTTGTATTAGAATAATTTGTATTAAATGAATAACAATCACTAATAAAAAATGTGTAAGTATTGAGTGTAACCACGGTGTTATAATTTCATTAGGAGGTGCACAATATTTTATGTACATTTTAGCAGATGACTAACGATTTACACAGCCCACGCATCGAACTGCTGTGCGCTCCAGTGGGCCTAGCTGGCGGAAATATTTGAATTATTCAAACCGCCTGAGCTGCGCTGGTCATACACCTTTGAATTTTATTTTAATTGTTTTAAGAAAACAATTTGGCGCCACCGGGATTTTCATACCCCTAATGAACATCAGGTAAGAACATCAAGACCTGGTTATTCGTACGTTCGCAACGAACGAAATCTGCGGAAGTTGCACGCATTTGAACTACGGATAGAGAAGACACGTTACACCCATCACACACAAATTGTACATTATTCACATTTTGCAGAGTATAACGGTAGCCGTACTCACGTCTATATTACAAAGTGGCTTCCATCGCGGGGCTTGAACGAGGCGGACGTCACGTCTACATTACAAATTGGCGACCAACCGGTGGAGCTAGAAGAGAGAGAAATACGACATTCTAGCGGCGATTACGAAAGGTTACAATATGCACACCAGAGGATTGTCGAAAAAATTGGCAAGGGAGAAGGAGATGGAAGAAAACAGAGGGGAAGAAGAGGAAGGAACACCGATTGAAGAAGTGGAGACAGTAATAACCACAACAGAACCAAGCCAAGACGAAGAAATGGAAACACAGGCTGGAGAAAGGGAGGAAGCCAGAGGAGGAATGGATTTACAAAAATTATGGGAGTTGATTAATGGAAAATTAGACAAGAATGAGGAGAGCTTGAAGGAGATGAAGAAAGAAACCAGTGATAATTTGAAACAGATCAATGAAAAAATAGTGAGTACTAAGGAAGAATTGAGGAAAACAGTCAACCAAAATAATGAAACACTACAACAACGATTGCTGGAGGAAATTCAGCAAAGAAACGAAGAATTAAAGGAAGAATTGAAGGAACAGCTGAAGAAGGACCACGAGAAAAATAAAGAAGAAATGAAGCTGCAGATGGCACACCAATTAATGGAGTACCGAGAAGAAGCAAAACAGCAGATTACGGAAATCAATGACAAATTAGAGGAAACGTTGGAGAAGCTAGAGAATACCAACGAAAATGTTTCTGGAGTCCGCAAGGAAGTACTCGATAAAATGAACCGTCTCGAAGGAGAAAATAAGAGAAGAATTGAGGAAGGTCATGAAGAAACAGTCAGAAGATGTACCCAGATAGACCAGGACATACACCAAGTCCGGGAAGAAAACCAGAAAGAGGTAGCAGCTGTACGAACAGACTTGGGAGAACGAATGGAAGGAGTTTACAGTAACTTAAATAAAGTAGATAGCAAAGTAGACAAAAACCAACAGAGGATTGACGAAATGCGCAGAATAGAAGAGTCATTACGGGAAGAAGTGGATGCCTGGCGTGACCGACCATGTAATAATAATCATGTCATGAACACAGACAACAGAGATACCATCAATTTCCGTAATTATAAAAGAAACCCTATTGAATTCTTGAAGAGGGTAGAAGAGTTAATCCTCAAGAATCGAGAGACTCGATGGACTACAATAAGAGGGATGTTGGACGAAATGTTCAAGGAGACATACGACAACTGGTGGACTGCCACTCGACCAGACATCCAAAACCTTCAAGACTTTAAGACTCAGTTCAAGGCTAAATACTGATCTGAATCAACTCAGAATATGGTCCGCAATAACCTGAGCAATGGAAGGTATGAAAACCAGAATGGACAATCCCTTACCTCCTACTTCTTGGGAAAAATCTGCATGGCCAGGAATTTGGAGCCACGTATACCTGAAGAGTGTCTGGTAATACAGTTATCTTACCACTACGACGACGCCATCCAAAAGGCACGGATGTACAGCCAGGTAAAGACCATCCAAGATATGGCTAGCTTACTAGAAAGCCATGAACATGAGTGGCAGTACAGGAAAAATAGAGGGTACAGTTTCAGAAATAATAGAACCAATGAGGGACAATTGTCACAGAATCAACAGGGAGATACTAAACCACCGATAAATAACCCTAACAATTACCAAGGGAACACACGGGGCAATAACGTGCCCAGAAATTTTAACAGAAGTGGAAACCATAATAATAACAACTTCAGGAACAACCACAGAGGTAATTTCCCGTCGAATGGTTACAACAACAATTATCGCCCTGGAAACAACAGTAATCAGAACAATAATCCAGGATACCGGCCACAGGTAAATTACATAAGGGGGCAAAGACAAAGGAGCCCAAGAAGAAACTATCCCTCATCTAACTATCGGCGAACGTACTATAACCAGGTACCCGATACGAGAAGTCACCCATTCGAAGAAGATCACAGGCACAGCGTGGATGACCGGAATAATCAACAGGAGCCGAACGCTAACCAACCATCAAACACTACTGATGTTGGGGGCAATGAGGTCAACCCTCATTTAAACGCTTAAGGCCAGTGAAAACTGCGGACAGCCCATCACTGGACCAATCTCTGGGTGAATATAAGACAACACATGACAAGAAGATCACAATAATATGTACTAATTATTTGAAAAATATAAGGGACGATTTGATCAAAGAAAATGATAACATGATGCCCATTAGAAACAATGAAATAGTGTACGTGAGTGCCCAAATAAATGGAATTCTATCAACCATAATGATCGATACAGGGTCTAATGTCTCCCTGATCGACCAAATAGAATTAAATAGACTACAGCAGGGAAGTAGTGTACCCATATCAACCCTGCCCATAAACAATATAACTATCATTGGTGCTACCGGCCGACAAAACAAAACCGTCCGGAAACAAGTATCCTTGGAAATTAATAGCAAAGGTATAATAGTAACTATGCCATTTCTTGTTGCCAGCGGCCTACCTTTCTCATTACTTGTTGGGTGTGATGTACTCAGACAACACTCTGCCATAATTAACCTGCGGCAGGGAGAAGTATCACTAACCACAGAACAAGGAATATGGTCAGCCGATATAGTGAATGGTGGCAACTTACCATTGATAACAAACCACTATAACATGATCCAAAACAATTATTGCCGACAATCACCCGAAAGAATATTGACAGATTGGAAGAATGAAGAATTATGGTCAAGCAAGCTGGAGGAAATCAGAAACTTCCAACGAGAAGAACAAGATCCACAGATTAGTGTGCAACAGTCAGAGGAACTCATAAGTATATACAACAGATATAAACACATTTTTTCTGACGCTCCAGGCAAAGTAAAGAATTATCAATGCCGAATACGATTTAAAGAACCCGTTGACTTCAAGAAAAAATCTTACCCCATTGCTTACTCACAAAGAAATGCAGTGAGGGCAGAAATCAATCAAATGATGGAAGACACAGATATAAATTTATAATCATTATGTTTGACCACTTCACCAAGTATACAAAGTTGTACTCCATTAACCGTGCAACAACAAAGAAAATAATTGAGATTATATTAACCAAGTTTATACCAGAAGTGGGAAGACCGACGGCCGTTATAACAGATCATGGAACCCAATTTAAGGGAAATCTTTGGAAAAATAAGCTCTGTGAACATAATATTAAAACTTACAAAACATCCGTTTATCACCCAAGCAGCAACCCAGCTGAAAGGGTACTCAGAGAAGTGGGTCGTATACTGAGAACCTACTGCCACGATAAACAAAGAGAATGGCACAATTACGTGAAATCCACTGAAGAATTTATAAACTTAGCTTACCACGACTTTACGGAAGCTACCCCATACACAATGATGTTTGAGCGGCCACCGCCTAGAGAGATAACTGATATGATCCAATTCCCCACCAACACCGAATATCAATTCGAGAAAAAAAGATTCTATAACAGAATAGCCGAAAAGGTAGAGCAACAAAAGAATAAATACGCTAAGAACCAGAAAAAAACTATTACGTACGAGGTAGGAGAAAGGGTACTGTTAAAAAACAGAGAATTACCCAGCTCCATAGAAGGCATCACTAGAAAGTTACTATTATTATACGTGGGACCATACACTATAACAAAAGATAACAAAAGACAAGGGCAATAACACTTACGAGATCACTCACCCCGTCACCAAGAAAATAAAGGGGGTATACAATCAATCCTCAATTAAGAAATATTATGACAATCAACAATAACTGTAAAAAAACAATTTAAAGTAAAAAACCAACAAAAATACTTTAAATAAAGAAAAAAAAAAATAAAGTGACAAACAAACAAGTCTGCCAATGTCATAAAGAAAAGATCTCTAAAGAATGTCAAAATTCCAAAACATTCGTAAGTACAGCTTACACTAAGCATTAGAGAAACCATTATGATGAATAAAAAATTGTAAAAAATCAAAAAAGATATGTAAGAAAAGCTTACCAAAATATCTCGATAATATTTTAGAACAAGTAAAAATGGAGAGATAAAGGTTACAAGGCATTCATATAAAGTAAGAGCAACCAACTTACTACAATATTTAAATAAAAATTAACAATAGAGGAGTGTAGTTACAAAACATTCCTACAAAATAAGGTTAAATTACCATAATATTTAGCCAAAAAATGAGGCATAAAAAGCATAACATACTGTAAAGGAATAAGCTACAAAAAATTCCTAACTAGTAAGAAGCCATAACTTACTATGATATTTAAAAATTATGAAAAAAAAAAAAAAAAAATATATCAATCAAAATGATCAGCTTCCACAACTATTTAGAAAGAGGGGAAGTAAAATTACCCAAACCAATGATCACAAAACAATATAAATGAAATCAACATTCTAAGAGTCATAATGTGAGATGAGATGAAACAAAGAGTAATTAAAAATGAATAAAAATGTGAATTGTATCAATAAAAAACAATGTATCAAATAGTATCTATAAAGAAAGATGAAACAATATATGACTCGAACTGAGCTATAATGAAGTATAAAAGTAAAAGATTCCCAACAAATATTATGATTATTATTATTATTATTATTTTGAGTCACGAGTTGACTATATTTAAGAATTGTTAATTGAGTTTGTTTGTTGAATGAACCAGCAATCATTTTACTGAGCAGGGATGATGTTCCCCTGATATCAGTATAAGAGTAGTTTTGATGAAAAATAAGATTTATAGGGAATAAGTTATAATAAAAAATCAATAAGACAGTTCGCAATGTGAGAAAATAATGAAGAAAAGACTAAGAAGAATGGAAATAAAAGATACCGAATTAATTATAAAAAATGAATGAGAAGCAGGAGAATTTGAAAAAAAAATTTTTTGATACGATACAATTGATAATTTGATCAAACTTAAATTCACGTTTTATAAAATGATCAATTTTGGTGGAAGGGCATTATATAACATTGCCAAACCCTGATCACATTTGATATAAATAAGTATGTAAAAAATGCCAAGAAACCATATATTTTGATAGATAAATGATAACGAGAATGAAAGTAGTAAATATAATCAATAGTGAAGGAGGAAGAATACAACCAAAGGTGGTTACAAAACAAGAAAATACGAACTAGACTGACAGACAACTGACATTGACCCAACCCCAGAGATTGGCCAGATATTAACCAAAGTAAAGCGAGACAAGAAGACAGTGAAGAAAAAAGAAAAAAAAAATTACATGGCCATAACAATTAACTCACAAGATTGTTTTAAAAGAGCATAATTTTTTATTATTGTTAATAATTTATGTTTAAATTTTTATTAGTGGTAACTTGTAAATGACAGTATCTCAGCAATTGTTATACATAAAAAACCATGTGTAGATATGATTGTATGTATATCCTTATCTATAGGTGATGTGTCAGCTGTTATGTTTAAAATTACACTCATACAGACAGGGAATAGAAATGTGTGCGTGGTTCAATCAGAGAACAAATTGTATAGCCTACTATATACTTTGGAACTTTTACTAGGATTATTTCAGCAGTATGTATGTTATCTCAGCATTATGTGTTTGAAAGTATAAGGTTTTGGAGAGTTTATTTATTCGCTAATATTATTGCTGTTGCTACAGATGTAGTATGTTTCAATTAACACAATATATTTTAACATTATTAAATTGTTGTTATTATTACTAATTATGACATTTCAGACCAATTTTTATCACTTTAATGACAATGTATACAAAGTTATGTTTTATTTGAAAGATGTATTTACAATACCATGTTGTTTGAATATTATAAAATGATATGTGACAGTCTGAAGTTAACAAAAGAGACATGAACTCATTAGATACAAAAACTTTGTAATAATAGTGAGATCGTGAGAAATATAAGGGTAATTAGAGATAGGTAGGGAGTGACAAAGATGAACAGTGAAGTGATAAGTGTAATAAAATAAACAGCATATAATCTTAAGAAAAAAGAGTTAAACAAGTGTGACAAACCCAAAACATAAGCACATGTTAAATGAGCAATTAAGTTAAGTATATTAGACTGAAAGACACAGAATAATTGTGAATGTAAAAAACAGAAAAAATATTATCTCAGTATAAAAATCACCAGGGTGATTACTGTTATAAAAGAGATGGTGTAGGTATAACACTCACCAAATTTGTTCATTTGTTAATTTAAAGAAAGAAGTTATTGGCTTAATGTTTAAGGCAATAAATACCAGAAGAAATAGTTTTACAGTAATATGTTAGTATGTTTTAAGTAAGTAAGGAATTTATAAAGAAAATAATAGCAATACCTTTATAAGAAATAATAGGCAAAATATATTAATTATGTGTAACGAAAGGGAACATGGCAGAATTATATTAAAACTTAGAAATAAGTAAATTATGTATTAACATAGTATTATCAATTTTGGACTAAAACATTAATACATGGCTTAGACCAATCTTGTAAGATATCAAACTAATCTTTGAAAGAAAATAGAAACATCTATGTAAAGATTACAACCATTGAAATTATCCCCAAGTAAATATAGCCATTATAAAATATTTATTCAAATTAAACAAAAAATTCAAAGTTTGATAACAATGTGTTTATTTTGAGATCGACCAGGGAGAATAATTACGTTACCATGGAAACTGTGGAATAACAAGCAAAAATACCGTTAGATTTTTTTACTGAATGCATGACGCTTTAATGGTATAGACGCTAATTTTCGAGTGACCAAAATTGTCAATTAAAACATAGAAAATATCAGAAGAAGTTACTACTAAGTGTATACCAAGACATCAGGCAAGGACTGGAACCATATTATTGAAGTTGAGGCCAAATTAACGAAAAAAGAAAATAAATTACTACCAATTAAACTGGAAAAGATGCCTGATGTCCTGAACCCAGCAAATTAAAGAAGATTATAGTATAACCCATGAATAACAGATCGTATGAATTCGCCATAACTACGGAAGTGATAAGTACCTCTTAAATTACCCAAAATATATAAATAAACTCACGTTAATTATTTCTCACTAAAGGTCGAAATCTCACTGAACTGAAATTAATTACTTTCAAAGATTAAAAAGAATACTAAGTCACTGACAATTTATAAACTAACCAATATAAACTGTTGTTAATGATCCATAACTTGTAAACACTTTTACTACACTGCGCTAAACAAATTATACCTACACAATATGTTAGTTAAGTTTACTTAATGTAAGGGTGTGTATTTTTATTGTTTTAAACATTTGTAATCCTTTTAACGTAACCTCAAGAACCTATGACAAACGAACATTAATAATTTGTACAATTTCCAACAGACGCCATTACTAAAAGTCTGTTTATCAATTCAAATATCGATTTGTCAAACCCTGTAATTGTCTCATATAAATAACCGGAGCATTTGTATTAGAATAATTTGTATTAAATGAATAACAATCACTAATAAAAAATGTGTAAGTATTGAGTGTAACCACGGTGTTATAATTTCATTAGGAGGTGCACAATATTTTATGTACATTTTAGCAGATGACTAACGATTTACACAGCCCACGCATCGAACTGCTGTGCGCTCCAGTGGGCCTAGCTGGCGGAAATATTTGAATTATTCAAACCGCCTGAGCTGCGCTGGTCATACACCTTTGAATTTTATTTTAATTGTTTTAAGAAAACAATTTGGCGCCACCGGGATTTTCATACCCCTAATGAACATCAGGTAAGAACATCAAGACCTGGTTATTCGTACGTTCGCAACGAACGAAATCTGCGGAAGTTGCACGCATTTGAACTACGGATAGAGAAGACACGTTACACCCATCACACACAAATTGTACATTATTCACATTTTGCAGAGTATAACGGTAGCCGTACTCACGTCTACATTACAATATATATATATATATATATATATTTCGTAGTCCTTCAGTCTTCGACTGGTATGTACCCTCCCCACATATATCCGTGGTGCGTGTGGTACTGATTCTCTCACAGGTATATGGGACCTACAGTTTAACGCCGGATCCGAACGGCATAGTTGGGGAAGGTTTATACTAAGCAGGATACCTCTCGCTGGTTTGCCATTGCCTTGCGAGGGGGAACAGTCGTATCTAAATCAGATGGCCCCCGGCGGGAATTGAACCCGCGCCGACAGTGTAGCAGCACCACACGCTAGCCACTACGCCACGACCGCTCCATATATATTGTAACATAACCAAATATGGCAGTTACATAAAATGAGCCTAAAGGATGGCAAGTAAGATAAAAAATATGAATGTAAATCTAGATAAATAAATCCATGTATATAAAGTGTGTATCTACAAATGTGTTAATATGAAAATCCAACTATGAATAAGATAATATCAATCTAGTGACATCAACTACGAAACAGTCAGAAAGAAAATGAAATGAGCCAAAACAAAATACCAATTATAGACCCAATAGGATCCAAAAGTGAGGGGAAACGACGAAACAAGAATTAACAAACTCCAAAAGTGAGGGGAAACGACGAAACAAGAATTAACAAACACCAAAAGTGAGGGGAAACGACGAAACAAGAATTAACAAACTCCAAAAGTGAGGGGAAACGACTAAAGAATAATGACTACAATGAAAATAACAAGAAAGAAGAAAGAAGAAGGACAAGAAAGCTGACCCAGAAGAGAGAAGAAGATGAATAAATCATACCAGAAATCAACATAAACCAC
Organism: Magicicada septendecula; assembly: GCA_034769895.1. Classification (NCBI taxonomy): domain Eukaryota; kingdom Metazoa; phylum Arthropoda; class Insecta; order Hemiptera; family Cicadidae; genus Magicicada; species Magicicada septendecula. The sequence continues at coordinate 357,192,649 of CM068374.1, read as the reverse complement.
GTGCACCAAAGAGTATATAAGTGACAAGTGAAATAATGATTATCAAATGTGAGGATGAAAAACAGTGATTAGCATTTAAGGAAACACAAACAATAACAGTGCGTACTTAATAGATGTGAAACATGTGAATAACCAACTATTTCTACTGATAAAACCACACAAACAATTATAGTGAGGAAGTTTATAAGTATATGAAAATATGTTAATTCCATGATGAAAACAACAAGATGTTAAATAAGTCAAATAGACACGAACAATGAGTGTGACGCATTTAATAAAGTTGTGATTAACACAGATAATCATAAGTCCACCAAAATGAAACAAAATAGAACAATATAACTATGTTTTATTTTTGGTAAAGAACTGACAACAGTATAAAAAACCATTGTATCAAACAAAAGGGATTGAATTGAATTCAACCTATAACTAGAAAAATATCATAAATAATACAATAAGATATGTATTAGTGTTTAAGAAGGAATGTATAAACATGTGTCACAAAATAAGTAAAATATTATTGTGAAAGACCATACTGATACCATGTAGGTAGTAGAGACATACTGCATTAAAACAGATGGTACATTGTTACATAACCCATAGAGAAAGTACCTGTTAAACAGAAAACAAAAATATCAATGAAAATAAATGATTATCGACAATGATATCAATTAAGGAATTGTTATAAATAACAATACATCCTAATAGATAAGGCATTATAATGCAACCATGTAAACAAAACCAATCAAATGCAATGGCAGACAGCTATAGCAAAGATGCAACAAATATGTCAATTCAAATAGGCAAAGTGCAATATCAAAACCAATACTAAAGTGAATAACCATATTACCAGTAGTAAGACTAATATCTGGTAATGGTTTGAGAACAAATCTTTAGCATAATAACAACAGTATTATAAACAAAATAATGTAAACTAACTAACCATGTACAAACAATCAGATGTAAGATGGACCACTGTATGGCCCATTAGTTAAGGAAAATAGTGTATTAAAGCTTAAACACAGATTGTTCACAATACTACCAGTAGTTAGAGGGAAAATCAATACAACTTTGAGAACAGATCAGAACTATAAAAACCAGTCAGTATATATGCAAATAATTAGAAACCAACTGACCATAGTGACAGAAATCACAAATAAACCAACCATGTTAAGTAAGTTACTTAGGTAAAATATGACATACAAATTTATCTAAGAGTAAATGAGAACATTACCAAAAGTAGGAGTAATGTCTAATACCAATGTAGAAACACAAACATAATGTAACAATAACAGTTTAAGTATTGTTTTTATGAAAAATAAATGACCATTATGTTGAGACACCATAGGAACAAACCCATTATTGAAGAATTGAAGGGTTCTAAACTAGCTAGAAACTGACCAATATATGTAATACATTAAGTACAATGTATGTACACTAATGACATTTAATACATAATATAATTCACTTAGAAAAGACTAAAATTATATTGACAATTGTATGAGAAAGGTAGAAGAGGAAGAAGACAGTATGTGTATTATATCTAATACAATCATGTAAGGATATTTAAGTGTGAAATAATGTAAATAATCGTTTTAGTATTATTAGATTGTAAGATTACTTGTATTAGATAAGGGAAATCCATTTTAAATACTTTTATATAAAAACCAAGATGGACGCCTAATGACGCTAAAATAAGCTATTGTTAAGGAAATAATTATTTCCAAATAACAAATCAAACCAAGTGAGAAATGGACTCCAAGTGTTTATTTAGAAAATGTTTTTATTAAAAATAATTAAATCTGGTGTCAAAAACTTATAAAAATAAGAAACACCAAGATAATTAATAAAAACATTATTTTAAGAGAAGCAATGTAAATAGAATAGTGTTGTTTAGACTTAAATTAAAGAAGAAAATGTCTATGATTCAATGACATAACTCATGTAACGATAGGACGTTCAATAAGGAAGTTATTGTAATTATTAACTTTTCAAGTATTTTTTACACTAGTGCTTACGTCACATAAACCAGGACCCAAAGTCGAAATTTGGTAAAACACCAAATATTTTAATAAAACATAGGCCTTTGGGGTGAAGATTATAGTGATTACAGCCAATCAAATCAACGCATTTTGTCAGACGCGAGAGAGACGCTTCGGCAAATTGTAACAGTCTATGAATAGCTTCCAGACGAGTAGGTCACGCAACTCAACGCCATGAAAAAGTATTATTTTCAAATTTGTGCGCGTACATTGACATTAAGTTGATATACAGATATAACCTTGACACAACAAATACACTTCCGAGTGATATGTGCGGGATTACCGAACAATATAAGTACGATAGTGTATAATCCCGATCGTACTCGCGTGTGTTGTGATAATAAACAGGGAGTACATTATTTTATTTAAATAACTTTGATTTTCAGAAATAATATTTTTGAAATAGACATTTTGATACTACGTGAGTCATTACTAGCGCAGCATCAAACTTATAATGGAATTATTAGAATTTCAAGAAATGTCAATTTTGACTTATTAAAATATTAAATAAATATTTTAATTAATTTTATAATTATAAAAAGTATGTTTAAAGTAATTATCACTAATTACAAGAGTTAACGTTTAGTCACTCTTTTGAGTAAACTTGTTTTGATTATTCGATGTTTTGAAATAAATAACATTGACTTACGTAAAAAGTATAAAGCAATTTTAATAGTAACATGTTAAAAGGTTACTAATATTATGTTCAGAAATATAAATTAAGAAATATTAACCATTAAGAAATCATTTACTGTGATAGCATTACCTGTGATCGCTAACCTCAAATGGTAGCGGTAGTTTATTAATTTAACTGTTGCATCTGTTCTCAAATAGTTTCCAAACTAAATAGAAATCATATCAAGAGTTTTTTTTTGTATTTTATTAATTTTTTCTCTTGAAAATATATAGTTATCAAACTCATTGTTGAAAATAAGACGATACATTGAAACTGTACAAGCCACGAGTCTGACGCTTGCTATAGAATTTTATAAGGTGCGTGCGCATCCAGACGTACGATAATTACATACTTACCATACATATGGTATTAAATTTCATTGTTTTATATTTATTCGTTATTTTTAACCATTGTTCAATTTTATTAATTCTATTAATATTACATCTTGACACTGATATCATGTATCCTCAAAGAACCTAACAACCTGATAATATATTAACAAGAAAACATAACCTTCTAAGTTCAAATTATTGTACTAAAGACAGGACTATCAGCATTGAGCCTGGATAGAGTTTTATGTTAAAATTAATCAATTGTAATTATTATTTAAAGGGTTATTAGACCAAATGATTGTTAATTGTTTTTTTTTTGAAATTCGCCATTTTCAAATTTGTTAATAAACCTTCACTTATTTACCTATGAACAAGAGTATCATTTCAAATAGAAATTAAATTATTTCTTTTAAATCAGTTCTACCAAAGGTGGCGGAAGAATTCAAACAGAGAGTAATTTAAAGTATTACCTATATGTGCTAGTTCATTCATATTGTGTGTACTAACTGTTTTGAATATTCAAATTGAATATTTGTGTGCATTTTGAATGTATGTATTTCAGCAACAACCGTCACAGAACAGGACTGAAACTGATACTTGTGGTAAGTGAGGGAGGCATACAACAAAAAGTGCGCGAAACTTATTTAAATCGAAAGAGTGAAATCTTCATAAACACTTATACAGATTATACAATCACACTAATAACTCCTAATAATTATAATTGGAGCAGTTTTTATAGAAACAACATAATAGCAGATACCGGAGCGTATCTGCAAGCACACTACAACTACAATTACACTGTATACTATACTACAGAATCTATACTTGATACTACTTGTTGTTCTACAACAATATATATATATATATATATATTTCAAAATGCAAATGGTTCTTGGCTAAATATTATAAATCATAATAATAATAATAATAATCAGTGAACAGTAAAGAATTTGGAGTGACAGTTTCGGCCATAAAAACGTTAAAAGTGAAAACAAAAAACAGTGCACGCCACAAGGATGAAACCTACGCACCATTAAAGGAAAGTAAATATAAATAAATACTGGCATTTTTAACTTGAGCTCAATAAAAAAGAAATGTAGAAGTGTGAAAGTGTGCGTGATTTGAGTCAGTGAAGAAATATAGGGCTAACAAGAAGTGTTGAGTTGCGTAATTTTGATATAAGTAGTAATATTTTGATGTCGTAGTTTATTAATAATCAGTTTTACACTTTAAGGCGGAATAAGTGTGTTCATGATCTTTTCTATGTTCTCAAAGAAACATAACTAATGTTATATTTTACTTGAAACACGCATTGTGTTAATCGTATTTGCATATTTTTCTCTGCAAATTTGACGCCCTCACAGGGACAAATATAATTACCAATTACTGAGTAAGACTTCATATGGCTTAAATAGCGTTCTAATAAAGTGTGTTCATGATTTTTTTGTAATGTTCTCAAAGAAAAATAAATAATGTTATATTTTATTTGATTTGTGCATTGTTATTTGTATTTGCCCACCGTTCTCTGCCTAAGTACACTAAACGTTTTCCTGGACCAAACATTACATATAGTCATATTAATTTTAATACACAGTTTAATACTTAATTAAACGATAACATCGCTGCGTGTGGCGTACGTGCTTGTAGACGCATTTTGCGAGAATCTTCTCGACTGTGCCGGGCTTCGCTCGGGCGCTCGGACTGTGTCAAGGCCGCAGTTAATTAGGTAGTTCACACAAGAGATAAGACACAGTTTGGAAGCTTCTGGTGTGTTAGTGGGACTATAAATACATGGCGGTAGTGGCCTTAGTTTTCGGTATTAGAGCGAATTATTGACTGTGCATTTCGAGAGTTATTCTCGGCGATATTACTGTGCGTGTTCAAGTGGTCATTAGTTAAGTGTTGCATTTTATAATCGGATGGTATAATTGTAATACAATTGAGTTTTAATATTAGTGGACATTTTATTGCGTGTGAACAATTTTCATTTGATTTGTTGTAGAGACTGTGTTGTTAATTACAAACTGTTTTACTGTAACAATTAAAGGTGTGATTAGTGACTTAATTGGTGTCTTGTACTTATTTTGTTTCCACTGTACCTACGACGATCGAGTAGACCGTCGTAACAGTGGTGTCAGAACTGGGATAGAACGGTTAACAGTGGACAGTTTGTACAAGAAGAGGTAATTCGTAATTAATCGATAAACAATGGATGCCAATCAGATGATGGAAAATTTACAGGTGCTGCTGTTGCAGATGGAAAAACGACAGGATGAAAAACGTAAGCAGGAAGCAGAAGACATCAAAGCATTAATACAGGAGCAGAAAAAGATGCAAGAACATAGTACTGCAAAATTCATCCTGTTACAAGGTGAGATGAACAAACAAGTTGACAGAATATCTGAAATAGAGAAAAATCTGTGTCAACTATGAAAACAAGTATGTCAAGCTTAGAAGATTCAAAATATCAGAGAAATCAAAGAACTATATTAACTGAAGTAGGGTCAGTTTTTGCAAAGGCCCCATCGTTTAATGGAAGCACCCACTGGGTAACATATCATCGCCAATTTGAAGCTGCTGCTCGCTTAAATAACTGGACAGAAGAAGAGAAAGGCCTTTCACTCATTCTTGCGTTAAAAGGACGTGCTGCAGAGTTAATACACAAAGTGCCATCTGTCAGTCAGAACGTCTATGCCGAATTAACTAAAGCTCTGGAATTATGTTACGGTGACCAGCATTTGTGCGAAGTGTACCGTGAACAACTTAAAGTGAGGTGACAGCGTTCAGGGGAGAGCCTTCAAGAGTTTGAAGCGAATGTCGACCGACTGACGAGATTGGCTTATCCCGAAAAATCGGAGGACTTCCGGAAGTGGATTTCTCTCATTATGTTTATTGACAGTATCAGAGATAGTCAGCTACAACAAGTGTTGAGAATGGCATGGCATGATAATAAATCAGACGCTCTTGTTCATGCTCTCCGTTTTGAAGCTGCCAAGTCGGCGACCTACATTAATCAAAGTATGCCATCACATTGTAGCCAAACAGATCCAATACCACAGTATCGTCATAGCGGACGGCATAAAGAGACGATTCAAAAACAACAGTTTAAGAAGTCAGCGTCCCGCTACATTAATGGGTTTGTGCCATTACATTGCAGTCAGAAGATCCCTGTATCACATTGCCGCTACGATGGCTGCAGAAAAACAATGTTGTCGAACAAACAATTCAAAAGTTCAAGAGAGTTGCAATGATTTGAAAAAGACAGAAGACCGAAATGTTACAACTGTGGAAAACGTGGTCATCTACAGGTATACTGTTGGGAGAAGAAGATACCGAGAGAAGAGTGATCGCACCAACTGGAGAAGTAAAGCCCCCGAACAGCACACAGTTTCCACGCTACATAAGACCAATGGAAACTTGATCGTTAATGGATTTGTGGAAGCCCTGTCAAGGTGCTAGGAAAGGTAGATGTACGTGTACGCCTGGGTCTTCTCAAGTTTAGCCACCAAATGCTTGTTGCAGACATTGTCGATGAAGTGATTCTTGGCACGGACATTATGAATGCCTACGGATTCGTTGTGGACTTAAGAGAGAATGTCCTGAAGGTTGGCCAAGAGAAGATAAAGCTTTACATGGCTAAAATGACAGGGTCTACCAACCATTCGATTAAGCGAGTGGCATTAGTCGAAGAAAAAGTCAACAGGTCTGGTCAAGAGGAACCCTCCCTATTGCAAGCGGAAATGGAGGAAGAACTAGCAGAGGAAATACAAATAAGCGTAACAACAAAAGAAGTGATTGGAAAGCCAACTATGGGTGTCGAGACAAAACTCTTGCCACCCGAGGGCAAAGTGGCTGAAGATGAGGTTACACAAGAGGTTGTTGACGAGAACCAAGCAAACTTGGATCAGCCAGTGGTGTTTAGATCATCAGTACACGACACAACCGGCATGACTCCAGCAAAATTGGTGTTTGGGCGGGAGATTCGTCTTCCTGGGGACTTAATGTTCGGATCACCTGAGACTCAGTCCCAAGAGCCGCAGAACTATTCCTCGCAATTAGAAAACCAACTGCGAGAAATGAATCGCTTGGTAAGGACGGCTGAAGATTGCCAGTGATAAAATGAAAACTCTGTATGACATTCGCAGCAATAGTGTGGGTTTCCAAGAAGGAGATCAGGTCTGGTTGTTCAATCCAAAGCGCCATCGTGGTCGCTCACCTGAGCTTCAGTCTAACTGGGAAGGACCCTACGCTGTGAAAAAAAAGAATTAACGATGTTGTTTATCGGATTCAACAGGAAGGACAGTGAAAGTTCAAGGTCGTCCACCTAGATCGCCTGGCTAAGTACAACTTTGGAGACGGTTTGCCAGTTCGGGACGAACAGGCTTAAGGAGGAGGCAGTGTTACATCACAGAACAATCTATGTGTTTATCGAACGTTCCAGAGAGATCCAGAATGTAAGCGTGTGGCGTACATGCTTGTAGACTCATTTTGCGAGAATCTTCTCGACTGTGCCGGGCTTCGCTCGGGCGCTCGGACTGTGTCAAGGCCGGAGTTAATTACGTAGTTCACACGAGAGATAAGACGCAGTTTGGAAGCTTCTGGTGTGTGAGCGGGACTATAAATACATGGTGGTAGCAGCCTTAGTTTACGGTATTAGAGCGAATTATTGACTGTGCAGTTCGAGAGTTATTCTCGGCGATATTACTGTGCGCGTTCAAGTGGTCATTAGTTAAGTGTTGTGTTTTATAATCTGACGGTATAATTATAATACAATTGAGTTTTAATATTAGTGGACATTTTATTGCATGTGAACAATTTTCATTTGATTTGTTGTAGAGACTGTGTTGTTAATTACGAACTGTTTTACTGTAACAATTAAAGGTGTGATTAGTGATTACTAATTGTGATTACTTAATTGGTGTCTTGTACTTATTTTGTTTCCACTGTACCTACACCGATCGAGTAGACTGTCGTAACAATATTTTAAACATGTTAAATTATTGTATTGTGAGACTGAAAGCACTAACAGATGAAGAACCGAGAGTCATCGTCTAATAAAGTCTAGAAGAGCCGGTTAAACTCTAAAATACCAATGACTAGTCGTTGGCAGTCTGTGGGCAGTGGTGAAGCCAAAAATTACATGCTGCAAAAGTAATGTACAGAAATGGACTGGACTAGTACATCAGCTCTACTAAGTGTAGAGAGGTCTCATAAGTAAGAAATTTTATATACTAAACACAGAGGAAAGTATCAACTTATTTAAAAGATGGCTGTGATGGATTGTAGACATTTCAATCTAAACAGAGTTTTGTTATCACAGAAAAAGCACAAATGTGATGTTTTGGTTACCCAAAAAAATCAGCGGCTATCTCCAGTCTAATTACAGATGGAAAGTAACAATAAATAATAGTCTATCAATGAGTGATATTTTGCTAACTGTCTACAACTATTTGATACAGTATTAGTTTTACTGTTCATGCATTAGTTTATAATTAGTCGGAAGATGACTGCTGAGTGTTTGGGTGGCTAAAACATCGCATTTTTTTATTCTGTGATGTGTAAAAAGTTCGTCATTTAGAGTCAAAAGAAAAGTACCAACTACACATAACAGCAGAAGGGAAATGGTCTGAACAGTATAAACATTTGTTCCCTGAAGACAGGCCACCGTTTTAAACAACAGAGGAAGAAGCAGAAGAACATACAGAACGAACTCCTATATATCATCGAAAATAATGTAAGGAAAGCAGTAAGAAGTTGAAATCAGAAAAGCCCAATGGTCCAGGTAATGCAGAATTGAACTTTTAAAGCTTTTAAACTCTACGACCTATTGGTCTCAATATTGAAACAGAATAGTTGGTACACAATTTATTAAATTGGATGTAAAGGTAAAGATAACACAATATATACACAACAAAGTTGTTCAATGTATGCAAATTCCATTAGCTGCCTCTACTTTTGGGTTATAATCACCACTCACGTTTAAAATTATAATCGTAGATTTTATCTTGAAATAAGCTGGTAATTTTTGTACTAAAGTCATTACGGAAATGGCTGACTTCTTGTTGAGAGAAAAGTGGACACGAAATCTGCTCAGTTGTATTCATGTTACAGCAAATTCATTACTTTCATACGTATCTGGCCCTCTATGTAAAATGTTCCGGAGGTAAAGTATCCCCTTCGTCAGATTTGTGAAATGAGAGCAAGAATTGCTATAGCGAAAGAGGAATTTAATGGGTAGTAGAGACTGCTGTGTGGCAAAATAATAATTTAAGAAAAAGGTTGGCCAAATGTTATGTGTGGAGCGTTGGTTTGTATGGCACAGAGACATCGACAATGAGGAAGGAGGATGAGAAAAGATTAGAAGCATTTGAGATGTGGGTTTGGCGAGCAATGAAAAAGTGAGGTGGGTTGATAAAGTAAGGAATGATGAAGTTTTAAGAAGAATAGGGGAAGAGAGAAGAATCCTGAAGGTAATAGAAAATACGAAAAGGAATTGGTTAGGTCATTGTTTAAGAATAGAGTGCTTGCTTACAACTGCCATGGAGGGTGTTGTAGAAGAAGAAAAAAGAAGAGGGCATAGAAGAACAAAGTTAATAGATAGCGTTAAAATCAGAGAGTGTTACAAAGAAACAAAAAGACTGGAATGCGATAGGACAGCTTGGAGAGCTTTTACCATTTGAAGACCTGCCTTAGGGTAGAACACCAATTAATATGGATCTGGAACAGATAACTTAAAGTCAAGGTCTATATAAGAGTCAGGTTTACGAAATGACATTTCTGAAGAATTTGGAGGGCTGCAACCTAAAGTACAATATTAAACATCAAAAATACAGTAGACTACATTATTCACAGTCTGAATACAAAAATAAAATTATATAAGCGACACAACTTTAGGAGGGAGGAGGACTGGAACTTCTTGTCTTATATTATTAAAATGTGGAACCAGTCACTCTCTCTCTCTCTCTCTCTCTCTCCCTCTAGTTTCTGTTAGTAGGCGTCTCTACTGACCTGAGTATATCACAACACAGTTCAGAATCTAGAGGTATGACATCGTCTGTGTCTCTGTTGTGGATGGTGATGGCGATGTGTGCAGGGTGTGGCACAGGTAATGGTATTAATAACTTATCTGCATTGTATGGTCTGGCTTTACGCTTCCACGGTTGCCAACATTCTGTGTTCTCACTCTTACACGTTGTCTGACCACTTGTTTGCTTTGAACTTGTTCCACAAGTGCTGCCTTGAGTGTCTCTGGAATACAATCACAACATATACATTTTTTTAATTGCAGTATTTGTAAACACTTGGTTACTCACCGTCTTGTGACTTCTTTAAAACTTCAAATAACAACATGTTTCAAGATAAATCCTCATAATCAGGTTATATAAAAAACACAATCCTTCTGGAGAAGTCATAAAAAAATCAAAAATCAAAATGACGACCACTAGAGTTGATCCCGTGTAGTGGTGCGCACTAGGTCGCGGCATGGCGTGAAGTTCTTTGTGAAGTTTGGTAATAATTTCGATTTCTTGATGACTTCTCCAGAAGGATTGGTGTTTTTTATATAACCTGATGATGAGGATGTATCCTTGAAACGCGTTGTTATTGGAAGCTTTAAAGAAGTCACAAGACGGTGAGTAACCAAGTGTTTACAAATACTACAATTAAATACTTATACACGTGACTTGGAGACTATAATATAATGAATATGCACTTTGGTGCATCCTTGACTGAGTCTGTAAATTGAAAGTAGGCATATAACTGTACACATATATATAATCTGACAATATATACGGTATCAACAAAACACAGACATTATGATATACCTGTTTTTCCCAGAATGGTGCATTTTATATCTTGGGTTAAATGCAGACACGTCTAGGTATGGTGAATGGACTTGTATGTTGCCTCGCGGTGCATACACGGGGCCCAACAAATCCAAACAACCAGCTCCTAATTCTGCGTTTCGCACTAGCTCTGTGTATCTACTCAGATCTACTTGCGGTGATGGCTGAAAAAAACACAAACAAACAAATTTGTTATTCATATATAACCAATTGTAATTTTACATTCTATTATTTTTTTCAACACGCTGACTGCCACAGTGGGCACTGGTGTCCTCTCTGCACAGTGGCGGCTCGTGGTTCTGACAGTTGGGGGTTCATCGTCTGAACGTTTCTACTAAGATAAGAGCAATTATGCCATTCCAAATAACACACAGGGTGGGTCTCCACATGAAGACATAACTATTGACAACTTTTAGTAGGCCTAATATTAAGTTGTGTTTATGCTCTTTGTAAATTGTTCTAAAAATATATAGTTAAAATAAAAGGATAGTTAAATATTTGTTTAATATTTAAAACGGGAACTGAGTTCCTTAATTTTACATTTATCTTTGAGAGAGAGAGAGAGAGAGAGAGAGAGAGAGAGAGAGAGAGAGAGAGAGAGAGAGAGAGAGAGAGAGAGAGAGAGAGAGAGAGAGAGAGAAGAAAAATTTGTTTTTAAAATAGATTGAACCCTATTCATTTTAACAAATCAATGAACTGAACATAAAAATAAGAAATACCTGAACACTTAAAACATAAAAATACCAGCAAATACTTTGAAGGTTATACATGCTTCGATCAGCTTAACGTTAATACAATTATTTAATGACTATATTAAACACACTTTATTTTCGGAATACAGTTACTTCACTATTTTATTTGATTTTAAGACTTTACTGCACACATTTTTATTGCATTCTAAATGGAATAGAGAAATCTGACACAAAACTGATAGTAAACGGACAAATTATGTGGTAAAAATCATAATAATGGCGAATGGCGGTATTATGAAATGTTAAAATTCCCGGTCAGTGCGGTTCGGCCCTCATCGGAACTATTCGTCTCTATCGCTAACACTTGGGATTAGTGACTGTTGAATGCAATTTTGCGTATACTGATTACCCCCTCCAAAGCTGTCTACACAGTCCAGGAGGTGCTGAGAGCTGCTTTGCACCTCCAAGCAATAGTAGCGAGCAATTCGCCTATTACATAAATCCATTACTGTTCAGTCAATAAGATTAATCTCGCAAATCTTATTTAAATATGAAACCATTAATAAATAAATAAAATAAACCTCCGCTCAACAGTCCGTTAAGGACCAAGGCGTACTGCGCGGCTTTTGTGTTAGTGTGACGGTGTATGGCTAGTACTACGCGCCACCAGCCGCTAGTTGCGGTATTCACAGCCAGGAGGCGGCGCTGTTATCTCAGCACCTACTCAGTTTGCCTCACGACGCTGAGTGCACGCTGTAGGGAACCTCCGCCGAATATGAAACCATTATCTCAACAAATCCTTAAACATATTTAAATTATTTAGGGGGGGGTTCACTGAACCATTGAACCTTATGGACGAGCCGCCACTGTCTCTGCATCATTGTAGGAAATGTGCTCTAAGCACCACGTGACTGCCACTATGTCACTATGTTATGTTTTACATAGAAATGTATCCGATATGGCTTCAGAGGATGTACAGTTACCATCAATTTTCAATTCTAATGCCACGTAAAAGTGCAGTACCAAGTTGCATCTTAAATAGAAATTGTGTCCACTATAACATGGGGAAACCAGACATTTTTCTTATAGAAGGCATCTTATTTAGCTATACAAATGATTAAATTTCATGTTTTAAAGTAATAGGCTATTTTACAAAATGAAAATCTATTTTCTTAATAATTCAATATTTATTTTTAATATAAATAGAATTTATTTTTGAAAAGTCTAAATTGAAGTTTTCTTTCTAGATACATGACTATACACTATGTGGACATTTACCATTTACCATAAACAGTTCCTTATACTGTTATAATACCATAATGTTATTATTAATAAATTCATAGTGACCGTCAATCAATGAATTGTTTGGTGAAGGGTTTGTGAGGATCAGTCAAAACTATAACTCAAATTTTAACTTATTTGTGTCGACGTTTCGACAATGTTTACTGTCATCATCAGGACAATTGTTGCTGATGCCAAACACACAACTGTTGTAAAATTTCTGTTATAATTTTGACCGATCCTCACAAACCCTTAACCGAAAAATTATTAATAATGTAGAAATACAAGATACATTCACGCTTGCTTGTCAGATACATTCTGGTCACTAACTTGTGGGACCCTTGTCAGGCACATTCATTTTCATCTGATGACACATACAATTAATTCAATCAACAATACAACATATGAATATGGATGAAGTATGTCTCACAAAAGTAAATGTGAATATACCACGACTCATAAATCATGAATAGCAGCATTAACTGCCATTATTGGTGTATGCACACTAGTTTTGCTGCCAAGACGCCTGAGGAGCGGAGGGTCTACTGAATGATAGTGCGTGCTTGTGTTGGTGGGTTATTACTGATTCTGAAAACATTGTTCATACGTATTAAGTTGTAATTTTGTGTGCGTATTAGACTGAACATTCATACATTATGTCAGTGTAATTTATTGAATATTTTGTTAAAGTGCCTTTTTTTTATTCGCTACAAGAAATACCTTGTGAGAGACAATCAAGTTACACCAAAACTGTGTTAAACGTATTTTAAATGTGTAGTATTACAATTATGCGTGCAGTGGAATGGCACATGTCATCACATTCCTTGTTGGGTAGGAAAGGTGAACAGCTGATAGTAAGTCTATGGTTGTTTAAATGTATAAAATGTAACTGACGTATTGATGGGTAATGAAGTGTGGCAATGACATTTCCATAATCATAAAAAAAGGGGACAAAAAAATGTCTATGAACTGTAGTAACTTAACGCCTCCTTAGTCTATTAAAATTACAAGGGCAATTTGAAAAGTTCGCTGCCTACCATAGAAACGAATGTGTGGCATTTCTGTTTTTTACCGCAATCACCCCACGAAAGGCTGTGAAGCGCCCAAGTCATTGTTGCGGAGAAATAGCTGTATAAATAAGTTAAGCGCCCAAGTCACTGTTGCGGAGAAATAGCCGTATAAATAAGTTATCTCACAGCAATGCTGAAAATGGAGAAAACTGAACATCGTGGAGTGATCAAATTTTTTGTTAAGAAAGGTGTAACGCCAACAGAAATTTTTAATGAGCTGAAGAATGCGTTGGGTGATGCTGTACCTTCATTTACTACAATAAAAAAATGGGCTGCTGAATTTACACGTGGCCGTGCAAGTTTGGAAGATGACCCGCATACTGGGCGTCCGAAAAGTCCCACTACACCAGAAATCATCAATAAAGTCCATGATAACCCGTTTTGGAAGATCGCCGTTTGAAGGTGTCTGAAATTGCTAAGACTGTGGGCATCTCGGATGAAAGGGTACATCACATTCTTACTAAGGAATTAGATATGAAAAAGCTGTCTGCAAGATGGGTGCTGCATTTTGTTGACAACTGACTAAAAACACATGCGAATGCAAGCTCCTCAGGAATGTTTGGATCGTTTTAAGAAAAATCCGAAATATTTTATTCGTAGATTTGTAACAACTGATGAAACCTGGGTCCATTACTTCACTCCAGAAACAAAACAACAGTCGAAACAACGGATGCATAGTAATTCGCTGCCTCCAAAAAAGGCAAAATCAATTTTGTCAGCTGAAAAGTGTACGGCTTCAATTTTCTGGGATGCTAAGGGAATATTGTGAATAGATTATCTTGAAAAGGGTAAAACGATAAATGGAGAGTATTATGCTAACCTTTTACGCCAATTAAATGAAAAAATTAAAGAAAAAAGACCATGTTTAGCAAAGAAGATCATTTTCCATCAGGATAATGCACGCCCTCACACATGCATTGTGTCTATGGCAAAAATCGCCGAGTTGAAGTACGATCTGTTGAACCATCTGCCTTATTCGCCTGATTTAGCGCCATCTGACTTTCACCTATTCCCAAACCTTGATAAAATTCTCGGGGGGGGGGGGGGGGAGCGATTTTTCTCAGATGACGAGCTGAAAGAGGCAGTAAACAGTTATTTTGAGGACCTATAAGAATCGGATTTCCTCAACGGGGTAAAAGCACTGGAGCATCTCTGGACTAAATGTATTTGAACTACATGGGGACTATGTTGAAAAATAAAAACGATTCCAGAAAGAAAAGGTAAGTCTTTCATTATCAGGCCCCGAACTTTTCAAATTGCCCTCGTACATCTAAGTGAACCAATAAATAAAGTACCTACAACAGTACAAATGTGCTGCACTTGTGAAAAGAATATTGTATTTAAAACAATATGAAAACAATATGGAATACTTGTAAAAAAATAGCATATTGAAAATGAATAAAAAATAGTGAATGGTCTTACTTCCAATTTAAATTTTGTGTCCGAATCATCTAGTGGTGTCAAAAAATCAAGACTAAAAATGTCAGCATATATGAGACCCCCTAATCCTGGCCAATCATGAGGACACAATCCTTTGTTTTCCCAGAATTCTTCTTCACCGCCCCACCGACTCAGTACTTGTGATGGATAAAACCTTTCCAACATTAGAGCTCCTTGTTGTATTGCAATCTACAAAATATGAACAATTTTAAACTGGCAGACAAATTTCAACTGGAGCTGTACACAAATAAAACACTAACAGTTTCAACTTACACTTGAAATTGTGGCTAAATGAACAGTTTATTTTATGTCCATTTAACAACATGTAATCCTATAAGATGGTATGAGAGAACTGATTTAATTTTTATTTTTTCCTGTTTTAAGCATTAAATTTTTTAGTGGTTTAGTGGTTTACTTTCTTCAAAACAGTTGTCAAACTCACTGAACTTAAATTGCAATTTCACGTTATAGTTGTAAGAAAATGTGTCATTACATATTTGAAATGTACAAAAACAAAACTTACTTTGAGATCCAGTCTGTTTAATTTTAACTTGGCACGAACTGTTGGAGCCAGACCACACTGTAATTCCCTTCTTCGTTTGTCCAGCTTCTCATGCAGACTTGTCATTAAGTCTTGTGCTTCTCTCTCTAGTGCTTTGTACGGACCGGCCCTTGCTAGTTGTGCAGAAAATGGCCCGAAACATGCCTCCACAAATTGACTGAAATAATAAAAAAAAAGTAAACAAAAACAAGACAAAATACGTGGTAATGTCCACCTCAGAGACAAGAAGGGCTCCTAGAGATTTCAATGTGAATGGGAAGTGTTTCAAAGGAGTGTCCTGCTTTACTTATCTAGGTGCCTTGGTATCAAATGATAGTAACATTAGGATGAGTATAAGAGAAAGAATACAAGCAGGAAACAGAGCCTACTTTTCAAATATTAACATCTTTAAAAACAATCTTGTTACAAGAGGTATAAAACGTAAAGTATATTATTCTCTGGTGTGACCAGTTGTTACATATGGATCTGAGATGTGGAATTTGACAGAGAATGACAAAAGATTACTTTAAAACCATTTTTAAATATTTTATGTTTTAAAATATTGCATAAAATTTATGGCTCAGTAAGAGAAGAAGGCAGTTGGCGAATACACAATAACAATAAACTACAGGCTCTCATACATGGAAAAGACGGTGAAATTCATCAAATTACACAGATTCCACTAGCTGGGACATGTGGAAAGAATGTCTAAAAGAATGCTGATGGGAAGATTATATACCACTAGACATAGAGGCAGACCAAGAATGAGATAGTTGGATGGCGTAACAGAAGATCTTGCTAGCATGGGAATCAGAGGGTGGAGAGGAAGGGCAGAGAACAGGGAAGCATGGAGGAGTATTGTTGACAAGGCTAAAACCCACTACAGTATTTAGATGTGGGCTGCTATTTAGGTCAATGAACCGTTATTTTTCTTATGAACAAACATTTTATCAATACATGAGTGCACAACTACATGGCAATATTAAAGAACTGTTTTATAATGCAAAATTAATAGTACAATTATAGCACTACAACATATAAATGAACAATTGGACAATTGCTATTGGATTAATAGCATCAATAAATTCTGTCACTTAAAAGTGGCTTTCTGAGAAGCATATTATTATGAGGACCACAAACTACACTCTTCATGATGTGAAGTGAGATGTACAGAACTTGCAAAGGTGAAGTGATTCTTCTTCCAAAAAATATTAAAAATCAGTGGCAGTGAACAAGCCTTATTTGATTTATTCACCTCTGTAATCACTGTCAATGTTTATTTTAGATGTAATAGGTAGTATGTATTACCTAAAATCCTTCTGTGGCTGCAGTATCTTTTGTTCAATTTGGTGTTGGTAAGCTGCTAGTTCCTCCAGCTCCAGTTTTGCTTCAAATGCGGCAAGAGCTTGTTCTGGCCTTATCTAGACAAACATAAAGACAAGAATATACAACACTGTTTTAGGAGAGTACAATATACATAACATGGTATAGTTATTACAATATTACTACCTTAGGATGTGTGAGCATAACAATGTACCTGATAGAAGTAATTTGAAGTTAGACCAGGTCCAGCAATTCTCTTCACCACAAAGCTGTCTGAAGCAGGAACACGGCCTCGTTTTTTTATTACCAGATGAAACATGATCGCATCTAAGGCTAAACGAAACCAATACCTCAGGAGACACACTGCAACAAAACAGTAGGCAATGACTGTGTACAACATGCATACGTATACTACACAAAATCATCAATGCCAATTTATAAGAGTTATTTGATAACTGATTTGGTGAAGTTTATAACAAGTTTCACAAAGGTATAAACAATGTTAACATATTGTGTAACATTTTTTCAGATTGAGCAGAGAATCAGGTATTTCATAAATTATAGGCCAACTGATATGCTATGGACATGAAAAAAGAGATCACGAGGCATGCCATGGAAACCTGGCACGACAGGATGAGAAGAGCAGCAGAGAGAAAAGGAGTACAATGGGATGGAAGACGAGGAAGAGCTGTGTAAGGGAGGGCAAAGTGGAGGGAATATGGAAAATATGCCAGATCGACTTGCAACTGAACTGTCACTGATAGCTTATACGTACAATGACAGACTGGCATCAAGGAGTAACTATAAGTGATACCAATCAATACAATATGCATCTACTTCAAACTTTTTTTTTTATTGTATCAGCCATCTAAGGACCACATCCCAATTTAAATTCTTTACTCTCTGTTTTTTCTTTTTCTCCAATATTCTTTCATCTTTTCACTGTGTATCTTCTTTCTGTCTTCAGTCCACTTTGAACATGCTTTTTTCTCTCTCCTACCCTGGACTCTTTCCATTTTTAACACTTTTGCCCCCAAAAACTTCTTCTGCGTGTATATTATTTTTTCTAAATCCTTTTGGACTTCTTTAATCCAACTTGATGTTGACTTCTTCCCCCACAGATATCTGAACATTTGCTTTGTCAACCTATTGTCGTCCATTCTATATAAATGTCCAAAAAATAATAGTCTTCTTATTCTCATTGTTTCTGTTATATTTTCTATGCTTTGATATATTTCATCATTAATTCTTAATTTCCAACCTTCAGAAGTTTTTCATGGGCCTAATATTTTCCTAATAATTTGTCTTTCCGATATTTCTAGTTTGTCTAAATTATAATTCAATGCTAAACACTGACTTGCATGTAGGCATTCTGGCTTCACTACTGTACTGTAATGCCTTACTTTCGCATTTTTAGATATGGACTTTTTGTAAATATCTTTAGTCAAACTTTTGTAAACTTCAAACTTTATTTTATTTAAAAATACATACAGATAAAATATTATTAGATTTTTGTAAAAAAAACAGCAAAATCTTGATGAAATGCTTCTGCTTATTACACTATTCTGTATGATACACCTTTCATCTGGTCTCTGCACATCTCATATGTGGAACCTCCATAAAATAAACTTTATACACTGTGCTCAATTCCATATAATCCACTTTTTTCATTTAATTTTCTATTCACTTTCATCATTGTTTGAAGTAAACAGGCTTACTATGGCTAATCTCTCGTTTTGCTGTTGATTACATATCTTAACGAACATAAACTTCTAAGGTTTTGCCAGACAAATCATACACTTTCAAAAAAGAAAAAGCATCGTAGCAGAAAGTTAAACGATGAAAGTGTAGCAGTGTTTTGTTGCAAATTCTGATGGTTCTTAAGACTGTCGCTGGTCAAAACGGGAAAATTCAGCTATACCATCAAGTGGGAAGACTTCTCAAAACACTCAAAAAGTCTTTCATGTGGTTAAAGGACTCGGACAACAAAATGATGAAACTGGTTGTAAGAATGTTTTGTTTATACACATTACATCACACACTCAAAAATTGATATCTTAAAAACATGGAGCTCATCGACCATGGGATCAGTACTGAAGCATTTGTTTTACAAACTTGTCTGACAAGAAGTAAGTGAATACAGAACAATAAGTGAAACAAGTATGTTTAAATGTATCAAATGTATGTGTCTATATATATATTACAACGATACAATGTTGTTGCATTTAATATAATTTAAATTTGTGGAGCCCCACGATCTTGGAGCGCCAATTTTTATACAACGTTATAAAATGTGTGTCGGGCGCACGCTCATGAGCGATAAAATTATATAACGATAAATAACATTTCTAAAAACGTGTACGTGTAATTAGGGGTTCAGGTGTAATTATAATAATGGTAGCCTTTTTAGGAAATTCAAAATGTTCCCATTTATTAATTTAAACAAACATATCAAGAAATAACACTATACAAATAATGATTACTTCGTCATACGATATTCATTATACATGGTTTCAAAGTTTCTTAGTTTGCTGTAATCTCATCACCAACATAAAGCTTATATCATAGACAAAATATTATTAATTTTAAATAAAAAACATTTCTTCATTATGTTATACTGTCTGGACTACTCAGTCTGAATGTGTGCTTTCAATATAAAAATATTTAACTAAGTTAACTATTTGTTCATCATTTGAACGAATCTAATTGATTCTTTCACATGTATATTAACATATTTTCAATCATTATCAATTCAAAACTTATGCTTTCATAATTTCTCTACAATTTTAAATTTAAATATTTTTTTATAAATTATTACTGCAAAACTTATGCTTTCTTAATTTCTCTACAATGCTTTCATAATTACTCTACAATTTAAATTTACGTATTTTCAATAAATTATTACTGCAAAAATTATGCTATAATTTTTATACAAGACATTTATATCTATAAGTTATAAATTACACTTTTTGAAATTATTGTCTTACTTTTGACAATGTCTATCAATCTTTGATTAAGTCTTTTGTTATGAGGAATACATGACCTTCTTTCACCTTAATTGTAGCGGTGCCTCAGCATACCCTGTCCTGGTCCTGAGTCCCTGATGTTGTGACTCCTGCGTAGTCTTGAAGTCCTGGATCCTCTCCTCGTCCTCCGGGTCCTCTCGGAAGTCCTGGATCCTTTCCTTGTCATGCGTGTCCTCTCGGAAGTCCGATGACTCGTCCTTTACGTCTGGAAATTATGCCACGTAGTGCTCTCGTCCTTGGTCTGGAGTAGTGCTCCTAGATGTAGATCACTTGTAGACCTCTGACGATTTGTTTGTTACGTTACTTTTTAATTACTGTTTTCCATTATTATGTTAAATCGAAATATTTATCATATTACTTTACAAGTTATGATTCACAAAAAGTCTTATTGGTGTTAGACATATCGTCTAACTCTGTCCGAAAAAATTAAAATTTCGTGTTGCGAATGGACATAACATTCCGCCACGAATGAACACTGTTAGAAGAGAGAGATTAGCTCTCCTGGGCTTCTATTTATATTCACCAAGAAAACTGCAGCTGTCAATTCAGGAATTATCCTGTCGACAGTTGAAACATGGCGTGATAGCCCCCACTCTCGTCCTATTTCACATAATTGCACTTTTTCGCCAATCGCACTGTTTAACGCGGATTTCACGGTGATAAAATATTGTCTAATTTAATGACCTATGTGATGTGCAACTATCATGATGCTTGCACCACTAGTGTAATTATAATGCTTTAAAAATCGCACTGGATTCGCACTGATTGTCGGAATTACGTAAAATTCGCACTGCACTTGTGTCTGATTTTTACACATTTTTAGAAGTTTTTACCTTCTCGCTAACATTTATGGTTTGCTTATTATTAAATATATTCTTAATTTAGCATTGACTTGGGGTGAAGTTGCAAACTTTCAGGAACAAACAGGCTTCACACACACACACTATTTACTTGTATACACACATGCAGTGGTAATCGCGTGATCTTGCATGTTGACTCCTGTTTGCAAGCCAGCTTCCAATTTCACACCTGCTCGTCTACTATAGATTATTAAAATTAAATTAAATATTTATTTTATATTATATATGCACATTACAGCCTATGCTTGTATTTTCGCATTATTCCTCTACTTGATAAAAAAAATTTTAATAAATTTATTTATTAAAATATTTTTTTTCTATCATTAGACATCTTATATTTTTATGTTTCACACTACTTATTTTGTAACAGTTCTTGTGGTTACAAAATAAAATCTGTGTAACAATGTTGTTAAAAATTTGAAATAAAAAAATAATTTTATTTCAAAAAAAAAATAAATTTTGTTGTTTCTGAAAATATTTTTGTGTCATTTTTATTTACTAATATTTAAAAAATAATCGTGTTTATTGTTTGGGATTAAAAATTGAATGGTATTATGGTTGTTAGTGTAGTAGTGTCACTTTCTGTAATTCACTTTATGATAATCTGGTTAACTCAAGTACTAGTCGAAAAAACGGCACTTCTTCTTCTTCAATGCTTTCTTTAATTTCGTATATACTGCCTTTCGGTTCGTCTGTGTCCTTGATCAACTTATTCTTTAAGTATATTAAAGAAAAATTAAACCCAAATTGCAAAAATAGTAAGTTTATTAACAAATTTTTTAAATTTTATCGATAAGAATCGATATATTACAGCAGTATCGACTCTACTCAGGGCCGGTCGATAAAACACTTTATATTGATTGTATATAAAAAATAGTTCTTTGAACGGTTATTTTAGAATAGCCAGAGAAGGGTGTGGACAAGAAAGTATAACACTTACAATGATAAATGTCTTAATACTAACAATTACAACGTTATAATTAATAAATAAAATTTAATGAAGAAATTTGTGTTAGTGGTTGAAATCACAATCAAAATGATCAATATTGCACACTACTATATGAAAATTATTCCGATTAGCACTTTCAAGCTTCACAGCTCATCGTCAGATCAGGAATAGCTATATTGCAATATTGATCATTTTGATTGTAATAAATAAAAGTTTATATATAATATTTATTTCAAACCACAATGCAGTGTAGAAATTCGGTTGCTTCACAGCTGGAATAGGTTGATGACAAATCAAAATGGCCGACCGGAGTCTGCGCAGTAGAACGTCTAACCTCGACGAAATATTTGTTTCAATAAAGATGTCCTTTCTCCGTTTATTGGTCTCAGCAATTGTGTATAATGGTTCTGTAGTTAATTGAGTGTTACTGGTGTATTGTTTAATAGTTCACTTGGTGTAAATGTTTGTGATTATGTCTATCTCACTTTGTCACACGTGTCGGGTTTAACCTTGTTTGTTTGTCTGTAAAATTTATTGTATTGGTGTTATTTTAATTAATTAGGCGTGTGTGGTTCTGTTTATTGGTGATGCACTGTTCATTGTTTATTTTCACCGGTTCACAAATAAAAACTCAAAATAAAAATTTATAAAAAAATTTTTACTGAACTCGGTTCAATTATAAGACGCCATTAGTTAAGGTTATACGGAGCAAAAACCTCGTTTAAGTACTCTCGTCAACGGATAATAATGAACTGTTCTCATTTCCTTCGTCTCCTGAAAATCTTAGCCAATTTAATATATCTTATACATTATTTCAAATTATCTTAGCTTCTGATACATTTTATTTGAATACATTATACCCGGAAAATATTTTCGTTATTAATTAACTGTATGAAATACTAAATACATATTCGGTTTCTTTATTCTATTTTGCTTATTTTGATACTAATGAATATAGTTTTACAAAGTTTTCATTTAAAAAAGTTGTATTCTTTCATTTTGGAAAGTAGGTTCAAATATGTGTTTCCTGTCTCTGAGCAGATAATAGCCATTTTCTCTGATATAATTATTATTATATTGAATCTGAAATTGATATAATTGTCTAATTTTACTTAATTTCTTGCAATTTAGTTTGTTAATTATTATTTTTAAATATAATTCATTTATCTATGACTCCTCCCCTGATAATGCTAGTTACTACATTCCATTTTTATTTATAATTTTACTTATCTTCTGACCATATCTTTATAAAGTATTAGTTACATTGTATTACTATATGGTGGGTTTATCTTACATAAATATCATCAGTTTAGTTGGTTTATAGGACTAGATTTGTCAGTTATTATGTAGTCTAAATTTACTATCTGGCCTAGATTTTATCTGTTGCTATTTGCAAAGTTTTTAATAATATAGTTAGTTTGTACCCTTTTCTGACCTTCTATTCGTATCTAATATTTATTAACAATTTGTTCCTTTACTATTATAACATTGAATATTGATTTTAAACAATTAAAATATAACACTTATTTACTATTAAATCTGGTACTTTGAATCATACCTTTTTTAGTGTACTGATTACACACAGTAACTTAATAAAAACATTTTATAATATAGGAATGGTATCTACATTCAGATATTGCATTCCTAATTTAAATTATTAACTAAATACCATTTTCTAACTACAATACTGCTCAATACTAAATCTTATTTATATAGTTAATATATGGAAATAGGAACATAACATTTTGGTTCCATTAAATATTCAACACTTTCTTAAAAATTATTTATTTACAGTCTTATCTGTACTTCCCAATTTTAGGGATGTATTCCCCGTCACTTTGTATTAAACACAAGCTATCTGTTTATATTATTCATTCTATGGAATGTTCTCATATAAATAGTGGCATTTTATTAGCAAGAGTATTCCTTGCTCCTTCACCACATTACTTGATTAACTATTATCATGATACTGTTTAAAAACACTTAAAGTTATTTATTTGCACGGTAATTCATGTACCTTTTCAAAGTTTACTTATTATAATTTAATAACTTGCACTTGTCCCTGGTTATTTATTGATATTATCACTAGTCCTTTTATAGTTTTATAATATGAAATATTTAACCATGGGGGAACTGTTAAGATTTGTCTATATAAACTATACAATAACTTTTTTGGGTGCACTGTTACTTAACACTTTAAACACTTTTTGTTTTTATCAGTTTTACATAATTGTATGGTTTGTTGGGGTGTTATACTTTCTACTGTGACATTCATTTATTGGGGTTTTTTGGGTTTTCTCCCTATGGGGTTTCTATTTGGTATTGGTCGTGTTTCACTTCCTTTATTCTAGTTGATCTTCACTTGTCTCTGATTATTCAGTATATTGGTTTATTTTAGATTTCTTCTTTCTTCATTCTTGGTTCTTCAGTACCATTTCGTTTTATACTCTTTTGTTTACTCTGGTCTGTTTTCTTTGTTGGTTTACTTGGTCTGGGTATCTTCATTGCCTGCTTCTATCCTTCCTGGGTATCATTGTTATTCAAATTTTAGTTTTCTGGGTTTTTAATTTGTAGTATAATTATATTAGTTGCAGATTTTTTCTTTATGCTTACTTTTCTTGTTATTATAATAATTTATAGTGCTTTTTAATTGATTTTCATTTGGATCTTTTTGGATATTCCAATACTTGAGTTTTATTAATGATCATCTGGTAATTGATTTAAGTGGATTATCTGTCATGCTACAATATATATATATTTTTTTGTATTTATACACTACTATCCATGATAATGAATATTAATTGTTCAAGTTCCCTTAGTTGGAGGGTAAAACAAGTCTAGTTCCTATCTCCCCTCCCAACGAGTTGCTAACAATGCATAAACGTAGCTGCTTCTTCCCATTGTTCTCCTTCAATCTTGTTCCACTGACCTATTTATTTATATACTTTCTTACGTATAAAACCTTCTACATGAACTTGCATTCTTGCACTGATAAAACATTTTGCATCTTAACATATTATGCCATTCTTCAATCTGAAATTTTACATTATCTTAATTATACATTCCTACCTTTGTTCCTTAACCCATTTCTTACATGAACATACTTTATCTTTCTTAACCTCTCTTACATTACTTATATACTACATTAACCTTCATTACCTTTTATTACATTTCATTAACATTACCTTTCTGATCGCTAATAATTTTCTTCATTCTTACTTGAAATACACTTCCGTAACAGAATACTCTTTCAGCTTTGTAGTGTGTCACATGATCGGTTACAAATGAACTGCCTTAGAAAACAACGATATTTTACTCGTAGTCCTACTTTCTAAGTAGTCTCTGCCCTTTTGACCTTTCACTCTCGCTTTCTTCTGTGTCCTTGTATCTCCATTAAGTGTGAAGTTTTTGCTTGATCAGCCGTCCTGATAATTATACATTTATTGCTCATCTCTAATCCTTCTTCATATTAATAACAACATTGATAATAACATTCCTTTACAACCATTCCTTACACTAACATTAACATTTACATTCCTTGCCATTCTTAATACATTTCCTACCTTTTTTTGAACATACTTTTATTTAGCATAACATTCTTTATTATTTAATTCCTTATTTCTTTTCACTAATATTTCTTTTTATTTGCAATCATAACCTTAATAAATAACATTTCTTAATTATACTCCCTTATCTTTTTACACATATTATTTCTTATTAATTTAACTCCTTTTCTTATTCTTAATAATTAATAGTAATATTATTTTTCATTTAAAAATAATTATTAATTTCATTCGGGTATTGAGTTCTGAGTTCGGTGTGTCGTTTGATCTTACACCCCTCATTATAACGTTGTTTGTCATAACAGGAAATTCATTGTTCTCGCCCTCGTTATAATTCAATTGTGTTACTCCTTCGTTAAATTCCCATTGTATTGCTGCGACGTTCGGTTTGACCGTGGAAGTCACCTGTTTATAGGGCAATGTTTTCATCTTACTTGTTGACCACACAAAATCTCCCCTCTTTCTCTCTTTACAACCGTTTCGCTCTTTCTCATTAGTTCGATGGAGTGAACTTACTTGAACAGCTGTCGACGTTTTTTTCATTCGTCGTTTATGATAATACTCACCATAGTTATTATAATTACAGTTATAATTATCGTTTGCTTTATAATTATCGTGCTTATATCTAACATCATACTTCTCACAAGTTTGCGTAGTGTTTCGTATAGTACGACGTTTTTCGTTACAATGGTAATTATTGTGCTTCACACGTGTTTTTATCTTATGTGATCTACTAGTGTGTGTGTGTGTCTCACAATTGGGATATCACTACTAATAAGGTACGTTTTATTAACCTTTGTTTTCTCCTCATCCTTAATGTTAATTACTTCTTCATGATTATCGTTATCAATTACGAACGTATTTTCAACTATTATGATTTCTTCCCATACCATCCTTTCACATATTAGCTCCGTTTGTTTATCAATTATTCCACAGACATTTTCTGTGATCGTGTCAATACGTAAGTTGGTATCAACAATCTTTTCTGTTAATTGTGCCTTAGTGTCAGCTATGCTTTGCTTTAATTCTATGTTGTCTTGTTTCAACTGGAGATTATCAATTTTTAACTCTTCTACTCTCCGCAATTTTTATGGTGTCTTGTTTAAAGTTTTTGGACTGTTGCTCTAATTTATTTTCTAAGCTTTCTGTTTGTTTGGTATTTTTTTCATCTATTTTTTTTTATTTGTTTGACATTCTCTTCTTTCAACTCTTCTTTAAAATTTTCGGCTTGTTTTATGACTAATTCGTCCATCATTGCTAGTATCGAATTTTTAAATGCTTCTAGATTCAACCCTCCTGGTTCTGCCATATTGAATAATTATTAAAATATTTATTTATAATATTTAAGAATACTATTTTTATGGAACCGACTTATTAATTTTATTTATTTATTGTTTTGTTATTATTTCTTTATTCTTATCTACTTATATTACAATTACACCTGTTTGTTGGCGTGGGCGCCAGTTGCGTTATTACAATACAATATACACAACAAAATTAAACACATAAAAATATTCATTAATACACATCAATTATTATACATAAATCCTATGCACACATTTAACAATAGAGCATACATTTATTTATTAAATGTAGGAGTTTCGTGCCCCACGTTGACGGGCAACAATTTTATACAACGATACAACGTTGTTGCATTTAATATAATTTAAATTTGTGGAGCCCCACGATCTTGGAGCGCCAATTTTTATACAACGATACAACGTTATAAAATGTGTGTCGGGCGCATGCTCATGAGCGATAAAATTATATAACGATAAATAACATTTCTAACAACGTGTACGTGTAATTAGGGGTTCAGGTGTAATTATAATAATGGTAGCCTTTTTAGGAAATTCAAAATGTTCCCATTTATTAATTTAAACAAACATATCAAGAAATAATACTATACAAATAATGATTACTTCGTCATACAATATTCATTATACATGGTTTCAAAGTTTCTTAGTTTGCTGTAATCTCATCACCAACGTAAAGCTTATATCGTAGACATAATATTATTAATTTTAAATAAAAAACATTTCTTCATTATGTTATACTGTCTGGACTACTCAGTCTGAATGTGTGCTTTCAAAATATCACTATAATATTGACGACTCGGAACATTAAGTTTTTTATAAGTAAAAACGTAAAGTTTTACCTTACAGCCTAAACCAGCTTTCACCTATAGAAGGCTTCATCAGAGGCTGTCGTAAGTAGCGCTGTTCGTCTTGTTGTTGGCGACGAGATAGTGTTTCGAAAGATCGAAGCTGTGTGTGTGTGGTGAGATGTGTTCGAATAATGCGTGCGACTTGAATTGTGTCTGTTCGTTTAGGATGTCGTTTTTATTTGATTTTGTGTGTTTGTATATTTCTAATTGTTCTAGAGTGTCTAGTTTTCGGCCTTTTGTGTGTATGTGTAGTATGTTCATGTTATTGTCGATGTTTTTATATGTGTGGTTTGCTTCAATGAGGTGGTTTGTGAAGGTAGATTCTGTAGTGGTGTGGAGTGCTTTTGTGTGTTCAATGTATCTCTATTTGAAGCTACGTCCTGTCTGGCCTATGTAGAATTTATTGCAATTTGAACAATTTAGTTTATATACACCGGGTAGATCGAATTTGTTTTGTGCTTT
The DNA here is from genome assembly GCA_034769895.1 of Magicicada septendecula. Taxonomy (NCBI): domain Eukaryota; kingdom Metazoa; phylum Arthropoda; class Insecta; order Hemiptera; family Cicadidae; genus Magicicada; species Magicicada septendecula. The sequence goes on along the minus strand of CM068374.1, from coordinate 357,164,384 downwards.
GGGCATGCGTTTTGATAGTGTGTGTTCTGTTTTGTTAGTAGTTTTGTAAGCGATTCTGTATCCTGCTTTTTTGAATTTGTGGGCAATTTTTTCTGTTTGTTTGTTGATGTATGTTAGTGTTATGAATTTGTTGTTTTCTGTCTTTGTCTGTTGTTTGTTTTGTGTAGGAGTTTACTGACTATTGTTCTGTCATAACCGTTAGATTCTGCTAGATATTTTATCGTGTTTAGTTCGTCTTTGTAGTCTATTTCATCTAAGGGGATGTTGTTAAGTCTATGTATCATGGTTCTAAAAGCAGCTAGTTTGTGTTGTATTGGGTGATTGGAGGTGTTGTGTACTTATAACAATAAATACTACACACAGAACGATGGCCTACCCATGGGCTCCCCCATATCCAGCATTCTAGCAGAAGTCTTCCTCCAACACTTAGAAAAAACAAAAATACTCACAAACAATGACAGACACTCACATAAAATACTATATTGGCACAGATACGTTGATAACATTCTAATACTATACAGGGGAAACAAAAGACAATGTGAACAGTTACTAACGCACATAAACAAAATACATAAAAACATAACCTTCACTGCCGAATATGAACACAACAATACCATAAACTTCTTAGACCTCTCCATCACAAAACTAGAACACAGGCACAAATTCAGTATATACAGAAAACCAACTACAACTGACACACTAATACACAACACCTCCAATCACCCAATACAACACAAACTAGCTGCTTTTAGAACCATGATACATAGACTTAACAACATCCCCTTAGATGAAATAGACTACAAAGACGAACTAAACACGATAAAATATCTAGCAGAATCTAACGGTTATGACAGAACAATAGTCAGTAAACTCCTACACAAAACAAACAACAGACAAAGACAGAAAACAACAAATTCATAACACTAACATACATCAACAAACAAACAGAAAAAATTGCCCACAAATTCAAAAAAGCAGGATACAGAATCGCTTACAAAACTACTAACAAAACAGAACACACACTATCAAAACGCATGCCCAAAGCACAAAACAAATTCGATCTACCCGGTGTATATAAACTAAATTGTTCAAATTGCAATAAATTCTACATAGGCCAGACAGGACGTAGCTTCAAACAGAGATACATTGAACACACAAAAGCACTCCACACCACTACAGAATCTACCTTCGCAAACCACCTCATTGAAGCAAACCATGCATATAAAAACATCGACAATAACATGAACATACTACACGTACACACAAAAGGCCGAAAACTAGACACTCTAGAACAATTAGAAATATACAAACACACAAAAACAAATAAAAACGACATCCTAAACGAACAGACACAATTCAAATCGCACGCATTATTCGAACACATCTCACCACACACACACAGCTTCGATCTTTCGAAACACTATCTCGTCGCCAACAACAAGACGAACAGCGCTACTTACGACAGCCTCTGATGAAGCCTTCTATAGGTGAAAGCCGGTTTAGGCTGTAAGGTAAAACTTTACGTTTTTACTTATAAAAAACTTAGTGTTCCGAGTCGTCAATATTATAGTGATATTTAGTTAAGTAACGGACACGTCATGGACAACGAAATCCAAGGTGTGCTTTCAATATAAAAATATTTAACTAAGTTAACTATTTGTTCATCATTTGAACGAATCTAATTGATTCTTTCACATGTATATTAACATATTTTCAATCATTATCAATTCAAAACTTATGTTTTCATAATTTCTCTACAATTTTAAATTTAAATATTTTTTTATAAATTATTACTGCAAAAATTATGCTTTCATAATTTCTCTACAATGCTTTCATAATTACTCTACAATTTAAATTTACGTATTTTCAATAAATTATTACTGCAAAAATTATGCTATAATTTTTATACAAGACATTTATATCTATAAGTTATAAATTACACTTTTTGAAATTATTGTCTTACTTTTGACAATGTCTATCAATCTTTGATTAAGTCTTTTGTTATGAGGAATACATGACTTTCTTTCACCTTAATTGTAGCGGTGCCTCAGCATACCCTGTCCTGGTCCTGAGTCCCTGATGTTGTGACTCCTGCGTAGTCTTGAAGTCCTGGATCCTCTCCTCGTCCTCCGGGATCTCTCGGAAGTCCTGGATCCTTTCCTTGTCATGCGGGTCCTCTCGGAAGTCCGATGACTCGTCCTTTACGTCTGGAAATTATGCCACGTAGTGCTCTCGTCCTCGGTCTGGAGTAGTGCTCCTAGATGTAGATCACTTGTAGACCTCTGACGATTTGTTTGTTACATTACTTTTTAATTACGGTTTTCCATTATTATGTTAAATCGAAATATTTATCATATTACTTTACAAGTTATGATTCACAAAAAGTCTTATTGGTGTTAGACATATCGTCTAACTCTGTCTGAAGTAATTAAAATTTCGTGTCGCGAACGGACATGGCGTTCCGCCACGAATGAACACTGTTAGAAGAGAGAGATTAGCTCTCCTGGGCTTCTATTTATATTCACCAAGAAAACTGCAGCTGTCGATTCAGGAATTATCCTGTCGACAGTTGAAACATGGCGTGATAGCCCCCACTCTCGTCCTATTTCACATAATTGCACTTTTTCGCCAATCGCACTGTTTAACGCGGATTTCACGGTGATAAAATATTGTCTAATTTAATGACCTATGTGATGTGCAATTATCATGATGCTCCCACCACTAGTGTAATTATAATGCTTAAAAATCGCACTGGATTCGCACTGATTGTCCGAATTACGTAAAATTCGCACTGCAATTATTACACATTTTTAGAAGTTTTTACCTTCTCGCTAACATTTATGGTTTGCTTAATATTAAATATATACTTAATTTAGCATTGACTTGGGGTGAGGTTGCAAACTTTCAGGAACAAACAGGCTTCACACAAACACACACACACACACACACACACACACACACACACACACACACACACAATTTACTTGTATACACACATGCAGCGGTAATCACGTGATTTTGCGTGTTGACTCCTGTTTGCAAGCCAGCTTCCAATTTCACACCTGCTCGTCTATTATATATTAGTAAAATAAAATAAAATATTTATTTTATATTATATATGCACATTACAGCCTATGCTTGTATTGTCGCTATATATAATTAATGTATACTTATTTGACTGTAAGTCATTCTAACCCCCAATTTATATGTTCAAGTGACATGAAGTTACATGTGATGTTATGTTTCAAATTTTTATAAAAGCTGGTAAGAAGTATAAATGTGAGGAAGGTAAAAAAGTTGGACATTGAGGACTGTCATACTCTCCTGCAAAATGGGTAGAAACAATCGAAACAGCCTCACAAAAAATGTGAAAACTTATGAATTTGTAATGTTGTATGTATCTGTGCTGCTTGGCCCCCTTCCATATAATACAATCCCACTAAACATGTCATTTTTACACAGTCCCTTGAAGAATAATTTAACTGAGTTTTACTACATATTTTAAACATATAAACCTCAACCATGCATTACCTCTTAAACCATTGCATTTAACTGTTTCCTCTAAAACTGTATATACCTTGGTACACTTATAACTAAGCCCACTATAAATCCTCATCAAAGAAATGTAATTAACTTTACATTCCTCATCAAGTTACTACATCCCTTATCTTTTGAACTCTTCGTGACTCTTAAGACAAGTGTAGCTTCATCCCACCATCACATGTTTTTCGCTTTTTCCTCCGAAACATCTTTCTGTATTCCTTCCTATCTGTCACTCTCTCATTCCATTCTGTCACTATCAATGTTTCAAGTCCCAAAAACCTGATCTTCTTATCTCATACTTGGCCTTCACTGGGATCGCCTTCCATGAACCTCCCATTTTATGCTATTAAAATAAGATTTCTCATTTTATTTGTGCAAATGTTCAAACTGTCACCACCTTTGTGTTTCTACACACCTCAAATGGCTTAACTATTAATTTTTCTCTAAACTCCTGTTTTTTGAACCCTGTATCTGTAATTTATTTTTACAGTTGTTTTGTGTACACTTCTGTTGTTTTTAGCATTGGTAGAGCCAAGGGAGGCTAATGGGGGTTATAACCCCCCCACCTACACCGTTGGGTTAGCTGCAGTAGGTTCGGTACGAAAAAAATCTATAGGCAGGCAGTACCAGGCTGTTAGTGGCAGTCATATAATATATATATATATATAGTATGATACAACTGGTGAATCCTCTACAATTACAAATGCTATTATTGTCAATAAATCCTACATGGAAAGAATAAAGATTGATAACCCCGATGGAAAAAACCCGGACAATAACATCACTATAGATAAATCCTGCTTACCATACTGGTGTTTAGTATTTTGTTGTTATCTTATACACTTACAGCCGGAAGATGGGATTGCCAGCCTAAAAAGAATAGTTTATAAAACAAAGTTACAAGGACATTTAATGAAGATAAATACTTACTATACTTACATTCATATTTACAAATTGGAGAAGATCATACACAATGAACTTACAAATCTGCTGTGTCCAATATGTTCTGATATTCTTACTACCAGTAATTTTATAGTACACGTTATACATTTAAAAAAAGTCTTACAAATCTGTATAACAAACAGTAATGTAATATAACAGAAAATTAAAATGTGAGTATATTCTGACCTGTTGAAACAGTGAATGACATCAGTGGACAAACAATGAGGGCTACGAATAAAGCTGCGACTGGTTGTACAAGACCTCGTACCATGATGTCCCATGCTAAAGCTTGAATTATGACGACATATCGGTTGTTTGTTGGAACTGGAGCATCCAAATCCCAGATCAGTGCCATGCCGATTTGTAATGTAAGTGTGACTAGTGGCATCCTAAATAAAAATAACAATAAAAAAACAAATTTGCTTTTAAAAATTACAATTTAGCAAAATTAAAAAAATATTATACAAATAAACACTAACATTAGCAAATGTATAATCAAATTTCCAAAATTTATCACAATCTAAACCATGGAAAAATACTATGTTAAATTGTACTTATGTCATGTTATTATGTGGTAATAAGACTGGACTACAGAGAACTTTCTAAATAAGCAAATATAACCAAGCTTGACATAAAGAGTTTGTAAATAGGACAGAAAAAAGTTTCTCCAGGATCTATTATGTTAGAAATAACTAGTGTCATTAACAGAGATGTTTGACAAATGGCAAGACACATACTGGTTTAATATGCTTTTTCTTCTGGAAGCCCAAGTTAACTGAAAACTATCTCGTTATAATTACTCCCATAAACCAGTATAAATGATCCAATAACATTGAACATTGGCAACTATTTCTAATACAGTCATTCCAGTAAAAAAAAAAGAGAGAAAATTGTGTTCATTTTAATAAATATATAGAATAGCAATACAAGGTTTTGTCAAAAAGTTCATGCATTTTTTTTAATTTACCAAGCTGGAAATGTCTAGGGTTGCCAGACATTATAACGTTAACCCAGGACAAAAATGTTCAAAATCCAGGACATAACCAGTTCTGAATAAAATGTAAATGCAAGGAAAATAAAAATACTAAACTGTAACGGGAAAAATCAAGAGGAGGGTCTAGTTTTCATTTAATAATAATTTGGGGACTATCTGTTTGGGCACCCTTTATGGTCACGAAAACTTAAGTCATGTAAAACCCTGTATTCAACTCTGTGCCAGACAGAACCAGGTACGAGAAAGATAAAGCGTTGGAATGCGAACATGTGCGCGGATGATTGCGTTTTCCGTTGGTAAAAAGCACAAACTTTTTGGCGAGCCCCAATAAGCAGGAAATATCCAAAGACTCGTTACACATGTGACAACTCATTATTGTATCATGTGATTTTTATCAGCGAATCATAGGGCGAGCTGGTGAAGCTGTAGCAGACGTGGCTGGGGGGACGCGTTGTTAGCGTCGGTTGGTCGTCTAACCACCATGGCCGCAGCCGGATGAATACAACCGGCTAGCGAGTCGAAAACCTTTTCAAAATTTTAAAAATGTGGTAAAAAGTATCAGTTGAAAGTGTAACTTGAAGTGAGACATAACGGAAGGAAACATATAACATCAAATTTAATAATTAAAAGCGCGGGGTGACCAAAAAATGTGGACAAACTAGATCAACAAAGTGTGATGCGTGGTTGGAGGAGACGCTGAATGAGTAACTATTTATCACATAAAAATCAATCATAAAATATGTCAAAATAAAGAGCGCTATATTTTGGGGAAATTATTTACGTATGTCTGAGTGTGAGTGAGCAAGCTGGGTTGCTTTTCATAATTTAATTAGTTATTTAGGTTAAGGTTTTACTTACATTTATTACTAGAATGTCGGCCATGTAACAGTAGCCGAAAGAATCTTATAATTTTGGAAGAAAAATAATTCAGAGAAATCGTAGTAGTTTGAGAATATGAAAAATAAGTAAATTTTAAAAGAATATTAAAATGAACTTTGCAATCTATTAATAAACAGAGATTATTAACATTGGAAATGAGAGTAGTTATTGAAATACTTGAATCCTAAGTCACGCTTAACATTCACAGGTTCGTGTGACGGATTCCTGGCTATACAAGGTAAGAAATGAAATTTATTATAAATGAAAAATGTGGTAGAGAAATAACTACACAAATGGCGCCTCGAACTCGGACAAGTTTATAAATTTAATTTTGCATAAACCGCACCTACATGTGAATGTAAGCGTGATTTGGAGGTTAAGCAATAATACGTACAAATTACATAGAATACATAAAATAGTACGTCACTGTTAGGTTATAAAGATGTTTTATAGGTAAGTTAAGAGAATCATTTAAACAAAAATCAATAAATTTATAAAAATGGCAGGAAAGAACGAAATGAGATATGTGAAATTAACGTAATTGTCGGCGATGAGGCCGAAAGTAAATCGATGTATGAAAGTAAAGAAAATATGTCAACTGAGTCGGGTAACAGAAGCGACTCAGGAATTCAAACAAGTGAAAGTAATGTAGACGAGTCAAAAATAATGAGTGAATTTGAAATTCATTCAACACCTATTTCAGTTAATCAAAATAAGAAGCCCGATGACGATAATATGTTAACACGGTTGTATAGTATGATGTGTAGAAATTTTAGTGAACTAAGAGGGGACATGAATGAACTGAAAGAACAAAATAAAGAAGTCAAGAATGATTTCGAGAAAATAAATTATCGTTTTGATAGTAATGATAAAAAATTTAGTGAATTGAGGGGTGAGATTAACGAACATTTTGACATTAATAACAGTAAATTTAATGAAATTAGAAACGAAATAAAACAGCAAAATATTAATTTTAGTAAACAAGTGAATGAAATTAATACACGTTTTGATACAATTACAGAACAGATAGTAGAATCGATAAATTACAATTGCAAGGAAAAAATTAACGAAATGAATAAAAATCTAGAAGGTAAATTAAATCAGATAGTAAATAAGAAGGTAAAGTAACAGTGGTAGTAATATGACAAAAATTAGTGAAGAAATAATTAACAAGGTGAGTAATAACGATAATTCTAATAATGAATTAATAAGTAATAGTGATAAGATAGTGGAAAACGAGCTAGTTAAAGGTGATATAACGAAAATAGATAGTGATGACGTAGAGATAGTTAGGGAGATAGTTAGTGAGAGTGAGAGAGTATGAAGAGAGTGTACAGGTAGAGGGGTGGCAGATGGTAAAATTTTCCCGTGGTGTTGTGGGGGGTGAAGAAAGGTCTTCACGAATGTATTGGGTAGATAAATGTTCTACCAATAATTGTCCTTTGAGTTTTTGTGTTGTTCCTGGAGGAACTAAGAGGTGTTTTAATATAGCAGTACCCTCTGCATGGAGTGAGAGAGACAAAGTGATATGGCGTTATGGTGAGAGATATTTAGAGAGAGAGTTGTGTGTAGAGGAGGAAATAGGGTTATTTACGTTAAGCAGGAGTTATCAAGAGTTGAAAGAGAGGTTAGAATTGAAGGAAATAGGCGATATAAAATACTTACCTTGTGAAATAGAGATGGATGATTATTTTGATGATACGGTTGGAAATGATAAAAACTTACCTGATGTTGTGATAGATATAGTGGAGGAATATGCTGATAGAATGTACCTTATGTTAAACAAAAATACTGATGGAGACAGAACTAAAATCACCAATGTAGACGGGCTTTATAAAATAATGGGAGACAAATATGTAGTTAATTACTATGTTAATATAATTAACGGAAGTAGTCATTACAATAATAATTATCATGTAATGTGTGTAGATAAGAATGAGTTGTGTTATAAATACATCAGGTTAATATATGATGATGGGGGTTAAATAAAAGATCAGTGAATGGACATTTTAAATATTTTAGTTTATGGTAATGACCTAGCTAACTTATGAAGTGAGGTGTGGTAAACAGAAATGATATGACGAAGAATTATAAATAAATTTATAGTGAAATTAATTGTGTTTGTGTTATAAAATGTATTTTGGTATAAACATTGTATGTATTTAGTAGAAATTGATTCGATAATAATAATACTTTATTAGACTAAATAAATAATGAGAGTTGGTAATAAATGAATTGTAATTGTTTTGGAGTAAGATAATTAAAATAACTTGTGTTTTCAATACTTATTTGAATTAAATAATTTGAGATGAAGTAATTGATGAATTTAAAATGTTGTATAAAGAGATTTTGATGATGAATTTAAATTATTTTTATGAGAGTTGAACTTGATAATAAACAGTAATTGAATAAATGTAAAATGTATTTAGTTGTGGAATCATATGATTGTTATAATGTTTCAGAAGGTACATATGGTTGTACGTGATATTGGTGGTGATGAATTGTTTATAATTTTGTGTCAATAACAGGAATCATGTGTTTTGAGTGATGTACTGTAAGTATGAAGTTTATAATGCAGTTTAAATCAAATAAAATGTTCAATGTTTGGATAATAAATTTTAAATGAGTTTTAAAGGTTCAAATTAAATGATGAAATTAATTTGAGGTAGTTAGGAATTTTTTAATGTAATTTTCAATGGTTAACTTAATGTAAAATGTTGTAAAAGATAGAGTTTGGGTGACAATTAATTTTTAATGTTAATTTTTAATGGGTGTTAGACGAAAATAAGATTTTTGGGAATATAAGTAGGACAGACACGGGTTAATAGTAGGGACACAGTAGCGATAGGGCATATATGCAGAGTAATGGGAATAATGTAATTGGAGAATAAATAGATGATGGTGAAATTTTGTAAAGAGGGTGGTGTGGTAAGGAGTCATCAACGACAGGCGTTATGGCGGGAGGTGAACGATTTAAAGAGGGTTACGGGTTACCTGGAAGGGTCAGGAGCGATAAGGGAATGAGTATAGGGAGGGAACACACATCCTAAGTACAAAGAGGGTATTAGGTATTTTATTATAAGAGAAGAATGATTAAAGTGAAGTTAGAGAAGTTAATTGAGGTAAATGTTTTTGAGAGATAGGTGTCACCCTATGTAAATCTGTTAATGGTGGTTGGTAGAAAGAAGGGGGTAAGGTTATATTTAAATACCCATTTTAATAAATCGAATTATTATGAATAACTAAGAATCACCCAAACCCATTAATGACCAAAATGTTAAATAAAAGACAATTCATAGTTAAAATGTAATAATAAATGAAATGTGATGTAACATGAAGGTTGATAATAGATTTGAATGTGTTTTTGGAGAATTAAATGATAATATATCCAAACATATAATGGTTTACCTTCTGTGAATTGTAGTAGCAGTGTGAGTGTAAACGAATTGTATGTCTTTTAGTAGTTTCCCCAACTTTCGGGCGGTCACGGCTTCACCGAACCCTGACCGTGGATTTGGCTTAATATTCTAAATTGGTGATCTTAGAAATTAACTGGAGGGTAAATCAGGGGAATCTACAGAACTATGGAACAGCGGCTATCATCGAAGGTGGTGGTCGTGCCGTATTAAGGGTGTGTGAATCATTATAGTAGGATTACTGGTGTCCTCGGACATCAGTAATGCCGAATTTTTATATAACGCTGAAGCAAGAATGGGGTAGGCAGCGTCTACCCTAATAAACTTCAGTTCTTGTGGAAGCAACTGGACGCCACAGTCCAGTGGGGGGTAATAGTGTGTGTGGTAAGGAGGTTACTCAGGGGAGTAACGAATTGAAATCTTAAACTGACATAAACTGAATGAGCTAAAAAGCTAATTAAATGATTTTATTTTAACTCAAGAGATCCTATGCTAAAGGCAGAGAAGTTGTTCAGAAGTAATTGCTTTAAATATGTTATGCTCTGTATAATAATTTAATAAATGACTTTACTGATTTTGCAAAAGATTAATTCACGGAGAGAAGGTGTTTATTCTATTTTGTTTATTATGTTTTATTAGGTTGTACTATGTTAGGGTGTAAGAATTATAAACATGTGTCATGTATTTTACATTGTATAATTTTGAAGTGTATCTAGGGTAAGGTCATTCACCTGACCATGAGACATCAGCTGATGACTGACATTATACATGTAGTATGTCCCTTATAATTGAGTTGTAGATTTTTAAATCAAAATAATGAAGTGATTGGATAATAATTTTGACAAAATAATTCTTTTTGGGAATACAATTTTTTTTGAAAAAGAAAAAAAAATTTGTTTCATTTTTTGCTGGAAGTACAGATTGTGTTCTGATGTTCAAAATACATTGTTGATATATTGCTAATGTATTAAATGAGTTATATGGTTCATATGCTATGCGGTAAACAAATGTAATGATAAGGGAATTTAGGATAAAATAAGGTGTTCGTTTTATTTTGTTTATTATGATTGTTAGCAGCTAGTTAAGAAGAGTTGTAAATTCATTTAAAAGATTTTGAAATTTTGAGAGTAAATGGAAAGAGATGATCAGATTAATGATAATATTGTATTGAGTCAATTACGTGTGTCTCGTTCGGGCCCCACGATGGAAGCCAATTTGTATTGAAACAAATAATCAGATTGTTTGGGGTTTCGGGGTTTACTTAAGCTCCACGTTGGTTTGCGCCCATTTGTATTGAGACCAGTGTGTACGGTTTAAGCCACACTGTTGGGTTCGTCAATTTGTAATACTCGTAGTACGTGTCCTTTCTTTTTTTTTTCTCTCCTTGTTTCTTTTAATATGTTAATTTCTTAAATACCTGGGTTTACTGGATATAGTAATATCGTTAATTATAACTATCTTATCTCTATATTTAGTCTAAAAGTGTTGGTGTCAATGAAACTTATGTATGTATGGTGGTATTCAATAATTCCGTTCAGGCCTAGTCTGCCTTGCAGAGATTTATAGAAAATTCGTGTATAATTCTCTTCTCTTTGGTATCAGAGAATTCCGCAACAAGCACTGCAGTTCCAAAACAAACGGAATTTAGAGGTTAACCCACCGCGTACGGTGATTAGTTATTATACACTCTGTCTGTTGAATTCTTATTCCCACTTCATTAAATAATACCCAAATAATAAGATCTCGAAATTCTACAATGTTTCTTTATTAGACCAAATATTTTAACATTCAATAAAATGGTTTTTACTTGGTATACGAAAGGCTATACGTTGAGTTAATCGATTATTAATCGATACAAGATTTTATTTTAAATTCAGTTATAGTTTCTTTTTTATAATTAATTTAGATTCAGGGTGTGAAGGTTCTTTTAATTGCGGGGAAGATTAAAAATACATAAATAAGAATGCAAAATATTACAAAATTAAAGTGTTGTTGTGTTTAATACTATTTATATAATTGAAAATTACCGTGCGAAGTACCATACGACTCAGGAAGGCTGTTGCTGCTAATCTCAGTAGTAGTCGTTCCGTATCAAATACAGATGAGATGATGATGTTCTATTCTTATCTTCACAGTTGTAATAAAGTGGAATCCTTGGTCCTGGTTGATGTAGAAATACCGCTCCCTTCGTTCACCAACGGCCAAACTTGTGATTATGTGCTTCGGCAAACTCTGGATCCAATTACGTTTTTTAAATGTATGACGTACTGCGATGTCTCATGTTTTGATGGTTATAATATTTTCGCTTGGTTGTAGGATTAACTCTTTACAAGGTATTTCTTTATCTGGTTTTATTATTTCATTCAATTAATATCCATTTCATGATTGGATATGGGGCAATCCAAGTCGCTCTTTTTAATTCAATTACTTTGTATCGTTTGTATGATACTATTATACAATTGGGTTAATGTTTACTGGCCCAAATTCTGACAATCAGTCTTTCATATATTGTGACTGTTATTAGATTTAATAACTTAGATTAAATTACTTGTTGTTGACTATCTCTCTTGGTTTAATCTCTTCTCGATCATGTCATAAATTCCAATAATCAAAATCAACAACTTATACAAATTTTTGTCGTCCCTAGCAACTAATTTTTTTATTCTTATTCAATGTTTTGTTATATAGTGATAATTTCATATATTAATTTTCCACCCATCAAAATAATTCCTTATTAAACTTCCATTATTAAGATATAGCCTTATTTATTGCTTGTTTGCTAATTTCTATATATTCTGCTGGTTTTTTACTCTTAGTCTGTTTCTTTTAATAATAATTATTTTTTCCGATATCATTGCACTATGGCATTATCTTAATTTGTTTATATTGCGTTTGTTTATTATTTATTATTAATGATTATTGGGTTTTTTCTAACTCATTGAATTATATTCATTAATTATTATTAACTTCTTTACCTAACCTTTCCATTATGATTTGTTATATAGTGTTATTGGCTGTTAGGCCTTTTATTATATTTGGATCTACTTTTGAATTTAACTTGTTAACAACTATAGCCTTTTTATACAAGTTTACAAACATAATCAACCTTTAACTACGTACATGTACACAAATAATTATCTTTATGATATCTAACAACAACTTTATCTTGACCTATGGATCACATATAAGCAAAACTGAAATTAATTAATACTAACTAACTGATTTCCATCACCTTTCTACAAAAGTAAACAAATAATACATATTGCTTCATTATTTGACATTGCATCAATAAGTAAGCTTCATAAGATAACACCAACTTTAACATAATATTTATGATAACAACATAACATTATACAATTCAGAATCATTATTTTAAATTAACTTGTAATGTGTATTATTGACCCATTTTTAACTATTTTCACTGTCATTTACTTTAACATAGTCGATATTAGTTTCTTTCTTATAACTCTTATAAGTATTTTTGATTTATTTACTTCTCACTAAACATTGAGATTTCTCACTATTGTCTATAGTACATGTTTATTTTTTATTACTATTACTACCTTACATTCTTATTATTTTCATATAATGATAAATTTATTTATCTGACCCTTGTATTAATATGGGATATAGATATTTATTTCTCTATTCTATTTTTAATATTTCTATTTATGTAACGTTGAGGACCACATTTCTGTTGCGTTACAATATGAATATTTGATATTGGACTTAAATTAATTTCTCTAGGTGAACAAAAGTTAAATGATTTAAATTTGATTTATTTTGACTTGAAACCATAACGTCAAGTTGATAAAAGTTGAGAAAAGAAATGAAGTTTAAAGGATAAAATATTTTATGAATTTTAGATATAGAGATTGTGTATAATATAGTAATGAATACGTGTATGCACCCAGTACTTGCTAAAGGCAACCCAGTATGTATGTAAGGGGAGACATATCGGTTGAGGATCTGGTATGGTATAGGGCCAGTTTTGATTTTTTTGGTGAAATAACAAAGGGTTAGGTGGTATTATGGTGAGTACCTGTCCGATTTTATGGTGTTGGGATCTCGCACAGAGAAGTCCAGTAATCTCGTTCAGGTGCAGCCATAGTCGCCGAGCTAGGGGGGTAGTTTACCCATGACGTGTTAAGAATTAAAGGGGGTTGTTGGCGCCATATCCTCACTGATCCTCTTAGGGTTTAGCAATGAGAGTTTTTCTGTTTCGGCAGAAAACCTCTCATTGGGGGGGTATTGTAACGGGGCAAATCAAGAGGAGGGTCTAGTTTTCATTTAATAATAATTTGGGGACTATCTGTTTGGGCACCCTTTATGGTCATGAAAAATTAAGTCATGTAAAACCCTGTATTCAACTCTGTGCCAGACAGAACCAGGTACAAGAAAGATAAAGTGTTGGAATGCAAACATGTGCGCGGATGATTGCGTTTTCCGTTGGTAAAAAGCACGAACTTTTTGGCGAGCCCCAATAAGCAGAAAATATCCAAAGACTCGCTACACACATGACAACTCATTATTGTATCATGTGATTTTTATCAGCAAATCACAGGGCGAGCTGGTGAAGCTGTAGCAGATGTGGCTGGGGGGATGCGTTGTTAGCGTCGGTTGGTCGTCTAACCACCATGGCCGCAGCCGGATGAATACAACCGGCTAGCGAGTCCAAAACCTTTTCAAAATTTAAAAAATGTGGTAAAAAGTATCATTGAAAGTGTAACTTGAAGTTAGACAAAACGGAAGGAAACATATAACATGAAATTTAATAATTAAAAGTGCGGGATGACCAAAAAATATGGACAAACTAGATCAACATAGTGCGACGCGTGGTTGGAGGAGACGCCGAATGAGTAACTATTTATCACATAAAAATCAATCATAAAATATGTCAAAATAAAGAGTGCTATATTTTGGGGAAATTATTTACGTATGTCTGAGTGTGAGTGAGCAAGCTGGGTTGCTTTTCATAATTTAATTAGTTATTTAGGTTAAGGTTTTATTTACATTTATTACTAGAATGTCGGCCATGTAACAGTAGCTGAAAGAATCTTATAATTTTGGAAGAAAAATAATTCAGAGAAATCGTAGTAGTTTGAGAATATGAAAAATAAGTAAATTTTAAAAGAATATTAAAATGAACCTTGCAATCTATTAATAAACAGAGATTATTAACATTGGAAATGAGAGTAGTTATTGAAATACTTGAATCCTAAGTCACGCTTAACATTCACAGGTTCGTGTGATGGATTCCTGGCTATACAAGGCAAGAAATGAAATTTATTATAAATGAAAAATATGGTAGAGAAATAACTACACAAAATTGGTATAATTTTTTTACTTATTTATTTTACTTCCATATTCCTTAAGGAAATGGAAGTATGGTGATGGCAAAAAAAATCGTGTTCGAGATTATTGCAGATTCTTATTGTATTACACTCAAAACATGAAAAACAGTCGTTTTTCGAAAAGTGTCTGTGTGTGTGTGTGTCTGTAGATTTTTTCCTATGGCAAACGATAACAGCCGCAAATTCAAACAGAATCAAATAATTTTTTGCATACAGCCCTGATTTGTAGAGTACTCACGACCTATTGTTTTTGGTGAAGATCGGTTGAGGGAAAGGGGTAGTTTACCAGCAACGTTTTATGTTTTAACAAGGGTATTTCCTATGGCAAACGATAACAGCCGCAAATTCAAACAGACTCAAAAGATTATTTGCATAAAGTCCTAAATTGCAGAGTTCTCAAGACCTTTTGGTGACCAAAATGACCTTCTCAAGACCAAATCTCAAGTTTTTGGTGAAGATCGGTTAAGCAAAAGGTGTAGTTTACCCGCAGCACTTTTTTATCAAGGGTATTTTCTATGGCAAACGATAGCAGCCGCAAATTCAAACAGAATCAAATAATTTTTTGCATACAGCCCTGATTTGTAGAGTACTCAAGACCTATTGTTTTTTATGAAGATCGGTAAAGGGGAAGGAGTAGTTTACCTGCAACGTTTTTTATCAAGGGTAATTTTCTATGACGAACGATAACTGCCGCATATTCAAAAAGAATCACATAATTTTTTGCATACGTCACTATATTGTAGAGAACTCAAGGCCTTTCGATTTTGGTGAAGATTAGTTAAGGGGAAGGGGTAGTTTACCTGCAACCTTTTAAGTTTTAACAAGAGTAAAGTACTTGGAAAATTCATTTAAACTTTTTCAAACAATGGTAATTGTTAAAAATAAAATAATTTTGTTGCTAGGCAATAAAATTATAATTTTTTCATTTTAATGTAAATCATGTATAAGAGAAAATATATCGTGCGTGGCAGGCAAGCATATCTCAGTTATGTACTGTTTACGTTTCCATTTTATTATTATGACTACCGCAATAAAAAGGCAGGGAAGACACACACACACACAAAATTCGCGTTATTTCTGGCCTCATTCATGTTTATTTTCTTACATTTGCACGCTTTTTAAATGGAAAGTGCCGAAACCCATACCAACATAACGCGTGCAAGCCGAAAAAGTGTCCAGCGTGGATAGCGATTTGCTTCATGTGGATCGCTGGGCAGTGTAACTGCACGTGTTTACAGAGGAACGATTCATAGACAGACTTTTCGTCTTTAGGGAATGAACCCTCTGCAAGATGCTGAGGGTCCATGAGTGACTTCGGAGCGCTCCTTCTTTTCCACGTGTTTGTTCTGTGAAACGTACACTGTAGATTCGCAGCTTTATTCTAAGCAACGCTGAATAGGAAATGTTGAAAATTTTTGTCCACGGTGTACCCTCATACACACTAAACCTGCTCTAATGTTTTAATTACGGACATCATAATATTAAAACTTTGGAAACTTGAGCACTACTTAATGGAGATCAACCATTAACTTATACAAGCCATTAATTTTATGCATATTTTTTATATATATGTGTACAACGTTATCGGCAACAAAGAAGTAGTTTTTGTTAAAATTCCTTCCCGGGATATTCGGCCATAGTCCAATGTTTTCTACAAAACCAGACGTTTCGGCAATGCCATCGACTTCCATCATCAGTGAAAATCGAGTGCAATAACGTGAGGTGGTATACGTTAGTGACCACAGTACTGTGGTTAAGGCTGAAGCAGTAAGTAGAAAGAAGTAGTTTCTATGGTAATATTAAATTTCGAAAATGATTTTAAATATAAATCTTAGAATATGGAAGTCATGTATGGTTCTCCATACCGATATTTCATTAGAGCTAACTTAACATTGTAATTAAAACAAATAGCATTTAAACAGCTAAAACTAAAATTATGTAATGTATTTGTCATCTTGGCCAATTTTCAGTTGAATATCTGTATCGATTGTTTGTGATTGAATGAAGGCATGAAATTGGCTACAATTTAAATGTTGAAAATTAAATTTTGTCGAAATTATACCTTTTACTGTACTTGGTAATAAATTATTACATGCCTTTGTCCATTGAGCTTGAATTAAAGAAAAAATTCGCTCAGCATTTGCGTTATGACAAGGGATGGCAAAAACATATTGTGTAAGTTTTAAAAGTTCACCATACAATTCATCAGAAACACATGCATTGAAATATTTTACCCACTTCATATGTAACAAATTCTTGTTGTCATTAACGGGCAGATTTTCCATATATTTTTTCAAATTGCACCACTGATCAAAAAATTTTGAATCGTCTATAATTACCCCTTTATTCCTGATATATTGTAGGGAAACTTCTACGTCTGACCAACTGCTGTTAGTTTGGAACCCCATCCATTTGAATATCTCAAATTCTTGCAAAGGCACAAGCCATACTTTCAGATATTCTTCTGCATCTTTGTAAAGTTTGCTCACATTAGACTGGAAGATAACTACTTCTTTTTGGAAACCATTTTCGGTAGCTTTCTTCAAAATTTGTGTTATTTTCAGTGGTATGAAATGATTGTTGACCCTGTCTTGTAAAGAATCAGATACATTTTTTATAATGGATATTGTTTCTATAATAGAATTATCATTCCTTTCTATTTGCTGAATACTCATATGAAAAAGGGATATTAGAGAATGGATAAGAAGTAAATAAGCTTTACTAAATTCATTTTCAAAAAAAACTTATTAATATTTTTGGAGCATTACCAATAGACAGGAAATAAGACTTTAATGGTCCAAACATAAGTATTAACCGGTCAATTGCTTGAAACAAGGACAACCACCTCGTTTTCGAGTGATATAATAGTTGTTTATATTCGGTATCAATAAAATCATAAAAATCTTTGAGTTGTTCTGTTTGAACAGAGTAAATAGAAAAATAGTTATAAATTTTGAAAATTAATACATCTACATCTATAGGTAATGAAGAATCACAAGCATGATGAACAGCATTGTTGAGAACATGGGCTGGACAGCCAATTCTTATCAAGTTTTCATTTTTTTTTTTTGAAGTTTTGAATAAACATTATTTGTTCCCTGTCTTTTACAGCCTCCAAAATTTGTGCTGCAATTGTCGCCGCAAAATGCAATACACTTACATAAAAGTCCATTTCTATTCAAAGCGTCAACAACAAGATCAGAAATAGTTGTAGAATCTTCTTTACATTCGAAAATTAAGTCCAAAATTTTACATTTAGTGCCTCCATTTTTAAAATCAAAATATTGTATGACTATTGGAAACATTCTGGTTGTCAAATGATTACTAGCATCTGTGAAAACAGAAATATATGAAATATTTTCTAGCTCACATTAAATTTGCTTCACAGAAAATGGTCCAAGTACATTATTTATTATTGCTGTAGCTTTTGTTCGCGCACACGTAATTTTTTTACAAATATCAGAATCTGAATATATTTTCTTATTCATTGTAACTGTGCAGTTTAACGAATTGTATGACTGGTGATGACATACTGTATGGAACGAAAGTGTTGCTTCAGCAGCTGCTACTGATTTTATTATATCTGGTTTGGTAACAAATGACTTTAAGCAATTGATGTACCAGCCACACTCCTGAGATTAGTTTGTTTTTTACTACCAATATGGTCATCAATGTCGCTTTTGCCTTTATTTGCAACTGAAATAGTGCAATTACAAATTACACAAGTTGCCTCCCATTCTCTTGGTCCTTCTTTAAAAGACGAATATTTCCGTTTTAATTCATCATTGAATACGCGCTTCCTCTTTGGCATTTTATGAGTAATCTGACTCACACAGTCTTAACTATAAATTATAAAATCAAGAATTAATTAATGTAATCACACGAAGACACGTAAAATAACATGTAGATCTGCAGTATAACTTCAAAATCTTAAGAAGTTCCTAGGTTTTAGGTTAGGACGAACACTTCACACCGATTAGTTACCTTTTTAACAAATAAAAACAACAGAACAGCTAATTCTGTATACTTCACGGTCACCAAAAACTCACAGTGTAAGGTAGTCAGGTAGTGTGCAATGAAATGTCAAATGCTACGCATCTATCGCTACTGACATACAAAACTTAATAAACCATGTTGAATGCGTGAACGCTTGTGTGCACCAGACAAAATTTACGCAGTAAATTTAAATTTTAGAAAATACCGGACACATTCAAAATCCCCCCCCGGACATTCCCGAATATCTCGTTTTCCCAGACGTCTGGCAACCCTAGAAATGTCAAATTCAGAAACTATTTTTGTGATGTTGGTATACCTCACTGTGACAACTGTCTTAAGTTTGTAGCTATACTGGATGCACAGTTCAGATCTGACATACAGTGTTTTGGCATATTACGCAATTTTTTAAATTTCACAATGTGAGAATGAAGAATTTAGATTAAATTTTATGTAAAGAATGAAATAAACTATTCTGATATGATAAGAATATTGTAGAAGAAGGCTTTTCACAAGTCTGGTATTCATGAACAAGTGGTTAACAAGTGACAGAAGTGCTTCAATGATAGTTGTGGACAAGTTGAAGACCACAATAGTAAGGTGAAGATTGTGGTATTGTGTTTCATTAATGTTATCACTAGCATGCTTCATGAATTGCAGAATTCACTCGCTATTTTGAACGAAGTAGGCCTACACTTATGTAAGATAAATTTTGAAATTAAATAATTTTTCAATTATCAGAAAAATAATGAAATCCCAATTACTCTTTTATTTTTGTTTATTAAGGTAACAACTGTAGAGCAAACAATCATACATAAACCAAAAAAAAAAAAAAATAGAAATTTCAAATTAAGTGGCTTCTACGAGATTTTTGGCATAGGGCTAGATAAAAAGGTAAGAAAGAATTAAAAAAAAAAGTTTACAAAAATTCAGTCGCGGGTTTTCGAAAAAAGGGAGGGGGAAGGTACAAAAAATTCATTTTTCGTGATTATCTTAAAAAATATTAAATTTATGAGAAAAATACAAAAGACCAAAAAGAAAGAGCATACAATTCTGGATAAAAAAGGATATTAACATTTTTTTTGTCAGGGCGATAATTTTAGTACAAAAATTAATTCAAAGTTGGCCAAATTTTTCACAATGTGGATTTTCATATAAAATACGAGGGCTATCCAGAAAGTAACAGACGTTTTGACCGACCGCGGCGGTGGGCGGGGATCGAGCCGCCATCTTGGTGTCGGAACGTTCCTACACTCAGTACGCAACCAGCTGTGGTAGCGTGCGGTCTGTGCCCCTCTTACTTTGCTCTCTGTGACGTGTTAAAATGTGCGCTGCAATAAAAAATCCCGCCACTTGTGAGGTGCGTTCTGTGATTAGGTTTTTGTTGGCAAAAAATCACAAACCAATTGAAATTTATCACCAACTTTGTGATGTGTACGGAAAAGGAATAATGAGTGAAAGCCGAGTGAGGCAATGGTGCATTGATTTTAAAAATGGCCGTACCAATGTTCACGATGAGGACCGCAGTGGTAGACCTAGCCATGTGACTGATGAACTGGTGATGAAAATCAACGACAAAATTCGTGAAGATCGTCGTTTCACGATTACGGAACTTTCGAACCAACAATTTCCCCAAATTTCACGGAGTTTGGTGCATGAAATTGTGGCGGAAAAGCTTGTTACCACAAATTTTGTGCTAGGTGGATTCCGAAAATCCTAACGGAAGACCACAAAAAACAGAGACTGGCTGCAGCACTAACTTTCCTCGAAGATTACGACAAAAATGGTAACAAAGTTATCGATCGTATCGTAACTGGGGACGAGACTTGGGTGAAGCATGTCAATAGTGAAAAAAAAAGGCAGTCGATGGAATGGGGACACACAAATTCTCCCAAGAAACCAAGGAAGTGTTTGCAAACGCTGTCAGCAAGAAAGATCATGGCTACTGTGTTTTGGGACTCTGAAGGCGTGATTCTCGTTGATTTTCTTGAACGTGGCACAACAATTAACTCAGAGAAGTATTGTGAAACACTGAGAAAGTTAAGGCGCGCGATACAAAACAAGCGTCGGGGAAAACTTAGTGCGAAGGTTTTGTTTTTTCACGACAACGCACGTCCACACACGGCCAATCGTACCCGAGAGCTCTTCGATAGTTTTGGATGGGAGGTGTTCGATCATCCACCATACAGCCCGGATTTGGCGCCGAGCGACTATCACCTCTTCCCAGCGATGAAGACATGGCTCGCTACACAACGCTTTGATACTGACGCCGAACTGCATGCCGGTGTAAACCAGTGGTTGAAATCGCAGGCGGCAGATTTCTACAGAGACGGTATTGAAAAACTTGTGCCACGGTATGATAAGTGCCTTAATTTGAATGGCGATTATGTAGAAAAATAGCTTAAGAGTGTACCTTTCAAATGTATATAATAAAATTTTGTTTTTTCATTTTGTAAATTTTTTATTTCAAAACGTCTGTTACTTTCTGGATAGCCCTCGTACATGTTTATTTAATAGACATGCAATTTTTCAGGAATATAAGTTTAAAAACTCATTATTATTCATTTAAGTATTTATTATTATGTATAATTTTTTACTTATTTATTACACATTATAATACAAATGTTATTAAAAAATGCACTTTACAATTTTTTCAAAAATAGTTTTTCTTCCAATTATTGAAGATTTTGACAATAAAATAACTTTTAAAACACATTTCTTATTTGTACAAATTATAAATTATTTACTTATAACTTACGATTTACAAAATTATTAAAATATCGTTTTTTTGGATTTTTTCACAATTATCAAGGTGGAAAATAACTTTTTAGTACATTTATTACTAGTATTAGTATTAGTAAATACTAATAAAATTTAATTATAACAATTATTTTTATAATGATAATTATATTTAAAAATCGATTTCTTCTCCAATTTCTTGAAATGATTCAGAAGTCAAGTCTTCTATTTCAATTTCTCCCTCATCATACATAATATCTAAAAAATTTGTGCACAAATTAAATTCACAGTTTCCACAAGCCGATGAACAGTACAATCCACTTTTTCTGCAACTACATAATTTTCCACAATCTTTTTTGGAATTACAGATCATTTGCAAAAGTGACTTCGGTGTGGGTAACTGTGACATTTGTACTGGAGTTAACATTTCATTTTTAACGCTCCAACCCCATTCTTCAGGTAAATGATCGTTGCCAAGCCATTTTTGTGTCTGTAAATATGCTCTGAAAAAATGATATTTTGCAGCATCTGCAGTTAGTGGTAATGATGCCAATTAAGAAGTTGCGATAATTTCAAAAAATAAACACTACACGTGCTCCGAAATAAAATAACAGTTGATTCGGCAACGGTTTACACACTAAGACTTACAACGTACAAGCTTGTATGTCGGCTCACCGCACATCTGTATGGCGCATGTAATGTGCCAGCTGTCCTCATTCTCCCTAAAATTCTTCAACTTTCAGGGTCTGTGCTTTTTATGCCCATGCACGGATATAAATTCTCACTATGTAGAAGAGAAACCTCAAATATTGTAGTTTTACGTACAATAGTTACATTTTAATATTTTTTTTTTAGTTTTTAACTATTAATATTAATACGCACAATGGACATATTTTTACATTTATTAATAAAACATTTATTTAAATTTAACTATATTTTAACAATTCTTTACACCGCAGTCTTATAGAAGACACTTTGACCAACACTTGTTCATAATTTTGTTAAAAAATATTTATTTTGAAAATTTCTATAGAAATTTTAAGTTAAGAATGATGTATACTTGCGAACTCAAAAAAATGATAAATTTTAAAACTCGCTCATTTTATGCCAATAAATCAATACTAATTTTTATTATATTTTTCAAAAACAATATGTAAAGTTCATATTGTGAAGTTTTTTTAATGTAAATACATTTGTAATAAATTGTTAATATGTTTATGCATTAGTTGAAAAAAAATAAAAAAACCAAAAGTTATTACTTTATTTTAAGTATTTATAATATTAATAATTTAATTATTTTCTTTCCATTTTATATAAAAGTACAAACATTTAGCTTTAAAATGCTTTTTGATTTTTGTCTCTACGACTATTATAACAGATTTTATTAAAATTTGTATTTTGCAAAACTCCCACCACATTGCCTTTCCTCTCTGACCATAAGCATTTCGCGCATTTCCATGCCCTTAACTTTCAATTTTGCTATAACCTCCGTTGCCGCGTAGCGAGAGAAGTAGTGAGGAAAGTGCCGTGATTCCTGTGCCAACTTGTGTAGTACCTCAGTATGCATCCAGCTGTTTAGTGGGAAGGTCGCGGTGCCATTCTTGCACTTGTTATAGCCTTTTGAAATGAGCACTGTAATAGAAAACCCTGTCAAATGCAAAGTGCGTGCTGTGATAAGATTTCTCATGGCAAAAAACCTTTCAGCGGCAAACATTCATCATGAATTGTGTACTGTACATGGCCAAAACGTTATGAGTGAAGGTGTTGCGTGTCAGTGGGTTCGTTTGTTTAAAAATGGAAGAACAAACATTCGTGATGAAGAAAGGAGTGGGAGGCCATCCATAGTCAGTGATGAACTCATTCAGAAAATTGATGAAAAAGTCCATGAAAACTCAGACTGTTTTGTATGAGGTAGTCACAGAAAAGTTAGTCTACCGGAAGTTCTGTGCTCAGTGGGTACAGAAAGTGCTTTCCGAGAACCACAAAACACAGCAAATGGGCTCTGCCTTAGACTTTCTGTCACAGTGCGACAAGGAAGGAGAAACCTTTCTCAACAAAATTGTGACTGGTGATGAGACTTGGGTGTTGTACATAAATGGTGAGACAAAACAACAGTCAATAGTGTGGGGTATACTGCCTCACCAAACAAACCAAAGAAAGCGCGGCAAACTTTGCTGCTAGGAAGGTTATGGCAACTGTTTTTTGTGATGCGAAAGGAATACTGCTTGTGGAATCCATGGAACGTGGAGTGGCCATAAATTCTGAAGTCTATTGTGAGACTTTAAAAAAACCAAGAAGTGCCATCCAGAACAAACGCCAAGGTTGCCGACTTCTGGTGTCGTGTTTTTGCACGACAACGCTCGCCCTTGCACCGCTTGCCAAACACAAGATCTGGTGCGTCAGTTCAAATGGGACGTTTTTTATCATTTGCCATATAGTCCGGATTTGGCTTCCAGTGATTTTTACCCGTTTATGAAGATGAAGAAGTGGTTTGGGTCCCTGCGCTTTGATTATGACGAAGAACTTCACGATGCTGTGACAGGCTGGCTGGGATCCCAGGCGGTAGAGAATTTTATGAAGAGGGGAACTGCTCAAACGCTATAATAAATGCTTAAATTTAAATGGGGATTATCTAGAAAAATAGTGGAAAGGTGTAGTTTTAAGATGTATATAATAAAATCTTTGTATCTACATCTGTGTTTTATTTATAGTCAAAGGTAGGTTACTTTCTGAATAGTTTTTTTTTTTTTTTTTTTTTTTAGCCTTAAGCATGCTGAGTAATTTTTGCTTTGCGTCTTCAGCACTCACAAAACTTTGTCCTTTTGTGATTTTTTCCTTTCTTGAAAAGAGTAAAACATCACATGAGGGCATATCTGGCAAATTGTTTTCCTAAAATTTTTGAACAGTCAATGAAGTGTAAGCTAATGCATTATCATAAAGCAAGTTTCATAGATTTCCATAAATCTGATTACTATATATTCATATTTTCCACATTTTGTGTGTGGTTATTTCAGTAATTTCTACCAATTTTACAGGAGAGTGTGAGAATTCTCACTGACCAGATTTCTTTACCTTTACTGTCCAAGCTTTTCTAAAAGTTTGAGGCATAACATCACACCTTGTCATCATTCCATCTCACTGGAGCATATGAGTTGGCTTATTCAACTACTTTAGCCTTCATATTAGCCAACTACTTTATTCTTCATACACTTTAAACTCAGATAAAAGATTTTGTATGAATACCTTCATACAAGTGATATAAAATGCCCAAATCATAACGTTTATTGACCTAGTTGAGATGTGAGAAGAGAATTGTTGTTATCAGCGATGGTGTTGCCAACCTATGAATATCATTTCTAACAGTAACAAAAACTCCCGACTGTTAAGGTTTGTTTGTAAATGTGTCACCACGAATCTCTATCTGTGTGTGTGTGTGTGTGTGTGTGTGTGTGTGTGTGTGTGTGTACAATACAGTCACACAGCTGGCTTTAAAAAAAGAATTATACGTTTACTGCTTTAGACGTAAATCAAATAATAATAATAATAATAATAATAATAATAATAATAATATTGTAATTGTATTACTATACAAATCAAGTAAATGATATGTACTGTTCACACACATCGTAATGTGTTGCTGTTACATATCAGAATGATTTATAAACATATCCGAGTGTTGTTTGGTTTTGTCATTGTGTACTGCTGAAACGTAAAAAACTACCGCCTTTCTGACAGTTCTTATCGCAATGGAATTCGTAAACTGAACACTTCCACTCCTTAATTACACTTGACTCTCTACAATTTATCATTACATAAAGGAATGTGTTCTTCGTATTAATTTAATTGCATGAATCTTTTTAATCCTGGACAACAAAAAACTGTGTATTATTACTTCCCGTGCCTGACTATGAATAACTTTCCTGTCTTTGCTAGTTGAAGGAGAAGTATCCATTTTAAAAAATCTCGTTACTGGATGATAACAAAAATAATTACGATATTATGTAATTACAGAATAAAAACTACCAATAGAAGTTAACTAAAAAATTAAATAACTAATAAAAATGAGTGACTGTAAAACAACGATACAATTAATTAATAAATTGAAATAATAATAACAAATGCAAGACTGAGATAGTACGTCAACAATGTATGGGTAACTAAAACATCACACGCAAGTTGGCAACACCTTCACTTGCGTACCGGCTGATTCTCCGTTCCCATCCCGCCATTCATAATTTCAAAGTGGACTCGTCCATCCATAAATTGGTTTCTGCGCAAATGCCCTTAACTTTCAATTTTACTGTACTTTCCAAATAGCCCTTGTATATCCCAGAAATGTTTGTAGTACAAAATAAGTTGCATATCATATTATATCCAAGTGGCAATACAAACAGTCTAAAAAAAGATGCTTTTTCAAATAAACAAAACTATGTGAACTTTTTGATGAACTTTGTACATTATAGAAAACGTTTTTGTGATATTTATGTTAAACTGGGTTACCACAAAAACAGCACTTACCAGATAAAAGCTAAAGCAGCAATCAGCAGACTCAGTAAACTGACAGCCAAACATACAACCGGCAGCACTATTACTATTCCCAGCGTACCCAACAAGCCTTTGCCTCCATAATTCCATATTCGATTCAAGTGACGTGTCATACCTTTACCTATAAAACCTACAAAATAACGACATACAATAAATCAAGGTATGTATCTCATACATCTGTAAGAGTAAACTATTATTAAACTTAATCTGAAATTTACTGCAGTATTTACGATGTCACAGGTAAAATTTAGACTACATAATACTGATTGCAGGAAAAATGCTACTGAGGTAATAATTAACAAACTTTATAAAGAAGTTGAGAAACATGTTACTGTCAATAAGTTCATATTCTCAAGTCAGGAACTGATTATTAACAAAGAACCTAAAACATACGGAACACAGTGTGAAATATTTCAATGTACGCTCATTCCTCAATAATAGCCTGTTTTTATTTTTCACATGAATCTTTTCAAATCACTCCTTTCAGCAGGGTTTTGTAAACTACCCGAGTCTATCATCCAATTAAACATGCTTGTATGGAGTATCTCCTATACTACAAATTATACAATATTTATAGAATATCTATATACTATAAATATAGTATACACTATAAGTTAATGGAAAAGTTCAATTACACACTATCAATTAGTTCTCCTGCTTAGTAGTGAATGCTGAATCGGTAAGATCTGAAGACAGAATACACTGGAAATCATGAGGAAGGATATCTGGATACGATACAAGAAGTGGAAGAAATGACACAATGACTGGTTACTCTTAACGACATTGTGGAAGTTCACTATAGTTGCACAGTTAAATATCCTCAATATGGTATCAATTTCATAATCACAGGGACAGTGAATGGCAAAATCATAGTGAGGGACTTGCCTGTTGGGCCGTGTGCACTGTAGGCAAACCAGCATGACTTATCCTTGACCACTACGTTACACAAAATGGTGATACAACAATGAAACAATAATGAAATGAAACCTAGTGATCAGTTTTATGTAACATAAGCATAAATGAAGTGGAATACTAAGGGAGTGTAACAAACCCAGCATAGAAGATGAAAAAAGAAAGAGAGGGCAGAAGGGATAGAAAAGGGAGAAGTATTTTAATTTGTAAACTTGTACAATCAGAATTTGTAATAACAACATATTTATTGGTAGCCTTACTAACACCAAATGGGTTTCGCCTATTCTGCGGTGGCGTCGTAACTAGTAATGCTGATACTGAGGATACCCATATTATACGATACGCAAATGTTTGATGTTAATAATAATATAAATCAATATGGTTCCCAACTAAAATAACACTGTTATTGTTACTTTCACCATTCTTAGTACATTACTTAGCTAACTTTATTTATGTTTACACAACATTTATTTAAATAATAATTAACATACAACTACATTACCTGCTATTAATTAATTATTGAATTAAAAACATTTAAAATTATCATATCTACAAAACATCAACATACAAGAAAAAATTATCTTATTGCTTGGAAGAAATAACTGTCAATATAAATGTTTAAAAAATCTGTAATCAATTTGTATAGTTTCTTATAACGAGACAATATTGTGTGATACTGATTGTCAAAAATATTTACCAGTATCAGGTTTAGTTTCAAAATGTGTTCTTGACTTCGAAATATGCCTCCACAGTGTCAGAAGTCTGGAAGCAAGCGTTGGTGTCAGCGAGCTTTTGCGTGGAAACAGTGTACCATTTACTTGTGACAATTCCAGATCGGGTGTAAAAGGTGAAACACATACTAACGCTCTCAGACTAACGGGGCTACACCATGGAATGACTACCTGTAAACGCATAAGAAAAATGTTTTTCTTTAATTCAGTTAACACACGAGAGGTTAAATTTTTATGTTAAATCACTCAACAATAAACAAAAGTAAAAATAAAACATCAAAACTGAAAAAAGAATATATTTTTTCAGTTCATTCAAGCTTACATAAAAAAGTTAACTAACCTTAACCCTTTTAGTGCCAATGTTCAGTTTTACTGACATGAGCATAATGCGCAAAAATTGCCGATGTCCAGTTTTACTGACGTCGGCATTTCACATGATAAATGCCGATCTCCGAAAAACTGGACGTGCAAACATATTAGAAAGGCCAATTCTTTTCAATAAATATCTTATATAATTTGTAAGTAGATGTATGTTCAATAGTATCGATTATTCATTTAGTTGCTTTGGTACATTGTAACTATTTCAACTTCATTTATTATTTTTTTATCATTCTCTTTTTTATGAATCAATTAAAAAACATGCCTTTTCTCTATTCTCTAACATTTCAATTGAACAAAATAAATACTGAGGTAGCGAACCCATCTGGCCAAAACAACAAACTTACATCTTTTACTTCTTATAATTAAATTATTTATTAAACTAAATAAAGGCAACCCAGCAATTTGCTCACACACACACACACACACACTCACACTCACATCTTTTACCCCCTTTATTTAGTTTTAGCGCTTTTATTAGAAATTTTCATATTTGATTTATTTATATTTGGTTACTTGACTGGTGGCGTCCCTGCAGATCACGTCGCACTCCGTATTTTAGCTCGTCCAGATTGAGTTCTCACTAGTTCACTGAAGTTACTTTAATGTTTCAATTTAATGTTATTTTACCATTTTTTGGTTGCAATTTAGTCACTATTTACCACATTTTCACTCCTTCGGACGGTCTGTCTACATTGTTAAATGTATTTCAGGTGGACCGCGCAATAATGCAACTGCTTGCGTTAGGTGTTATTAGCCGACTGCTGCCGACGCCAACGTTTTTTCAAGATGGCCAAAACGTTCTCTTTTAGCGGCTACTTGCTTCTGATAGGCTCAACAGGCATCACGTGATATCTTCTGGGGTGCGAGTTTGTGTACCATAAACTTGCGTTCTGGGGCTCGCAAAAAGTTCATGCCGATTCATCTGTGCGGGCAGACATACACGCACTCGTTCACATTCCTCAGCACCTGGAAATGTAGCATACTGAGGGGCAGACAGACCAAACGTGCAACTGGGTGCCCCGCAAGTGAATATCGATTGTTAAAATTGAGGCCCTGTGTGAGTAATTCCCTTTTGTCGCATGTACAATTTAAATAAACCCAATTCCCCAATTCTGTCCCCAATATTCATTTCTCTATTTTCTTTCCTTAATAATTACAAAACATAAAACTACGTAAACAAAATTGTATAGACTAATCTTTACAACCAGTACTTTTCAGTTTGTTTATATTTATATGTACACACACTCTCTCACTCTTACTTTTCACATTTCTTTACCCCCTCTATTAGAGCTCATTAATGATTTGTAATGTTTTGGCCACATGAATTTGGCTTTACACTTGTTACCTATTTGCGTAATATCCAAATGTTGCGCACGATGTTGTCCGAAACTGTTTTCACCAAACACTCTCCACTCCGACCAAATTAAAACGTCATTTAATCGTCACTTCATTATTTACCACTTATTGTACATTTTGTACTCCTTGGTAGGCCTACTTTAATACTTTTTTGGCCTACCAGGGACTCATCCAAGACTATGGTTGAATTAACGACTGTACAGGTTGAAGACTGGTTTCCAACTGTGTGAGCCTCGTGCCCACATGCCTGGCATTAGGCGTTGGCCGTGCGGCCTCAACCTGTTCACTGATTGGTTATTTTTCATCGTATGTTTCGGTAGACTGGAGATGGAAATTCGTTTCTTTCGCCATGTGGTCGATTCTACGTATTTATAAGGTATATTTTTTCAGCGAATTTATGTGCTGGTACCAGAGTGTACCTAGTACCGCTACAGGCCATTCCCCAAAAGTTGTACATTGATTGGTTAAAACGGGTTGCCTAATCTGTCCCGTTACAATACCCCCCCCCCAATGAGAGGTTTTATGCCGAAGCATAAAAACTCTCATTGCCTTTTAATGAGATAAGGTGTCTTTTATTTTATTAATTCTATTACTATTTAACATCTCTACCGACTCTTCATAACCTCTTTTTAACTTGAACATTTCTACCTCTTTCTCTCTCTCAAACTCGCTTACACAACCACATCTTACCTTCTCACTCCATGCAGAGAGCAATACAACATTACTTAAACACCATCTGGCTTTACCAGGTACACAAAAAACCAAGGGACATTTTGAAGACCTTTGTCTTCCACTGAGGAACTCTCGTCCTCCAAAAACACTTGTGAAGTCTCTACTTCACCAACATCATGGGAAAAATTTGCCCTCTGTTCCCCACACACACTCCCTTCGTACTCCCTTTCTAATTCAATAACACTCCTCTAACCTCAACTAACCAGGGACTCATCCAAGACTATGGTTGAATTAACGACTGTACAGGTTGAAGACTGGTTTCCAACTGTGTGAGCCTCGTGCGCGCGGTTCCCCACATGCCTGGCATTAGGCATTGGCCGCGCTGCCTCAACCCATTCACTGATTGGTTATTTTTCATCATATGTTTCGGTAGACTGGAGATGGAAATTAGTTTCTTTCGCCACATGGTCGATTCTATGTATTTCTAAGGTGTATTTTTTCTGCGAATTTATGTACTGGTACCAGACTGTACCTAGTACCGCTACAGGCTGTTCCCCAAAAGTTGTACATTGATTGGTTAAAACGGGTTGCCTAATCTGTCCCGTTACAATAATAGCATGATTAAAAAGAATTAAATCTGATGAAAAGCACATGATAATCTAACATCTATTCACTTCACTAATAACATCCTACACACTAATGTGTATGAAGTCCATATTCAACGACAAAATTCAAACCCAGAAACATCTGTTGTTAATTTTTCAAGTGACAACAATAAATAACACTTACACCAAAAAAGAACATCGCATTCCATGTCCAGCTCCATGTTCGATGACAGTAATTAATCCATCGCCACATTGGCCATCTTGTGGTTGTTGTACGAATTACTTCTTTTTCTACTAGGAAAACAGGCTGTAATGAAAAATTAAATATTATAGACATTATATTAGTTCAATTATATCAGTTACATGTAAGACACACCTACAGTAGTATTAATACTGTTACAGTAATACAGGTATTGGAGAAGTGGGAATTCAAACAGCACATTACATAATGTTATGAATAACCATAAGAAACTCTAATGACTGTCTGTAGGTAAGAAAGCTGGTATTTTACAACTGCTAGCAGATTTTATACTTTCAATCTGAACCAGTTTAGCTCCTTTATGTTCCCAATTCCCAGTTTTTCTAAAATTGCAAGATTTTTCTGATTATGTATGGAATTACAGTTTTGACTCTGTATTTTTATGAAACACAAAATACATTTTTCTTCTAAACACAAAAAATTAAATCACTGAAATAGGAATGTACTTGAAAAAAAAATTGTCTAGGGGGTTTCACTGTATTAGTCTACAAGGGGTGTTTATAAGTCTAAGCAAAATCTTTATTTCTCAACATAATCTCATTTCAAGTCTATACACTTAGTCCAACGATGCTCAAGCTTTTCGATCTCATCTATATAGTAAGATTTATCGAAGTCTTCAAAATATGCAGATGTTTCGGCAATAACTTCATCATCTCCCATAAATCTCTTTCCCGCTAGCCACTTCTTCAAATTTGGAAACAAGTATTTGATTTTAAACAAGTAAAAATAGGTAATTTACACATTTAACAAAAATAAAGTATTTCATAAATTTTAAACTGTTCTATTTGCCGACAACTTGAAAATGACCCAATTCATCTTTTTTCAAAGAACATTTGTAGAGTTTGAATTTATTATGAAATCCATTTATCTTTTGTATTAAATCAAAAATTCACTGGTTCCTCCCCTGTAGCTCAGATTGAATTCATGAAGATGTTTGGTAACGACTGTTAAAAATGTCTCACTCCTTGATTCCTTGAAGTTATTGATGTACCTATAGTGTGGTAGATTTCTCACTTCTCTTATCTGCAGTGCATATTACCGAATTCTAAAAACTTAAAAGAGTGGGTCTCTCCTGTGTCTTGAGTTGTAGTTTGAAAACACTTAAACATAATTCTGAATAACAGATACGATTGATTATGAATCAAACAAGAACAAGAAAATCCATTGGCATCTATTTTGTCTAGCCAAGGGATGGAAGAAAATAGTCTGAAAGGCTCTTGTAATATGATAAAAGTAATAGAGGACTACCACAATTACACATTCCATTTTAAACAAATAAAATAAAATCTACTGTGCATTTATTAATGAATCAGTGAAACATTTTTCACAGGTTTCTCCTGTAAGACCATTCTCAGTTAATTGATACAATATTACTAAATTTCTTATTAAAGTAATTAGGGTAATTGTTAAATAGGTTTTCCAATATAAGTTGCGGGTGAACTGCAGCCTGCGGGTTTGAAATCACTAAACCAGACAATATAAAACATATTATGCATCAAGTGGGACTTAAAACAGTTGGTTTGAAGTGGTGAAGAACAAAACTTTGTAACATACAAGGAAATATTAATAACGCTGTAATTCTAGCATGTGTTGCTATCTCTGTTTTTATGAAAACAAAAGAAACCTGTAAATTATCTATAGAACCCCTACTTGACAAATTGTAAATGATGAATTTTGAACTTGTAATTTACAGCACACTGCTATGTCCAGACTTTGGGTTGAAACAAGATGTTTTCTAATGATAATGTGATGTATTTAATATACACACACTTATTGTTTACTAATGGTACCTATAATTTCAATTTTCTATTGTATTGTATTTATTGTTCATAGCCTAAAGGTACCATACTGCTACGACAGCACAGAACAATCTACGCGTTTATTGAATATGCCAGAAGGATCTCGATGTAAGCGTGTGGTGTACGTGCTACTAGACGCATTTTGCGGGAATCTTCTCGACTGTGCCGGGCTTCGCTCGGGCGCTCGGACTGTGTCAAGGCCGTAGTAATTACGTAGTTCACGAGAGATAAGACGCAGTTTGGAAGCTTCTGGTGTGTGAGCGTGACTATAAATACATCGCATAGCAGCCTTAGTTTTCAGTTCCATGCGAGATATTGGATAGTGCGGTTCGTATTAGTGCGATATATTTACAGAGCGGTTCGAGTTATTACTGTGTACGTTCAAGTAGTTAGTAGTGAAGTGTTGCGTTTTATATTCGGACGGTATAATTGTAATACAATTGAGTTTTAATATTAGTGGACATTTTATTGCGTGTGAACAATCTTCATTTGATTTGCTGTAGACACTGTGTTGTTAATTACGAACTGTTTTACTGTAACAATTAAAGGTGTGATTAGTGACTTAATTGTTGTCTTGTACTTATTTTGTTTCCACTGTACCTACGACGATCGAGTAGACCATTGTAACAGTGGTGTCAGAACTGGGATAGAACGGTTAACAGTGGAAACAGTGGACGCTTTGTACAAGACGAGTGTGATTCGTAATTAATCAGTAAACATGGATCCCAGTCAGATGATGGAAGCTTTACAAACACTGCTGCGGCAGACACAGGAAGAAGCAGAAATACGACAAAAAGAAGAATGAAGACAGGAAAGGGAAGAAGCAGAAAAACGACAGGATGAAAAACGTAAGGAAGAAGCAGATAAAACGGAAGCTCTCTTTGAAGTTATGCAGAAACAGTTGCAAGAACACAGTACCGCAGAATTGGGTATCCTACGAGGTGAGCTTAATAAACAAGTTACTAAAGTATCGGAGGTACAAGAATCAATGACATTAAAAATAGCTGAAGTAGAAAAATCTGTCTTGATTGTTGAAGAATCGATGTCTACAAAAATATCTGTTATAGAAGAATCTGTGTCAAATAAAATATCTGCAGTAGAAAACTCAATGGCAAACATAAGAGAACAAATTAAAAGTGAAGTCGAACAGTGCATGAAGATTCAACCAAAACAAATTTCTGAACAGACTGTACCAGTGATAAAGACAGAAAAAGACACAGAAAATAAGTTAATAGAGAAAGTCACTTTGCCTGCAGTAGGGACAGTTCATGTCAAAGCTCCAACCTTTGACGGAAGCAGTCACTGGGCAACGTACCTCCGCCAATTTGAAGCTGCTGCATGCGCAAATAATTGGACAGAGAAAGACAAGGCTGTTTCACTCGTTCTCTCATTAAAAGGACCCACGGCAGAACTACTACAGAAAGTGCCACCTGACAGCAAGAACACCTATGCCGAGTTGATAAAAGCTCTGGAATTACGGTATGGTGATAAACATTTGCGAGATGTGTATCCAGTTGAGAGCAAGGCGACAGCATTCCGGGGAAAGTCTTCAAGAGTTTGAAGCAAGTATCGACAGACTAATTAGACTGGCCTATCCTGAAGCACCAGAAGACTTCTGAATAAGGTTTGTGGTGCAGACATTTATTGATGGGATCGGAGATTGTGAACTTCCGCAAGTGTTACGAATGGCAAGACACCGAGATAGCTCAGAAGCTCTTGTTCACGCCCTAGAGTTTGAAGCTGCCAAGTCAGCGTCCCGCTACATTAACGGGTTTGTGCCATCACGTTGCAGTCAGAAGATCCCTGTATCACATTACCGTTATGATGGGTGCAGAAAAACAATGTTGTCGGACAAACAATTCAAAAGTTCAAGAGAGTCGCAACGATTTGAAAAAGACAGAAGACCGAAATGTTACAACTGTGGAAAACGTGGTCATCTACAGGTAGACTGTTGGGAGAAGAAGATACCGAGAGAAGAGACTGATCGCACCAATTGGAGAAGTAAAGCCCCAGAACAGCACACAGTTTCCACACTACATAAGATCAGTGGAAACTTGATTGTTAATGGATATGCGGATGGTAAACCAACATCATTTACAGTTGACACGGGCGCAACAGTGTCCATTGTGCGCCCTGACTTAGTCTGTAACCGCCATCCTCTAATTAGCTCTTGTACAATACAGACTGTGACTGGAAGCCCCGTCAAGGTGCTAGGAAAGGTAGACGTACGTGTACGCCTGGGTCTTCTTGAGTTTAGCCACCAAATGCTCGTTGCAGACATTGTCGATGAAGTGATTCTTGGCACGGACATTATGAATGCCTACGGATTCGTTGTGGACTTAGGAGAGAATGTCCTGAAGGTTGGCCAAGAGAAGATAAAGCTTTGCATGGCTAAAATGACAGGGTCTACCAACCATTCGATTAAGCGAGTGGCATTAATCGAAGAAAAAGTCAACAAGTCTGGTTAAGAGGAACCCTCCCTGTTGCAAGCGGAAATGGAGGAAGAACTAGCAGAGGAAATACAAATAAGTGTAACGACAAAAGAAGTGATTGGAAAGCCAATTATGGGTGTCGAGACGAAACTCTTGCTTGTTCCTGAGCTGATAGAAGCGACCGAGGGCAAAGTGGCTGAAGATGAGGTTACGCAAGAGGTTGTTGACGAGAACCAAACAAACTTGGATCAGCCAGTGGTAATTAGGTCATCAGTACATGACGCAACTGGAGTGATTCCAGC
Source organism: Magicicada septendecula (assembly GCA_034769895.1). NCBI lineage: Eukaryota > Metazoa > Arthropoda > Insecta > Hemiptera > Cicadidae > Magicicada > Magicicada septendecula. The sequence goes on along the minus strand of CM068374.1, from coordinate 357,128,530 downwards.
AAAACTAGTGGTTGCGCGAAAGACTCGCATTCCTGGGAACGTGATGTTCGGATCACACGAGACTGAATTCGATGAACGGGAAAATTATCCTTCGCAAGGACTTCCACCTAGATCGCCTGGTCGAGTGTTACTTCGGAGACGGTTTGCCAGTTCGGGACGAACAGGCTTAAGGAGGGGGCAGTGCTATGACAGCACAGAACAATCTACGCGTTTATCGAATATGCCAGAAGGATCTCGATGTTTTATATTCGGACGGTATAACTGTAATACAATTGAGTTTTAATATTAGTGGACATTTTATTGCGTGTGAACAATCTTCATTTGATTTGCTGTAGACACTGTGTTGTTAATTACGAACTGTTTTACTGTAACAATTGAAGGTGTGATTAGTGACTTAATTGTTGTCTTGTACTTATTTTGTTTCCACTGTACCTACGACGATCGAGTAGACCGTCATAACAATACATACGATTTGCAATACAATTTTTATTACTCACATTCTTAAAAATGATCGATTTCGGTCACAGACTTATATACAGCTCACTTGCGGTCACAATATTGTAAAACAGCCACTATTTACAAAAACGAATTCCTAGACATGGATTAATGAACGTGATACATACGTCGTTGTCCAAAGTTTCCCGAGAACTGATTTTATTACAGAGTGTTTATGTTTACATTCCGTTCTATATATTATATCAGCTGATTACTGAACGTTGATTTTCATTTTGCCGCAATATTTCAAATGTGATACGATTTTTGAAGTCCGTCATGATGTTCAATAGATTTTCATAGCCCTCTTCTTTTACATGTTTGTATATTCAGTATTGTTCATATATATTCGATCTTATTTCATCACTGCATGTTTTCAATATGGTTAAATGTTGCTGTATTGGACCATATTCCTTATCCAGATTGTTTTCTATGGAGACTTGAGACTAGACTTGTTAAGAAAAAAAAAAAAAACTGGATAAGGCCAGTTGCTGACTTATGGAATAACGTCATACACAAACATGCAGTACCTGACTAGGATCAGATCTAGGTGTGGTAATTGAGGTTGCCGTGGCACTGAGAACTGTTGGAATGATTTCTGATTGGCCCTGAAAACATCTGCGTACAACCCAGTTGCTTGGGAACCAAATCTGTGTGCTCCAATGAAATGTTCTAGTTGGTGTTTTAACCTTTCTCAGTTCCTTCAGTAGTACTGGTTCTCTCTGAAAAAAAAAATAAAACAAATTTATAAAAAAACATTAAACAACACTTCTGCTTGTGCATGGATACTATAACATTAAAACATGGATACTATAATATTAATCTTTTTCAATATGTACGTATCTCTTTTATAAATTTGTTGGATTTTCTCGTCACTGAATTTAACACTGGTTCGTTAAATAATTTTGTTAATTGTTCTTTAATTAGTTTGTTTAACTACAATATCTTGTTGGAATAAATGTTGTTTCTTTTTTGAGTAATTAAATGGTTGTCATCCCTGTTATTTGAATGTAAACAGCTTTGTAGACCTCTTGAAGTTCGTTTGCACTTCCGTCGAATTATATCGTCTGTGTATGTTAGTGTGTAGTTTAGACAAAGTTATTTATATAATTCAAACCTTCACGTACCTTTAATGTCGTACTAGAAGTTCAGTCGGTCTCAGTTGATTAGTAAACTGTCAAGTTTTCATAAAACAGTATGATAGTACTGTTAGTGTTTAAGTGAGCACATATGAATTTACCTGGGCGCCATATGGAATTTCTTGAGAAATATTCCATAAAAAAGAATTTCTTTGAATAATCAAATAATTAATTTTGATTGAATTTAAATTAGTATTTGATCGAGTGATTAAATTAATATCAGGAATTAATTTCCTTTTTATCTGTTTAATTGATTCTAACTGTTGGCGGTTCACTTGTCTGAATAGTAGCCCACTTAACTGGTTGCTTGCTTTGAATTTGCAACTCATTAACTAGTAAAAAAGAATTAATCACTTATTTAAATAATTGCTGACAATATTTGTTAGTTCACAATTCATTAGTTTATTGCTCACTCTATACTTGGTTCAAATAAATACATTCAATTTACTACTGCTAACGGATTACAAATCATCCGGCTTTCAACTTTTTTAACTCAGTTGGTTTGCAATGACAACTCTAACCATAATCAATTGTTTGTTTATAAATATTAGATACCTCAAGGGTGACTTCTTTTAAGTTACAGAATAAAATGCCAATGCTTTACGATACAATGCTATTATAAGACACTAAATTACTAGGTTAGACACCTTTAATTATTGAAATTGACGAAAATTTCGCTTAACCTTGACAAATTTTAGGTTAATTACGGTAACGTGAATACATGAAATCTTATGTTCGGAATATTATAATTCCTCTAAATAAAGTTAAGACAGTGCTTAGTACTTATTGTATTATTGTTTTTTGCATCAGTATACAGGTGTATTATGTAATACTGCTAATAGCTTACTCATAAACAATGTAAATATATGCACAGTACTCCCTGACTAATAATCTCAATGATTATTTATTAACATTCTTCACGATCTGGTACACTGATCGTGGTTTCACTTCACTTGTTACGCTATGAACGATATTATTTTCTTCTTGACTTACAATTTAATTGGTTAGGTATGGTACTTAACCTCGTTCTCTTAAATCGCACTTCTAGTAAAGGTATCACTACTGATATTGATGCACTGTACTTTATTTAAACTTCTTCCTTCTTGTTGATTATAAAATTTTGATGATAATTCGGTCTGGATTCATTGTTGCTGATTGAGTGGAAAGTGACAAAATGTGTCTTGTTTACAAATGCGTTCGTATATATACTTTATTTCGATCGCCACTGGGAGGTCTTGCACTGGTTTCTAATGTCGTTCGCGATTGGTAGAAAATGATGTCATGATGACGTAATTCTATTTATACCCATTACATAATTGTATTGGAAGCGTCTGATTTCAATGTTAATATTATTTGTTGTATTTATTCGAAATTCACCAAATTTATGATGCTAACGTTTATATCTCAGTCATTACAAGTACAAATTAGGTTCTACTATTAGCATTGTCTAGCTTGTTTCTTTCTCTTTATTTTGACATGACTTGATGCCAGTTTGGTCATAGTTTTCATTAACAATTTCTATTCTAATCTAAATAATGCACTGTTTACAGGTGTCATCTGCTAAACGTTGCAGATCCGACTTTTAACTTTTTTCTTATTATTTGTTTAACTATCCTTAATTTCTAATCTGAACATAATTATTTGATTGAAAAGAACACATTATTATATATAAATGCTGTATCCAGCTGAACAATATTAATTTGTTAACCTACTTACTTATTTGTCACTGTTCTGGGCGCAATTTGTTAACCAACTCTCCATATTTATTTTGTTGTTGTGATTGTATGTTTTGGTGTTTACCTTTCATTACCATAATTATTGTGTATTTCATACTGGTTCGGCGGCCATCTTGTAGTGCCAACTTCGTGATTCAAAATTTTTGTGTTCGGGTCCCAGGGTTCGATTAAGCGATTGTCAGAGAAAGGATAATTGTGCGGAATAGTTAAATCAGACAGCGTAATACATATATAGTTGCCATTTAATAACATAGAAAATTAATATCAATCAACATTAATAAAAACAAAATGGAATCCTTATACTAAATTGACAAAATGGCGGATACATATTCCGCTGTATTACAGTTCTGTTATTTTCTATTATTCAGGCATTAATCTTGTTATGGAATTTTTAATGAATTTATATTTAACTGCAACTGCCCATGTTACTTAGTAATTGGTCAATTCTTATATTTAAGAGAACACAAACCAACGTCTCACAAGAAAAATATTATTTATAAGTACCGTACGGCCTATACACACTCACACTCATTCATTTCGACAAAATTGAATTTACACATACATTGAATTTTTGTAATTTTGAGCTCAACGTTAATAATAATAAAGAATGGAATAGAGAAATAGCTGGACTTTCCTGTATCTACGTATAAAGTCTCCGTCGTCCTTATATTGCCGTCATGGTCAAGCAGGTGTTCGACCAATCGTCCCAAAGGTCTCTTTGGCTGCACTGATTCTAATTTACATTGTTACTAGTTACTTTGATACTTCTGATAAAGAGTTATTACTGTATGTTACCACATTGTTAGTTTGATTAAGACACTTTCGCTGGCAAAAACTGCCGGCGATTTTACAGTGTGTTGACGCCTTGACGGTCTGATGCTGACTGGGGGGATGCAAAGCACATATTTTGTATATGTGTTAGCGCATCCACGTCATTGTCTTTTGTTCAAATTGGCTCACGTCCTGTTGTCATGTCATTGTTTGTTAGGTCATCACTGATTTTAATGACGTCCCGTCTTCTGGACCAATGACAGTGGCTATTTACAATCTGTTTCCACTTGGATGGCCATTTTGTATGCTCGTCTCCACACGTCTGCTCCTGACCTTGGAATCGTTGTGATCTATTAGAATATGCGTCGTTGTCTCTTCACAAAGGGAAATTGTTCTCTCCATGTATGTGTGTGTGTATGATACAATAAAATACGATAATTTGTTACCACTCATACCATAATTCTGACATCGGGATTTTCGTACTGTCACAAATTATTAGTATACATTTGTTGATTTTCGATCATAAACTTCCTTATGTGACTATTCTCGTTTCAACATTTTTTTCTTATTTCTTATTTTTATAACATTACTCATGGAGTGGTGTTTTACACCCCTTTTGTCATTATTATTATTCTACTTCCCTATGCTTAGTAGGGTCTCTACATGATTCTTACTTTCATGACTTATTTATGTCATTCTTGGTTTGTTATTATTTCATTACACGGTTATGTTCCTTGACTAATATTACATCTCTTTACATATTTTAAATTCTTATAACTTTACCTAGATATATTCAGTGGTTACATTGATTGTTATCTTTAGTTCATTTCATTATTATAACTTATATAATTGGTTTTCTTATTATATTTTATAGTTCATGATAAACCATAGTATCTTTCTTTATATCTGTCCTTTTAAATCAGTACTTTGACATTAATCAGCTAATGTGCTGTTTCTAATAATGATACATGATACAAATATCATTCATGTCATCTCTTATCTTATTTATTTTATTTGACTTTGTTCATTAAAGGTTGTATTAGGCTCACTTAAGAGTCTATTTGGGAAACTTGTCTTGTCAATTCATCTTTGTCAATCTGTCTCTTTATGTTGTAATGTCATATTATGCAGATAGTGAATTTACCACTGTTCACTTGAAGTTCTCTCTCCATTCATTCTTTAATGGTTTATTATTTTAACTGTTAGATTCTTCCTTGTTACTCATTTATATTTATTTTAGTATCATTCACCCTTCTGATGTTTTTTATTATTATGGGACATTTTGTGACGTTACAATACCTATAATTATTTTAAAACAAAATACATTTTTCAGTACACAGAATTTTAGTACAATTGGAGGCCTGAGTGAACATCGCACATACACACAAAATATTTTCTCATCAGAATTACTATACAAAAATAAACATACACTATAATGGACATACAATTGATTATAAATATACCACTACTGACTCGGATGACTAATTTTTTATTGGTAAAAAATGTAAAACTTTTACCTTATAGCCTGAACCAGTAAGCATCATCAGAGGTCAGTAGTGATATATTTATAATTAGTTAAATCAATAAACACGTCATGGACAACAAAATCCAGGGACATACAATATTCAAGTAACACACACAGCAGAACTTAAATTGGAAAACAGATCATATACTGGTAGTAATGATTGTCTCAGTTAATATTATTGTTAAGTAAATAAGTGCAACCAACGTCAACCATATCTGTGTTTTTTGTTTAAGCAAAGGCAGGGAAAGAAAACAAAGTTGTGTACAAAATACTATGTTGTTATACGTCATTTGAAGGAACAACTGGTTGTTACGTGAGAAGCATCTCATGTCGCTAGGAAACAGTCCCAGGAACTCTTCTCTAAAAAATTCTGGATGACAGGTCTGAAAGGGTCTCAAAAATCATTGTAGAAAACCTTATTCTAGGATTCCCTCTTTCTGGAGATTTTTTTCTAATTTTATGCCCTGGATCTTAGGGGAAAGTAGAAACTATCAGGAGTTAAATCCTCATGACAGAAGAAGGCTGAAAAACCTTTTCCATGATTGGGAGAAGACTTGCTTTCAGGCAACTCCTCTATGTATGGAGACTCCTTTGTGGGAAATTGCCTTAAGATCCCCTCATAGTGTCCAGTAAAGAGGCTGGTCCAAATTAACATAGATTGTAGACCTCATAGTCACGAGTACTTTATGTAGTTTCATTGAAACTGGAAACTATTTTAATAGTAATGTTATGCAAGAGGAAACAATTTATAAATGAATTATTTTAGAAATTGTTTTTATTTCTTTCACTTCTTTATTGAGATAATAATGCAAAAAAATTAAGTTTTAAGAACATTTTAGGAATACTATATGTACATTAATACTTGAAGTTAAGTCCACTCTTGTGACAAGTAAATAGAAAATTAACTTGTTTTTAAAGTCCCCAAATCTATTTGTATTGTAGATATTTTTTTCTACTCTGAACTAATGTTACAATCTACTAATAATATACACAGACACTTCAAGACTTCACTCAGCAACCAAAGAATATCGATATCTCTGTATTCACATGTATGCATTATCTGCAATACTGATCCTCAGATCATGGTGCTGGTCATGTAAACCTACTGCCTAATTGGTCACAAATTTTCATGTTTTTTTTTCACATTATTTTGTTACACTGTAATTTTTTGTTTAAATGCGCTGAACTAACAGCTTTTAACAAAGCTGTGACTTAAGTGACCGAATATCTAATATAAATATCGGTATGGAGAACCATACATGACTTCAATGTTCTAAGATTTATATTTAAAATCATTTTTGAAATTAAATATTTCTATAGAAACTACTTCTTTCTTCAGCTTTAACCACAGTATTGTGGTCACTGTCCATACACTTATTATTACTACACACATTTATTTATATTTATATATGTATAATTACTACCATAATATGGTACATATGTGTACTTACTGATTTTAACTACTGGAGAGCTCGTGCTTTTCTTTTTACTATACTTTCTACCTAAGGGGCCAGGATTCATTAACAGCGAGATTTTTGATTCAAAGAAGGTGATACAAATGATAAAACAGTTTTTTGATTGAATGTAACGATTAAATTTTAATTCCAAAATAAATTCAGCATATAAAACCATGTGCCCAAAATGGCGTCATACAATGTTACAAAAAACAAAATGGCGGCTATTTTAATCAACCCTATTCATTCTTAATACTGTATTCTCATTTTTTGTCTCTAATCAAGAGCATTATAAACTTTTATCTTTTTTTGCTGCAGCTCTAATTACTTACTAAATTGTAATTTCGTTTACACACAAACCAATGCCCTCAGCATAGATATTCATGGCCATGTGCTCACTCACACACTCTCACACACGTTCGCCCTATTACAAGTACATTTGATCAATTGGTTTAATTTCGGTTAATGAGCTCATTAAAATAATAAAGAAAATGACAAAGGTTTAACTTCTCTCAATGGTGATATGCGCTGCTCCCTCGCTGTTGTTGGTTGGGTTCCAGGTGCATGGCCGGTGTTCGCCTCATCTTTCGTTGTTTTAATTAAGATATATAGCACTGATTTCACATTTTTTGTTTTTGACTGTTAATAAAACTTGAGCCTCTATCGCTCCACTATCACAATTTTATTTTAGAAGCTAGTTGTGTTAAGCCTTTATGGTAAAACTGATCAGACAGCGATACATCGCTGCTGACCCTTTGAAGAACTACGTTGAATTGAGACAGAGGCATATGCAAATTTGTGCTTGTGTGTATGCATTTTACGTCATCAAGCTTTGTCAGACAGGACAACGCCTGGTTACATGCGTTGTAGTCAGTGCGTCATTGTTTTTTGGTATGACGGAACAGCGTTATGAACCAATCACAATGAATATTTAAAGTCAGTCGTCACAAACACCGCCATGTCCTTGACCGGCTCTCGCACGTCCAACGGTGACCTTGGCATGGTACTCTGACTGAATCTGCGTTGTTCCTTCGTATATAGGGACAATGGACCTAACCATTCTGTATTTGATAATTATACAATAAAACATTGAAAAAATACCTTCAGATCCCATAATTATAGTATTGGGCCATAATGTACTGTTACATCTCTAACGTATACCACCTTACGTTAGCACACTCGATTTTCACTGATGATGGCATTCGATGGCACTGCCGAAACGTCTGGTTTTGCAGAAAACAGTGGAGCACGCCCAAGCAGCCCCAGAAGAAATTTTAACAACAAACTACTTCTTTGTGCCCGATAACGTAATACACACTATCATTTTCATATATAGAAAATTACTCCCTCCCCTTCAACTAACCTTTTCATTTATAGATATTTCATCTACTTTTTTACAGTGGATTATTATGACCTTCTTTTCAGGATAATTTACTTGTCACAATTAAGTACTTTATCCTTGTTAAAACATAAAACATTGCAGGTAAACTACCCCTTAAATGTATCGGGACATTTAGGCCTACCCAGGGTAATAAATAAATTTTATTGTGCTTAATAAAAGGAAATAAAATTGTATTATATAATAATAATTTTGGGAGACGTAAACATAAATTCAAAATGAGGGTAAATTTTATTGGGACAAAATTAGAAAAGTGATTGTAAAATATTGTTCATGAATTATACCGACGTAGTAGACAAACGGGCGAAATTGTGTCAAGGTCAGCTCCAGACGCAAGAAAACAGTTAGATATTATGTAACGAAGTCAGACGATATTACGTCAATGCATACGTCAGAGACAAACCCAGCTTTGGAATGTAGGAGTGTCAACGCCAGCAGTTTCGTTGACGCTCGGAGAACAAAACAGTAGGCCATGAACAACTAACAACTAAGGACGCAAACAGTCCACGCGTCTGCCGACCGGGCGTAATTTTTGTCGCGCCCGCAACATAAAAAATGTGAAAACTTTGATATGTGATGATCTAAAACAGTATTTTATAAACCAAGTAGATACAGTAAGAAAATTTAAGTAATGTGACAGTTCGGCGATAAGTTAGTGCGTGTGTACGAGGAAACATTGTAAGAGAGTACCTTCAACATGATAAAAGGGAAGTAAACTACCAAATTTTATTATTTTACATAAAATACAAGAACAGATGGGGAAAATTAAATTAAAAATGAGCTCTAAGGGGAATATAACTTGTTTAATGTGAAAGCGTGTGTGAGTGTATGGGTGAGTTTTAAGTACATAATTAAAAAGCCACTGGTTTACGTTAAGAGAAGGTAGTGTAGTATTTTTTGCAGCATCTGTTTTAGTGTTTAACAAATTAATTTTCAGTAATATCTTGAAGAAAGGTTGATGTTAAAATAAAGACTGTACTGTATTAATGTTATAATAGTAAAAGTGTAAAAGATGGAGGGAGTAATTTTGTCATTGTCATTAATATACAACAGCAAAACTAAATAATGAATAAACACAAGTTTGTGTGAATACAGTAGATTGAACTAATCATTTCCAAGCAACCATCTTGTTATTTTCAGCTAGTCCAACGAGACCCTGGACATGGTGAGTAAAAAGTTTTAGTTGGTACTAGACAACATGGCGGCTGCACTAGCCGAAAGTATGTAGTTGTAAACAAAGTTTATTAATAAATTAATAAAAAGTAATAAAACTTAACACCTTCCCCTTAACCGATCTCCACCAAAATCAATAGGCCTTTGTAACGGGACAGAGTGGGCGATAGGTTTTAATTTAATTGTGAGTGCGACGCAGCGGAGTTACCCAGATCGGGCCTCAGCCTGTAACAATGGACATTCCTGTAGGGAACGCCCGTTTACACGTTGGTCCAGAAAATCTATCAACATGCACTGTTTTCTGATGCTCTGGAATGTGGTAGCGTGCGGAAGTGCGTGCCCGTGCAGTTGAATAAGCACGGACTCGGCTCACTGGTCACTTAGAGTGGATGTACTATAACCAGTGTTGAATATTTGTTGTGTCACGTGGTCCCTCTGGGAGCCAATCACAGACCAAGTTGCCGTGCATGAAAAAGTTTTTGGCCATCTTGAAGCGTCGTTTTGGCATCTGTCTGACTACAGTGATCGAACCGCGCGGTTCAACGTAAAAGGCTCGCGAGCTAAAAATCACTTAAAAGGTATAAAATGTGAGTTAAACAAAGAATCTAAAGCTATAAAAACAGTGTAACATTAACTAAACTCAGTGGCATTGAAATTAAACCAGTGCAACATCTTTCGGACAAATAGTGATAAAAAATGCGGAGTGCACCACATGGTCAGCAGAGACGCCGTTAAAGACGTAACTGTATAATATCCAATCAATCATGAAAATTTAAGTTAAAAGAGCTCTTTATAGTAAATAGGGTAAAATGAATGAATGTGAATGTATGCAAATGCTGGGTCGCCTTTATCTAATATAATATAATGAACCATTTATTTTAAATAGGCTAAGGAAAACTGTGAATTTTGTTTTGTCTTGGTTAAATTGAGTATGTGTCTCAACATTAATATTTGTCAGACTTAAATCCTAATGGATACAGAATAAATTTGTCATCATTTTCGAAAGAAAACAGAATATTAAATCACATGTCTAATAAAGGTTGAACTAATTAACAATTACAATGAGAGTTGAGTACATTAATAACGTAAACCCTAAATCACGCTCGTAGTCCACAAGTTCGTGTGAAGAACCCTGAGGACCCAGAGAAAGGTAAGATGAGTTTATTATTATGGTAAAGTGTTTGTATGATTACATTTGATGTCCGAACTAGGGACAAAGTTAATGTATCCGATAGATTGAACGATTACACCTCGAATCCTCTACAACTCAGGCACATAAGCAAAAAATTATTTGATTCTGTTTGAATTTGCGGCAGTTATCGTTCGCCACAGAAAAAATTCTACAGATACTTTTAGTAAAATGACTTTTCTTCATGTTTTGAGGGTAGTACAATCAGAGTCAGCCCTTATCTTGGACACGATTATTTTCACCATCACCATACTTCCATTTCCTTATAGTACCTGGCATACGTTGGATATTATAACAACAATCTGTTAACTATTACAATCTAAAATACGATAGGACATACTTTACTTACCCCTGATTCTGACAAACTTACTTACGACTTGCCTTATTGTAAAAACAAGAAGATCCCAAATTGTTGTACAAGGTCGCCATGATATTTTATGGTTCAATATCAAAACCGTTATACTCTTCCCATTAAATAATTTAGGTAATTTAGTTCCCTTAATTCAAGGCTCACAGGTTCGTTAGGCGAGTTTTTTGGCACAGAAGATAGGGTATGGTTCTGGCGTAATAATTACTCTAACACATGGTTATATCAATATCATATTTACGTTTACTGAACATACTAGTTTTCTTATCATTTTAATTATTGGAAATAAAACAAAAATGAATAGGCACAAATGATGATACTTAACTAAAAATGTTTTTAATTGGCAAAACAGTACTTTGTTCTTTCTCTTTATACTCTCACACACTCTCTCACTCTCTTTACATATCTTTTTAACCCCCTTTTTATTGAGCTCTTATTTATTAGTGCTGTTCCATTATATAAACTTTACTTCACTTTTGGCCAGTTAAATGTGTTTTTGCACTGTACTTATCTGGAGGTGTTCCCAGATGTTGTGCACTATGTCGATCGAACCTTTTTTACTGAACTACCAAAATTCACGTTTTAAGATTTTTTTTCCACAGTAACTGTTATCACTTCACTGTTCCATTATAGTTTAAATACACTCTTTGGTAGGCCTATTGTAGCATTTTTGGCCTACCAAAAACAACGCCCAAGGCCACGGTTAACTTACATCTGTTCTGTCTGATGAGGTGTGCTGAACTGGGTATTTTGAAATGTTTTTAACACATCATTACTCTCTTTTAAACTTAACTTTGGGGCAGGCCTACCATACTTGTCCGACTAGGCCTCCCGACACTTTTACACTGCGACCATACTGTCTGAAGGTGAGCTGGCGACTGGGGCGATCTGAGATGGCGTGGGCACGCTATCCTTGTTTTTTGCGCATTGGAAACTGTAACCCCTCTTTCCTTCTATGTATTTTTGAATATCCACCAACTTCTTTAATTTTAATTATTTTTTTTTTTTGAAAGAGAAGTCACAAGCCAATTAGGACTAGGCAGGAGCCTAGAGAAGCAAAAATTGTGCCGGGTCCAGTATGACGGGACTTGCAATGAACTCCGCCTTAATGTAACAATAACAGATTTATTGTATTCACAGAATTCATACATGTGTACCTCATAACAAAATGTGTATAAATGTGTACAAGGCAAATATATATACATATATAAAAAATATAAAAATGGTACATCATAACAAGTGTATATAAATCAATTGTACATCAGAGCAAATGTGTATAAATGTGTACAAGGTAAATATATATATACATATATGAGAATATAAAAATGGTACATCATAACAAGTGTATATAAATCAATTGTACATCAGAGCAAATGTGTATAAATGTGTACAAGGTAAATATATATATATATATATATATACACATACATACATATATGAGAATATAAAAATGGTACATCATAACAAGTGTATATAAATCAATTGTACATCAGAGCAAATGTGTATAAATGTGTACAAGGTAAATATATATATATATACATATATAAGAATATAAAAATGGTACATCATAACAAGTGTATATAAATCAATTGTACATCAGAGCAAATGTGTATAAGGTAAATATATATACATATCTAAATATAAAATTCTCCCCCATCTTGTGTCTAGCTAGACAAGGACAACATAACACACACAGAAACCCAAGGCACACAAACTCACAATACATTAATTCTAACACGACTGCCCCTGGAATGCACCCGCACTGCAGGCAGTGTAACTACAATATTCATAACCCAGCAGTGATAACATATTCGCCCATCCACAGCCCGTTTTGTAGAATTACATAAAGCCAAAACCCCCAGAAAGGAGGATAATAATTCATGACGCATAAACAAAACCGGACCGCCCATTTGTGTAGCATTCCACTGATCAATGACCCCTCATGAGCGTATGAACCTCAAGTTCCGTTCACAGTATTAAATAAAAATTGACAGAACTACATCACCTGGTTTCAAACAGTGATGATAGAATTCTAAACGGTTATTTTACTTTACAAATTCCGAAGGAATCAAAAATCCTTACGTACTTTAACAATCAGAAATTAATCACTCGGGGCTTTACAATTTCAGAAAATTTTGACAATATATGTTTTACCAAAATAATGGGTACATGTTTTAGAGTTAAAGAAAATTAAACAGCAGATACTACCAGTGAAAGTCAATCAACATGTGTTTGCCAGTTAAGAAAAACAATCAGTATAGCCCATGTGCAAAAGGCAAAATCAACTAATATATTTCCAGAAAAATAGTAAATTATTTCTATTAACCCCAAGTGGCTATATACGTATAATTAAGATTAAAAAAAAATTAGAATAGGGTGGTGGTGCTCTAGCATCTGTGGCAGCGCGCCAGCATGTAGGTGACAAAATTTGACCGGCCTCCAACCTGTCTGAGGTTGCACCAGCATGAATCAGAGAAAAACTAAGTCCCCCTTTTAAATCCCAGAAAACGTTCCCCAAAAAAACCCCAGGAAAACCCCCAGCCCTTAAATGTAAAACCCATAGTGAAGTTAAAATATTTTCATCTCTGTTCCAGCCGGAACAGAGATACTAACCTGTTCAATGCATTCTGTAAACTAAACTGACCATGATGAGCAAACTGTACAATGTGCAAGAGTGAAATTATCTCTGGCACGCTCCCCCAGTGCAGCACACACTTACAGGCAGTGCACTTAGCGTTATGTAATTCAATTATATAAAAAAAAGGTGTACTTGAATTTAACTAGTAAAGTTCTGAGTCATGAACAGCGGCTTCCCATTCCAGCAGAGAGTCTGCACACGTGGGCCCATGGATGCAAAGATTTTTGATAAGAAAATAATAGAGTGCATATCACCTTATCACAGCAGTCAAGTGTTACGTTGAGAACGAGTCCCCATCTCCCTCTTCAGACAAGATCTTGTTCATGGTTCACAGCTTAGGCAGGTGTACGGCCATCAGCAAGCCAGGAATCCGACTTAGTTCAAGAACCCGGGAGTCGATTTACGCTTTAGCACGCCATGAGGAGACAGCAAACTACGTCGTAAGGTTCGAAGAGAGAGAGAAGGAATGTCGTCTCTTGCAGCCGGAGAGTGAATGAATCAACTGCTGTCCGCAGCAGACCAAGCGAACGTTCCCCATCGATTGCGCGCGCAGCCTTAACTGCAACGAGCAAAGGTCGCCCGCCTTCGCTCATTTTCACAATTAAATAAAAATGTTTCTAAAATATTTTCAAAGGCCGGTTTTACACCGGCACACCCCCACCCCGAAAGGGCAACCCGGTTGCCCCACTCTCAAACTCGGGAAAGTACCCTGCAGTGTAACCCCTTCTTAAATACTCCGGTGGACATCGTGGGTAAGGTGGCCAGACAGACTCGCTCCCAGGAGAACAGAAGCTCAGAAGGGAAGACGAAAGAGCAGAAAGAAGACATGTAGAGTGTAAGTGTGCGGTTGCTGCACGCTGACCTGATCAGGGCCAGCCCACCGCAAGAGGGATAGAGAAGAAAGACGAAAGAAAAGTACGGGAGCTCCCTGAGTTCCGACCTCCTGAGGCTTGTCCACCCAAGCCAGAACACGATAGCCACCTAAACAGGGCCATCTGCCCCATGTACTTACGGGATAATTCCCTAATACGACACCCCCCATCTTACACCATACCATTACGGCACGGGCCAAGGGGAAGAGGGAGACGACGGTCCCCATGAGGTCGTCGATTCTATTTCCAGACGTACGTCCATCCTTACAATCTAATACATGTGTGCTCCAAGGGCATGCGGTGAACAACATGGAGTAGCAGGAACAAACTCGACTCCAACTCCTTTTTTTTTTTTGCTTTTTCTAGTTTTTTTTTTTTTTTTTTTCTCTGGATAAGGTTAGGAAAATCGGAAGGTGGATGGTCAAGGATGATTAAACGGTGATGGGCTAGGACGGAAGGTAAGGACATGGCTCCCTCTGGGCATAAGGACAATCGGAGAAAACCAAGGCTCGCGCAGGCAGGGGCGCATCCCTGAAGTAGACGAACCCCACTGGGACTGTGAGAAACATCTACCCGCTACCTTACTATTCTCAATACCGCCCCCGGAGCACACCCTCTCAAAACCGACAACATCCCCACCCGCACAGAGACCGCCATCATTCCCCCCCCCTTACAGCCCGTTCACCCTTTGCGAAATAATTTCAATTTGGAAATGTGTGTGGTAATCTCTTTAGGATTACTACCCTGTTCTTCTAATCGTGCCGTCACCGGAGACGTAAACCCGAGGATACGGTATGGTCCCGACCAACGATAGCACAATTTAGCGGCTCTTTTGTCCACGGCTGAGCTGATCGGATGGCTCTGGCAGTAGACCCAGTCCCCGGTCTGAAAGGGGTTCGGAATTCGCCCCTGATTGTATCGTCGACGGACCCGCTCGTGCGCTCGCAGCAAATTCTTCCGAGCCTCCCTCCACCTCTCCGCAGTTCCATTATCGGGCTCCCGTGGTAGAAGATCATCAATATTCCACAAGTTAGTCAACGGGAGTGCAGGCGAGAATCCAAACATGATCTCAAAAGGCACGGCCTTATGACTGTCATGCAGGGCCGTGTTAAAAGCTAGCTGCAACCACTTCAAGTTCTGGTCCCAGGTAGTCTGTTGCTCCGCATGATAGGCAATAAGTGCGGACCAGAGATTCCTATTGAACCTCTCCGCATGGGACGGCTGTGGGTAATACGGGGAAGTGGTTACATGCTTGATACCGCTTGCAAAACACATCCGCCGGAACTCACTCGAAATGAACTGTGGTCCATTGTCGGAGACAATGATGGTCGGAAGACCGAAATGCTGAAAAACATGGTTCTGAAGCGCGCTTATGGTCAAACGAGCTGTTGCCTGCCGTAAGGGCAGTAGCCAGGCAAACTTCGAAAAAGCATCCACACAGACAAGTAGGTAAGCGTTACCTGACTTGCTACGCGGGAAGGGTCCCACGTAGTCGATGAATAGCTTCTCCATCGGTCTGTTCGCCACGTCTGATGACAACAACCCCAACTTAGTGTTTTAAGCAGGCTTGCTTAAGCCACACAGATGACATGCCTTCACCCGAGTCGCAATGTCCCTATCCATGCCCTTCCAGATGAAGTTCTTCCTAATACTGGAAATGGTCTTCGAAATCCCCTTGTGGCCTCCTACTGGGGAATTGTGATAATAGCTGAAGACCATGGGCACTAACTTGCTAGGCAGCACGATCTTCGGGGCACGTCCCTTTCTTTCTCGACAACACAGGACGCCCTTGGACAAGAAGTACGGGGCCTGCGCGTTACCCTCTTTTATTTTCTGGATGACAGGACCCAGCTCTTCATCATTCAACTGATGGGGTAACACATCAGTGAAGGCTAACGGAAAGTCAAGTAGAACAGAACAGGGTTGCTCAGATTGGACTTCACTGGGTTGGGAAAACATGCGTGACAAAGCATCTGCAACCACATTTTGAGTTCCCCTAATGTGTTGCACCTTGAACTTGAAGGATGAGATTTTAACCACCCATCTACCAATTTTACCCAGTTGCCGGGGGTGAGCAAGAAGCCAAGAGAGAGACTGATTGTCGGTCTCGAGCAGGAACTCAGCGTGTTCCAGAAAACGCCTGAACTTATCTAGAGCGTATACCACTGCTAAACACTCTAGCTCATATACAGAAGACTTTCTTTCTTGCTGGGTCAGGGTTCGGGAAATAAAGGCCACAGGCTGCCTAGCACCATCAACGACTTGGGACAGAACCGCCCCGAGCGCCACCGAACTCGCGTCCGTCTGTAAGATGAACTGTTGAGAAAAATCCGGCATCCGGAGCACCGGCGGGGAAATAATAGCTTCCTTTAGCGTTTCAAAAGCCTTCTGCTGGCTTTCGCCCCATACAAACTTAGCCCTCTTCTTTCTCAATTCATTCAGGGGTGCAGCTATCTCCGCTGCATTGGGGATAAACCGCCGATAAAAGTTAACCATCCCCACGAACCAGGCGATGCCTTTGGCATCCTTTGGCGGGGGAAAATCCCGGATGCCCTGGGTCCTTTCAGGGTCCACTGTAATGCCTTGGCGCGAGACCAGATGCCCCAGGAAAGAGATGCTCTCCTGGGCGATTCGCACTTTCTCCGGATTGACCGTGAGGCCCGCGCTTCTCAACCTACTTTTCACCTCCCTGAGATGGCACAGATGTTCATCATAGGTTTTGCTGTAGACCAGCAAGTCATCTAAATAGTTGAAAATAAACTTAAATTTCACATCTTGAAACACTAGGTCAAGCAGACGCGTGAGCGTTTGGGCGCCCACCGCCAGACCCATGGGAACCCGCGTATACTGATATAAATTCCACGGGACGCAAAACGCCGTGTACGGTCTACTTTCCTTGGATAAGGGTATCTGGTGATATGCCGCGTTGAGATCAATCACGGTGAAGTACTTGGCCTCACTAAACCAATCAAAAGCTGAGTGGAGATCTGGAAGGGGAACCGAATCCATCTCAATATTAGCATTTAACTTCCGGTAATCGACTACCATACGGTGCTTACCCCCAGGCTTGGGTACCAGGAACGCTGGACTGGCATAGCTGGAATTGGAAGGTTCAATTACCCCTTGCTCTAAAAGCTCTTGAACCTTCTCCCTCAGAACGGCCATTTTCGGAGGGGCGAACTTATATGGGTGCGACCTCACTATCTTAGTGTCTGTTAAACGAATTTTATATTCTAATAAATGTGTGAGTCCCAACTTGGGAGTTAAGACAGAGGGAAATTCCTCACACAACCGGTCTAAAGCTCTCTGCTGGGCGGGAGTGAGATGATCTCGTGCAGAATCGGGACAAGCAACCTCTTGGATACCTCCCTTAGCTCCCTGGTATCCAAGAAACGGAATAACAACACCCCAATTAAATTTAAAATAGCACTGGTGCCCATGGATGTCCAACACGAGACCACTTTTAGCGATGAAATCGGCACCCACAATACAGTCGACTCCCAGAGCCAGAGAAACCAGAAAAGGCCACACCCACGAAAAGCCATCAATCTTGAACTTGAAGGAAACCACCTGGGAGATGGGCAGAATTTCCCTAGAAGCAGTCCAGCATACCACAGACGACCGACTCGACCCTTTTATTAAGCCCTGTTTTTCAAGGTCCGTGCATACTCGAGATGAGATGATAGATCGGGCTGACCCGGAGTCAACTAGCGCTCTGAGTTGACCCTTCTTTACCTCGAGCGACAGGAAGGGGCATACAGAAGCCTTTTGCGGGACGGTAGTAAGGACCTTGATATTAGAAGATTCTGGACGTATCCTCCGCCTGGAGGCACTGGAATTCTGAAAAGTCTTGCAAACCTCCGATTTGTCCCCCCCTGATAATTTAGTTTTTTGGATACCGGACCCTCGGGGGAAGCGCCGGACGCATACCACCCTCCGGACAATCGCGGGCAACATGCCCCTGTCGGCGACAGCGAAAGCACACAACACCTCTCCCTTGTCCACTTCGATCACCATTATTTCTCTCTGGCCGCGGTTGGGACTGAACGACCCGTCGTTCTACCACTCGGGGTTCGCCAAGACTGGCCCTTACTGGCCCACGGGATTCATCTATGGATTGTATAGCACGGGATAACGCGCACAGCTTCTCGAGATCTTCATAATTACGCGGTCGTTCGGCAAAAGTTAAACGAGATCTCTCCTGGGGAGTAACCCCCTCGAAGATCATCTGCACTACCTCATTCTCGGTCAGTCTCAACCCTAAAATCCGGACAGCATCACGGATACTCTGTACAAACTTCGCCAAATTCTCCCCGTGTGCTTGCACCCGATAACAATGTTTGTCCTGCAACTGCTTTCGCAAAAGACCAGGCACGCATGCGTCCAACACCCCCCGATGGAAAGACGCCACACTGCCGCCATCTCGTATAGTCCGCGCGACCCGCTCAGCCACGGACCCCCGACAATAGGGATACACGAGTTCAAGTAGAGTGCTATCCGACATCCCCGGGAAGTCGGACAGCTGAAACAAAATTCGAAAAAAGATCATCAACTGGTCCACGTCCAGTCCGTCTACCACCGGAAGCTCCTGAATAATTGAGGACAGGGGGTTATGTAAGTTATTATAAGAGACGCGCGATCCTCCCGAAAGCGTCGGCAAGGGGGCCGCAGGGTTCGACGTCTGCGCTATATCCATTTCAGGAGGCTGGGGAGAGCTCACGGAAAGCGGAGACTTCACGGGCTCGAAGTTCCGTAATGCTTTAGCCACCTGTTCCGCAATCAGCTTCAGCGTGGCGCTGACTTCAGCGATTGTAGTTTGTGCGGACAAATTCTCCAGTCGATGTTGCAGGTGTTCCGCTCGCTGACGCACTCTCTGTCTTGCCCTGAGGTTGGAAGGGGCCGACTCAAAATCTTCCATCACCTCCCGCAACTCTCCCCACTTCTCCTGGCACAACTCGAGCTCGGCCGTCACATCAGTGACCTTTACAAGCGACGTCGTCCCCCCGGACGCGAGGGCGTCTCTTAACTGCTTCCTCAAAGAGGCAACATCCCCTTGGGGCCTCCCACCCCGGGACTTAATCTCGAATTCCAACTCGTGCTTAAGAAATAAATCCGGATTTATCACACTCATGCCGCCAATGCTCTAAACACTTATCCTACAAACCACAAACAACATCAAAACGAAAATCACTAAACCAGGAAAACCTTGAGTACTGTTCTTCCATCAAGAAGAACCCCGGGTTCTCTAGCGCTGCGGAAACCTGGCCTATTCTGAACCATACACATCCACGACGGAAGGAGACAAGAGACAAGCAACAATACTAAACACACATAACATCAAACAGCAACTCGACACACATGCCGTACCAACACATAAATCACAACAACCAACTAACAATCAACTGAAAGTCCTAATTCGGGAATGAAAATTACTTAGACATCAACCGGACACAAGTCGGTTCCGGTACCGATTTCCGATCAGGCCATACCGCATCCCGTCAATAAAACACGCTAAACTCCGACCCCGGATCAACATTCCATCTTCCAGACCACGCTTGCGACTCCCCAGCCGTACAAGCTATCAAAAAAATTTTTTAAACACCATTAACCGCCTCAGTGGTGCGACCCGACTCACAAATTAAACAACTTATAACTAGCCTACACGGGCCTATATCAACTATGTCACAACAATCGCATTAATATTTCCGAGTCTGCAAGCCCCGTCACACACCAGGACCCAAGGGTTCAAGCCTAGAATGAACCACGCTCTGAGCTACCATTTGTGGTAGCAGACTTCATAAACCACGCTCTGCGGTACCA
Source organism: Magicicada septendecula (assembly GCA_034769895.1). Lineage (NCBI taxonomy): Eukaryota > Metazoa > Arthropoda > Insecta > Hemiptera > Cicadidae > Magicicada > Magicicada septendecula. Next base: position 357,107,955 of record CM068374.1, on the reverse strand, counting down.
TTTGTAACCCCTCTTTCCTTCTATGTATTTTTGAATATCCACCAACTTCTTTAATTTTAATTATTTTTTTTTTTGAAAGAGAAGTCACAAGCCAATTAGAACTAGGCAGGAGCCTAGAGAAGCATGACGGGACTTGCAATGAACTCCGCCTTAATGTAACAATAACAGATTTATTGTATTCACAGAATTCATATATGTGTACCTCATAACAAAATGTGTATAAATGTGTACAAGGCAAATATATATACATATATAAAAAATATAAAAATGGTACATCATAACAAGTGTATATAAATCAATTGTACATCAGAGCAAATGTGTATAAATGTGTACAAGGTAAATATATATATACATATATGAGAATATAAAAATGGTACATCATAACAAGTGTATATAAATCAATTGTACATCAGAGCAAATGTGTATAAGGTAAATATATATACATATCTAAATATAAAATTCTCCCCCATCTTGTGTCTAGCTAGACAAGGACAACATAACACACACAGAAACCCAAGGCACACAAACTCACAATACATTAATTCTAACACGACTGCCCCTGGAATGCACCCGCACTGCAGGCAGTGTAACTACAATATTCATAACCCAGCAGTGATAACATATTCGCCCATCCACAGCCCGTTTTGTAGAATTACATAAAGCCAAAACCCCCAGAAAGGAGGATAATAATTCATGACGCATAAACAAAACCGGACCGCCCATTTGTGTAGCATTCCACTGATCAATGACCCCTCATGAGCGTATGAACCTCAAGTTCCGTTCACAGTATTAAATAAAAATTGACAGAACTACATCACCTGGTTTCAAACAGTGATGATAGAATTCTAAACGGTTATTTTACTTTACAAATTCCGAAGGAATCAAAAATCCTTATGTACTTTAACAATCAGAAATTAATCACTCGGGGCTTTACAATTTCAGAAAATTTTGACAATATATGTTTTACCAAAATAATGGGTACATGTTTTAGAGTTAAAGAAAATTAAACAGCAGATACTACCAGTGAAAGTCAATCAACATGTGTTTGCCAGTTAAGAAAAACAATCAGTATAGCCCATGTGCAAAAGGCAAAATCAACTAATATATTTCCAGAAAAATAGTAAATTATTTCTATTAATCCCAAGTGGCTATATACGTATAATTAAGATTAAAAAAAAATTAGAATAGGGTGGTGGTGCTCTAGCATCTGTGGCAGCGCGCCAGCATGTAGGTGACAAAATTTGACCGGCCTCCAACCTGTCTGAGGTTGCACCAGCATGAATCAGAGAAAAACTAAGTCCCCCTTTTAAATCCCAGAAAACGTTCCCCAAAAAAACCCCAGGAAAACCCCCAGCCCTTAAATGTAAAACCCATAGTGAAGTTAAAATATTTTCATCTCTGTTCCAGCCGGAACAGAGATACTAACCTGTTCAATGCATTCTGTAAACTAAACTGACCATGATGAGCAAACTGTACAATGTGCAAGAGTGAAATTATCTCTGGCACGCTCCCCCAGTGCAGCACACACTTACAGGCAGTGCACTTAGCGTTATGTAATTCAATTATAAAAAAAAAAGGTGTACTTGAATTTAACTAGTAAAGTTCTGAGTCATGAACAGCGGCTTCCCATTTCAGCAGAGAGTCTGCACACGTGGGCCCATGGATGCAAAGATTTTTGATAAGAAAATAATAGAGTGCATATCACCTTATCACAGCAGTCAAGTGTTACGTTGAGAACGAGTCCCCATCTCCCTCTTCAGACAAGATCTTGTTCATGGTTCACAGCTTAGGCAGGTGTACGGCCATCAGCAAGCCAGGAATCCGACTTAGTTCAAGAACCCGGGAGTCAATTTACGCTTTAGCACGCCATGAGGAGACAGCAAACTACGTTGTAAGGTTCGAAGAGAGAGAGAAGGAACGTCGTCTCTTGCAGCCGGAGAGTGAATGAATCAACTGCTGTCCGCAGCAGACCAAGCGAACGTTCCCCATCGATTGCGCGCGCAGCCTTAACTGCAACGAGCAAAGGTCGCCCGCCTTCGCTCATTTTCACAATTAAATAAAAATGTTTCTAAAATATTTTCAAAGGCCGGTTTTACACCGGCACAAAACTAGGTTCAAATGGATGTCCACCCGTCTCGTGCCCTGAAGCATTGAAGATTGTAGTCGTTTCTCAGCCCCGGAAGTTCGTTTATCATTAAAAATACGTGTTCTTTTTATGGCGTAACCCACGTGCGTGTTCTGTGACTCACCTACGCTTTGTTATGCCTTCCCACAAATCTCCAACAATAGGTTTTATAAAATTATTACATACATTGAGAATTACTGAAAATTATTAAATAAAAATGGTTCTGCCAATTTTGTCCCATTACAAATCTAAATGTATCAGCCAAACCAATGTTGTTTGAATGTTTAAACAAACAATACACCTCCAAAATGAACTTCTTATTTCATCACAATCACCTGGTATTTTTTAAATGCAACAACATTGTTTTAATACCTTTGTTTTAATAAACCAGAGACCCTCAAAAGTATGAATAAATTCATTACTAGAGTTGTTCCAAATAAATTCGTAAATAAATTTTTGGAGTGGGCACTAGAAAAAAATTAGTTTTGAAAAGGGTGCTGTCAACTTAAAAAATTTAGCCCAGGAAACACTAATCTAGACTTTATCTTATATCAACACACACTAACTACTACTTAAAACAGCTAATAACTACAGACATTAAGTTAATAAAAACAAACCTCTTTCATAAATGTTAAGTCTCTATGTAGAAAGTACACTGCTTGTTGTAAGTGCTGGTTGTTACATAATAATAGCGCTTCCTCATGTGCACTCCACTGGCACTCCTCTATAAACCTTTCCTGTAGAAAAATACATCAACAATATTAGTTGCATTTAAAACTTTTGATACTTAAAATCTCACACACACACACACACACACACACACACACACACACACACACACACACACACACACACACACACACACACACACACACACACACACACACACACACACACACACACACACACACACACACACACACACACACACACACACGGCCTGTATAATACTTGAAAATTGTGGAGACACCAGAAGCCTGCCCAATGCAAAACAACTAGCAGTTCAATCTTGATTTGTGTTGTATTAATTGTTCATAACCTAAAGATACCATACATATAACTTATAATAAAGTTTTAACTACTCACATTCTTAATTTTGATCGATTCCGGTCACAGGCCATTGTCAGGACATTTATACTGCGCACTCGTGGTCACAATATTGTAAAACAGTTACTATTTATAAAAAACAAAATCATAAATAGTAATCGTTTTACAATATTGTGACCACGAGCGCACAGTGCATATGTCCTGATGATGGTCTATTACCAAAATTAAGAATGTGAGAAATTAAAACTTTATTATAAATCATTTGTATGCTATCTTTAGGTTATGAACAATGAAAACACCAAAACAGAAGATTGAGATTATAGGTACCATTAGTAAGTAATAAATATGTGTATATTATAAATACATCACATTATCATTAGTTAACTAGCAGTTGTGTACACTTAACAATTTTGAATGCTATGCTGACAATGTTAAGATAACTACTGGTATTCTCTCATAGTTATCCTTTCTTGAACAATTCAGCTAATTTGTCTTTCTTGTGAGAACTGGTTTTCATCTGACATATCACTGTAATGTTAACACTTTGATATATGGATGTGACTCCACATCCTTCAAAAACGCCTGACAAAGCTCACGGATATCAGATGGTGCCTGTGAATTTCTGACTGAACGTGTAAATGATTTCAGTACTATTTTCATATGAAAAGCTGATATTTGTACAACTTATTGTACAGTAGGGCTATGTGTGCCTTCTGTTTCTTAGCAACATTGACTTTCTGTTGACTTTAATACTGTTACACTAGGCTATGTTTAAAACTATGTTTCAAAAAAATTACAAGGAATTTTTATAAAACTGCTTACTCTGAGGCAACAAGCAATGCACTGTACAATCCTTTATAATAAATAATAATGTTTCAAGTTTTTGTTGTTGTTGTAATAATGCTATTTAAACATACTTTAACTGATTTGTTAAATTACAGGGCAAGGAATACCCTGTTAAAGATTAACAGGATACTGCACATACTTTTAAAGAAAACATTTACAATTTTGTTAACGTATAGATAAAAGATATTCATATTAAGATTTAACAGCTAGGGCACCTATGAAATTAGACAAAAAAAAAGTAAGTCTGAAAGGAAGGGTTGGCATGACAGAAATGCAGTACACTTTGATTAATAAGCTCTTAAAGTAAAAGTTTCTTAGTCATCTCATGTACACATGCCAGGGGTCTTATTTTTAATGAAAACTGTACAATTTAAACTACATGATTTAGTTTACTGACCTATTAACTTATAGCTTCTAAAGCCTAATATTTCTGGGGCTGCAGAAAACATTAATTCTAGACTAGAGAAATTAAAACATGTACAACACTGATTATTATTTTCTGTTTTATTATTATAATTCATATAAAAAAGTTGTGCACCAATAAACTAAAACGTATGTGACAATTTGCTAAATTACATATCTACAGAGCTAAAGTACATTGTTACGTACCTCGGCATTGTATAATTTGTCTCTCAACCATGGGCCAATTCTTGACAATATAGGATGTGAATATACTAATCGCTGTTTTAGAGTTTCTTTTGTTTTGTTCAATTTACACTGTACATTTTCAACAGCTCTGGAATGCACACACACAATTTTTACAAATGTTGTTTTTGCTTATTAACAAACTGATTGTACATTAAAATTACTACCACAAGCATTTGTTTAAATTATAAAAACTATACGAGGACTATGTTTAAATTCGTTTGACAACTCTCTGGGCTATTAAATCGTGGTCCACTACTGCCACATGAAACAGATGTTTTGGCCGCATAAAACAGTACTGGTACTGTGGAAAACTGGTGAAGAATGTACCAGTTACTCAAGTTGTTACACTGAAGATGACCTCCAACTGTGGGGCTGAAACATCTGTTTTATGCGGCAGTAGTGGACGGCCTAATAGCCTGGACAGTTGTCAAATGAATTTCAACATAGTTAACACCGGCAGTGAAATCCTAAGACACCAATTACTGAACGAGGAGTTTGTGGAAAGTAAAGATGCAAACTTCAGAAAATTTTCCAACTTGTAACATATTTATGAAATACGATTATTTATTTTTCAAATCAGTCAGCATGTAAAAACAGTGGTGAATCTAGGAATGACTTTCTTAATTTCAGTGGCATTGAAATCTGCTGCCTGCTTTCCTAACCACATTATCACCATACAATGAACCTTCTCATTCTCATCAAAAGTATTCCCTGCCAGATGTTCCTACAATTTTCTAAATAAGTGAGTCATTAGGAGTGAGGTACAGGCCAAAATGTGATGGATGCTCAAACATTTCTACTTGGAGGTCAGCAACAACTAACGGGCAATGTATGGACGGTCATTTTTGTACAGTAGTAGACTCCATGAGTCACCAAGTTTTTTTTTAATCATTGACATATATTTTTGAGGGTCTCAAAGTAAGCAGCAATATTTCCAATTCCAACTTGGCCATGTTTACTTGCCAAACTGCTACTTGTCATGTTCCGGATGAGGCCTTGCAGCGTTTCCACCATTTTCCAGTCCTAAAGGTGGAAACACTTAAAGCCCTCATCTGGAACATGACAAGTAGCAGTTTAGTAAGTAAAAACAACAAAGTTGGAATTACAGAGACTGCTAATTCAAATAACAAGATGAACAATATTTCCAATGTTTCTTTGAGCCAGAAAGTTAAGGAGTAATACTTTCTCGCCCAGAAAAAGTTGGTAACGATTTTTGTGTGTCAATGATGATATTTTGAATTTTTTACTGGCAATAAGTGTGTATGGTGTCACTGCACTGATTGTTGCTTACATATTATCAAGCCTGTAGTAAGATACCCTTGATCCAAACGAGGAATGTTGGTGTTGCAGCCACTTGATTTCTCTTGTGATCATCTGTCAGTCTACGGTTAATGTAATAATTTCATAAAAGAACACTTCTGGGGACTGTTATGAAGTCTGGTGATCATCAAATGCCTATCAAAACAAATTTTTTGAGTGTTTTCATGAGTGATGGTCTTCTGGAACAAACTCCTTTCTTCATCATGATCATCACTTCTTTACAATTTTAAATTCATTTTACCATGTTTAACCTATTCATAATATCTTCACCATAAACAGAAACAAGCTGATGATGAATTTTGACAACAATTTTGGTTTTTGTTGAAAGGACTTCAATCACTGAATGCATCTCACAACTGGCATGATTTTGAATTCATCGATTTTGACATTTTACTTCACACTGCATGCCCACAACCCAGCTGTACCTGAGGCATGATAGTCTGTGTCTCATTGGGCACACTCTACCAGACAGCAGTGCTGTCAACTATGAAAAAATAATTTCCCTTGCAGTTTTACTAGATATGCATCTTTATTTTTCAAATATCCTTATAACATTATAAAATGGTGAACAGAAAATGTTACTTAAAATGTTTTTAATTTGTAAAATTAGAGATTTTTTATAAACACATGTTTGTTACTGAAAGAATGTTACGCCTGAAGTATCCAAATTGTGAAAAGCATGATAGTAGATCTGTCCGGTTATTAAATTGTTAATTATGTAACTAGTTACAACAAAATTATATCTTATATTTAAAATTATGCAAGCTGAAGTAGGTTTTGTGACAAGAGAAAATTTCATATTATAAAATAACTGAAAGTTAACAGACTGTGAATAATAACTAATATTCCAAAAACATTAAAATTCCACTAATATTTTATCAAAAATAAGTTTTCATTGCAATTATTTTCAAATTTATGTTCTATTTAATTGGGTTCTTAACTATTACAATGTCTATTCAATTTACAACACTAACAAAAGGAACACATTCTCTAGATGTTTTCGATAAAAATGTAACACATGTATTCATAATGTACTAGTAACACTGTAAAAGCAAATGATTAGGTGTAATAATAATGCATACATAATAAAAATGGAAAGGAAAGCATTGTTTAATGACAGCAGCCCTTTAAGTGAGATTTAGAAACTTTCTACAGGTAACCTGCTGTAAATACCTTGGACCATTAAAGATGAATAACAGTGAGAACTGTTCTGAGATTACGACTAGCATAACTGTTGGCAGCAGGAATTAATTTTTGCTGATTAGGTAACTCAAGTCGAGAGTCATATTCTGAACCAAGATACAAATGTCCTGTACAAAACGATAAAAATGTCAGTCATAACATTCTGGCATGCTCCAGTGAATGCAAGACTGTTGAGAATATGCGAGAGTGCAAGAGAGATGTGTTAAGGCATATCTGTGGACTTGTCTCTGAAAATAAGAGCTAGAAAATATGGACCAATAGGAAGCTGACACAAATGTATAGAGACTGTATTGTGGCTGGAATAAAGAGTGGCTTGCTGTGGTTGTTGGGATTTATGGAGAAAATTGGCAGGTAATAGAATGGCCAAGAAAGTACTGACTTGAAATAAATAAAAAACTGCAAAAAATAAATAATTTCCTTACACCCCTCCTAACTTCATAAAATGGGTGAAAAGATAGTAAAAATTTGTGTGTGTATAAAAACTATGGTTTCCATAAACAGTAGGACTGTTAGTGAAAAATTGTTACCATCCAATGAATTACATATAACACATAATTTATGGTATATTTGCCTGTTTTGTTTAAAAATAATATCAATTTAATAATTTGTGTGTGTGTGTGTGTGTACATATATAGGTTTTTAAAATAATAAGCAAATTATATTTGTCACACACACACACACACACACACACACACACACACACACACACACACACACACACACACACACACACACACACACACACACACACACACACACACACACACACACACTTATAAAAAATATAATTTATTTATTATTAAAAATAATTACACAAGAATACTGTGAGAAGAATAACTGTAACATACACACGCATTCATATTTAGTCACATTATTTTTGTTATTTATATTAATAATAAATAATACTTTCCATTTTTAAAAATAAAAATATATTTTTTATTGTTTTTACAATGTTTCGACAGTTGTAATTTACTGTCATCGTCAGACTTAAAATGTACCTTAATATTATAATTCTGATGATGACAGTAAATTAAATTAAAACTGTCAAAACACTGTAAAAACCAATAAAAAATATATTCTTGTTCTTAAAAATATAAAGTATTATTTATTATTACAGAGCCAAAAGTCATTTTTCTGAGCTTAAGTAAACGCAAAGTTATCATTTGAGAAGTATAAAATAGATTATATGAACATCGAACTAGAATAGTTTCTTCTACCTGTGCATCAATACAACACTCTGAGCTTGGTGAACAAGTAACTGAGGAATTCCTTCTCCCAGCGCTTGTAGTTCGGTATTACCTAAAATACTAGTATATACTCTCTGGAGATACTCTCGCATCACTGCCTGGTTTACTTCCTATAAACACACATAGTTGGTTACGTGGTATAAATCAATTTAAAAAAAAAAAATGAACTGAAATTTAGAAGTTAAGTATTACTTACTCTTTCGATTTCATCATCAGGCAGCTTCTGAGCTCTCAGTTCAGAGATGAGACGTTCCCTGAAATGTAGAAACCAGCCGCGAGTTTCCCTTTCTAATATGGCAACTAAAATTGGCAGTGCCTTTTTCATGATGTCTCGACTGAACAGTCGCAAGTCCAGTTCACATCCCTGTACACGACATTTCCAATTACAGTACAGTTTTTATGAATGGAATACAATAAACAGTAATTAAAGGATAGAAAATATTGCCTATTGCAGCTGAATTCACCATACGTAAAATATTCATTGCTGATAGAAAAATGTTACTGGTGAAAAAAAAACTGGTAGCGATGATAAATTAATGTTCTTGAACGCCCTTGGCATTTTGGACTTGCCAATGACAAAAAGTGTAAGCTTGTGTGTACCGTTAGCATTGCTGCAAGTAGCAATGGTTAGCCTGTCTTTGGCAAGTTTTGATCCTAGTATCACGGTCTCATTTGATGCAGAAAGTGTTTTTGTCAGTAACATTCTATAGTTATTCTATAGTTTTGCCAGTTTCATCTATATTATAGACTTGGTCAGGTGCTAATTCATTTTCTTCAACAATTTTTTTAAATTTCAAAGAAAACTCTTTTGCTGCCTTGTCATCAGCTGATAGTTTTTCACCTGATACTGTGACATATCTAACACCATGATGGGTTTTCCACTGATCTAACCAACCTTCACTAGCTGTGAACTCACCTTCAACTTCAAATTTTTTGTGCAAAATTAGTGCCTTTTCTTTGACAATAGGCCCAGATAGTGGGGTTCCTTTCCTCCTCCTTTCTTGGCAAAACCATATCCATAACGCGTTGTCTAGCAGTTCCAATTTTGGCTTTTTTAGTGTTTTGCGACTTTTTAGCGCTTTCTCACCCTCTACCGTCACTGTACAAGATTCAATATCCTTTCTATTTTTCCTCCAGTCCTTTATTGTAGTAACTCCCACATTGAGTTCCTTAGCAATTTTTTGGAGTGATTCCCCCTTGTCCAGTCACTGTAGCACTTTTAATTTTTCACTTAAAGGAAGAGTAACGTGTTTACGTTTTGCTCCTGACATAATGCAACAACTACAACAGTATGTACACACAGTATTAAAAGTGTAAAAAAATATTTGTAAACACTAAAACTGTCACCAATTACTACACCAATTCACACAGGACGAGTAATTAGCACACAGTAGACACTAGATGCCGGCTCACTGAGGCAGCAAAAACAAGCTGGTGAGTCATCAACAAGTCGGCGCCTGAGTCACGGTCGGACCAACCGGAGCGTCGGACCAGCCGAGGGTCGGACTAGAGAGGTTGTACTGTATATTGTAATGTCTCACGGGTAAACTCTCTCCGAGTCATAAATAGTATCGTTTGATCTTATCGTCTATTTATGCTCTTCGAAAATCTCGCTTTAATGAGAGTCACAGAATTTGTTATAATTTATGTTCAATGTTTCCAAAAATCGAGTGTGTGTGATTATGCAATTATTTCCCTTAGATTTTATTTGGGTGAAATCAATACCATTGTTTGACCGTAGTTAGGAGAGAGAGTGCAAAGAGAATTACTCTCTTAGCATACGATTAATTAATTTAAATTTCTCCGCTCATGAGACCAGGTGACTGTGACATTTACAAACACATTTGAGGTTAATTTAACCCCAAATGGTATGTAATATTTTCTGGTTGTCCGTTCTCTTCTCTGTCTCCAGACAATCTGTAACCAACTACCCTCTACTGAAAATAATACACATTTTTATTCAAACAACAAAGTATTCATTGGATTTATTTAGCAAATTTTTGTTTTGGATTTATTTAGCAAATTTTTGTTTTATCTTCTCCCAAAACAGAAAGGTATAATCGATTCTTACTGACAACACAACATTAGTTCGATCTTATTTTTTAAACATATAATGTATAACAAATATTTTTATTTTTTATTTCAATAACAATAAAGAAACAATTTATTAATTTCCCAGGGCTTATTTGAGTTCTTTGTACTATGAGATGGTCAGAAATGAATATTGGTTAATACCAAGCTTTACATAAATTAATTTATTATAATTTGTAGTATTTAGATTATGTAGTTCCTTGGTTATCCGCCAGAGTGCAGATTACGTTTCTTCACTAAAAACACGAAATTTATTTAATGGCGGCAAGAAATTCACAGGAATCCGTTCTGCTGGTTTTTTGGTTAACTAAAATAATAAAGTTTGTTTTCACCTCTTTTCCTGAAGTGTTTAAAGATATGGTGCTGTTTCTAGTGTTAAGAAGTTATAGTTGAGATGTAATTTAGTTAAATTTTACTTGGTAACGATCTCACCAAAATGTCGACGTTCTGTGGACTAGGCCTGGATCTCGGAGGTTGATTTTTCAAAGTTTCATCAAATTAAGGGTGTGAATGGTTCTATTCGAAGGAGTTCTAATATGTAGTGGACATCACTTGTCAATTTTATTAATTTTGCACTACTTATTCCAAATGGTATTTGTTAATTTCTCAAATTTTTATAGGCATTACACTTTTTCAACGCGTTCACTTCCAAATCGTTTTAACAATTAATTCCAATCTTGTTAGTTGGTTACTCGTAGTAACCAAGAATTTTTCATGGTTTTTTATTGGTGAATTTATATACTTTTTAGTATATAGGCTATTATTAATTATTATAAATTATTTCTTCTTTTTATAAAAATAATCCTTTTTATATTTTATTTATAATCGAATTTAATTTATCTAAGGTTTTTCTTTATATTTTTTCTGAAACTTGTACATTGGTATTTTATAAAATAATCCCTTTTAATTTGATTCATTTATAATTTATTATTTACTTAATGTATCTTACTCTAAACTATTTTTCCTATGCCATCTTGCTAACATAGTATTATTTTATATTATTATTATTTTATATTTAACCCTTGGTTATCTTATATTTAAACAAAATCATTATATTAAACACAAAGATTATTCCTAGTGTAACATGACATAAGGTAGTGAAGATCCAGTGATATTTAACTATAAAAATAAAAAGCTGAAGATAAGAATAAGAGGCAAAAACTTATAAACTCAGAGATCAATAACCCAGTAACCCAAATGACAAATGACTGTTAAACTGACAATGACCTGACACAATAGATCGGATAAATACCAAAGGAACCACGAAACAAGGAAGAAGCAGTTGAGACCTAAGTGTAATCAAGACATCCAGAATGAACATGGTAAATCCCAAGTAATGACCATTATATTGTAATTTAAATAATGAACTGATATAATTGTAGTGTAGATGAGATTTACCTAGGGTAATAATGTTAATGGAAAATAATAATGTCATGTATATTTTATTGATAAAGGAATGTACTTATAATATAAGGTAGGGAGTTAGAAACTAACCATACCCAAATTAATAGTGATAATAATAGTCAAAGCCAATAAAAGATGCTTTGAGCCAAACAAAAGCAATAATTAAGTAATAACCAAAAGTGATCAGAGTGATTTGAAAGTAAACTAGTTATTCATGACCCATAATCACACAGTGATATCAAAATAATCAGACAAACTGTGTGAATAAATAAGTGAGTGAATTAAAAATGTGTATAAAAATAAATAAGTGGTGAAATGCTAGGTATAGCATGTAATGAAAACAAAGTGATAGTGATAATAAATAAAGAAACTTCCAAGAAGGGAAAAGTGCAGTGGGTGTGCAGAATAAAGTATTTTATAAGCAGACTATAATAAAATAGCTAAACAATCTTTGACAAACTTTATATTAGCAAGTAAGATTAAACTGATTGTGCTATTATGAATTTAGGTAATAGGAAGTAAGAATTATAAAATAAGGTAAAAATTAAGTTATTAGAATGAATAGTGAAATAAGAAGGACAGACACTGTATTTAAGTGAAGGGATTAGTAAGTAAGACATATCGTGTAAGGTACAGTTTAACAGTAGTATTATAAGAGTTTTGTTATTGTTCAAAAAACCATAGAATGTAGTAAATTATAAGATAAGCAAGATAATAGTAAAAAACAGAAAACTAGTTAGAAGTTTAATTTCAGGCTTGAACCTGGCAAGGAATATTTTTATAATAAGAGGTGGAGTTAGGAACACTGATGTTTATTGCTTGTTTTGTTTATAAAATTGTATTAGAATTACCAAATACAAAGGTAATATGTTATTAAGAAATGTTAGATGGGAGTAGAATAAAATCTAGGCTCTAGGCCTAACTGTTAAATAAAAATTTAGTAGATTTGAGAACAAATAATAGTCCAAAATTGAAGCAGAGTATACCAAATGGTTAAACAAATTAAGTGAGTATTCCTAATACCAAAATATATGAATAACAACCAATTTTGAATAAAATATATGTAAAAAATAAATATGAAAAATAATAAAAATGTAATTAGCTATTCAAAAGTGGGCATGAGGGATGTCAAAATGACCCTTATGAAAAATTATGAAGAATGGTACTCATGTAATAACTCTAGCTATTAATATAAGATAGAAATCTTCATTTGAAGATATTTTGGTAAAATTAGACTAAAAAAGACGTTAAAACATAACAATGACTTAAGTTAATGACCAATGAGAATTAGCATAATTTATTAGGTAACCATAGCAACCAGAAATTTATTGCCAAAAAAACCGTTAGATTTTCGTTACTGTATTATTGACCGACGCCGAGAGTGGATCGAGTAGCTCTCACACTAAAATTTTATTACTAAAGTGAATTTTAACTTAATTTAAACCAAAAGAAGATAATAACAACAGCCCAGGGAATCATGAATAAAATTTTGTTTAATAAAAATTATCAACGAACCATAATTATCCGAGGAAGCCGGGAAGACACAGCGAAGAAGAGACGATGGATCCCGAAGGAAGATCATCGGGACATAGATCAGTAGAAGAAGACGGACGATCACAGAAGGAGTGCGAGGCCGGAGTCTGCGAGGAAAACCGTCGGGACGAGAGAAATAAACTTCTGAAGAATAGAAGAAGACGACATCTCAGGAGTTATCCGGAAGAAGAAGACGACATCGCAGGATCTTCAGCGGAAAATCGATGAGTATAAACATAATCCCATTATCGAATTCAAAATTTTTTGGTCAAAATTAATAAATAACTATTTCACTTCACTGATCACTATTCCGATTTAGAACTAAATTCATCGGTAAAATCACTATTTAAACTTTAACCAGTTAATAATTATTAAAAGCAAAATATAATAAATAATTAACAAACCTTTCTAATGGACGAATCTTAACCTAAAATTTTACTAAGTTTCATTGGTAATTACTTACTTGAATAGGTTAAGATATTAATTTTTTGTGTAACTAGTATTAAGGATTGTTATAAATTTGTGTGCCTTAGCCGTAAGTAAATATTTCTGTAGCCGAAAGGACTTATTAACACCCCTGAGAAAAAACATTTTAATCGTAAACTAACGTTAACCGACGAGACGGTTTTGTGTACAAACACTGTAAATGAGCAAGTACCAACCGAACAAGTGTAATAGCCGGTGCAAAAAATATAAATTTGATGTATCATAAGGTAATTGAAATCTTCTAAAGTGTCAATAAATGTTCTCACTCTGCAACACTGTATGTTTGATTCAATTAATTTACAATAATAACTAAGAGTTTATTGAAGTGAAAGCGTCAAAGCAAAACGTTAGCCAAGTCGACACTGCAGAAAGGCGTGCGCCAATCAGGTGGCGAGGCGGCAACATTTGAATCGAACGGAGAGAAATACGGTTTACTTGTAAATGGTAAGAGTAGATACAATTTGACTTACTACACACAAATAACACTAATTATTAATTTTTACAACCCACATAAAGATACAGTTACAAAGTGGCGCGCCAACTAGTAGGGCTAGAATAGTTAAGGAAACATACCTTTAAACTTTACAGATTCTAGCGGCGACTACAGAAATGGAACCGGCAAAAATCGGCACAAGACAGGCCAAGCTACGCGAAAAGGAGGCAGAAGAGGAAGCAAGGAGATTAGAAAAGGAGATCGAGAAAGGTGCCAGAATGGAAGAAAAGAAAATAACTTCGGTGGAAGATGTAGAAGAATTATTAACCCCTATGGAGACAGATAAACCCGCACCACCGGAGAAATTGACCTTACAGGACATGGTAAGGCTAATGGGCAATTTCAGTAAAACAATAAAAGAGGACAATGAAAGAATATTACAACAAAATAATGAGAAGATGGAGGAAAAACTAGACAAGAAATTTGAGTCAATTGATAACAATTTTAAGAAGCAGGAGGAGAAAATAGATGAAAAATTGGACAAGAAGTTTGAATCATTAAATGAAACCCTGACACAGAAAATGAAGGAGGAGAATAAATTGATCAGAGAAAAAATAGAGAAGAGTAATGAAAAAACCAGCGAAACCCTGAGACTCATGAAAGAGGACATTGAAACGCTGAACGACAAAATTGAATACAACCAGGATACATTACAGCAACAGTTGACGGAGTACCGAGAAGAACTGAAACAAACTGTAATGGAAACGGAAGAGAAGATAGAGAAAACCAGCGAAGGAGTGATGCAAGTCCGAGAAGAAATTTTGATCAAGGTGAATGAAGTTGACGGCGAAGGTAAGAGGAGGGTTGAAGGACTCCAAAAAGAGACCAACAACAAATTAGAACAAATACAGACCAGAGTAGAAGAGAACTATAGCAGATTGGATGCATCAGTGAGTGAAGTGAAGGACACCACAACCGCCCAAGAAGGGAAAATAGCTGAATTTAGGGCAAGAGAACTACGCCTACAGGAAGAGATCAATGCATTGAAGGATCGACCAATCATGAGCTCACATATATCATGTAGCGAAAATAGAGAGACGATAAACTTTAAAAATTATAAACGCAACCCAATTGAGTTTATAGAACGAGTAGAGGAGAACTTAGCCCGAACCAGAGAGACACGGTGGACAATAATCAAGAGCATGATTGACGACATGTTCAAAGAAGTCCACGACAATTGGTGGGCGGCGGTGAGAACAGATATAAATAATTTTAGTGAATTTAAAAAATTATTCAAGGACAAGTACTGGTCGGAGGCGATTCAGCACGTGGTAAGAAATAACATAAGCAACGGCCGATTCGACCGTTACCTAGGACAGTCCCCAACCGCTTACTTTTTAGGTAAGGTAAGCATAGCGAGGAACCTCGAACTTAACATCCCTGAAGAGTGCCTAGTGACACAATTAGCATACCACTACGACGGGGAAATCACAAAAATCCGTTTAAGTGGACGAATCAAGACTATACAAGAGATGGCCGCATTATTGGGAGAATATGAGCGGGAGAAACATTATGTGTTGAACCGACAGAAGAACTCACCAAACTACAGAGCTTATGATAACCGAAATCAACCAAGTGGGCCGCAAGGAAACCACACACCGGCCAATCATCCGCCAGCCAACCCCAATAATTATCGAGGGTTTAATAACCATAATAACAACAATAATTACCCGAGAAACTATAACCAGAATTACCCCAACAACAATAACAATGCAAACCATCCTTACAACAGGGGAAATAACCAAAATGGAGGTGGTTATAACAGACCAAATAATCAATACCACAATAATAACCAATCGATACCGAATCAAACATACAGGCGATGGGTAAACTATGTAAATGCAGAAGGTAGAAACGACGGGAGACGTAATTATAGGAGACCGAGGAGCCGGAGTACTGAAGAAAACGGAAGGAGTAGAGAACAAATAACTCGCAATGACCACTCGATCGAGAGGAGGCAAAACACTGAGAATAATCACCCCGTCAGAACAGAGGACCGCGCCGAAGGCAACGGCCAGCATTTAAACGAGCAGCGGCAGTGAGAATACCACAGGACCCGTCACTGATCCAATCTATTGGGTTACTAACTAGACAGACAAACGAGACTAATGACGACACTATCATAATAATTCAGAACCATTATCTGAAAAATATCCGAGAGGAGCTAATGGAAGAAAATTCCACAGTAATCAAGCACCCGGATAACGAAATTGCCTATGTTACCGCCAAGGTATATAATGTAAATGTAAAATTTATGATTGACACAGGTGCAAACGTGTCTTTAATTGATATAAACATGTATGAAAAAATTCAAAAAGAGAGTAAGATCAGCTTACCCACGTTACCAATAAGTAACATTATTTTAATTGGAGCTACTGGGAGGCAGAACAAAACCATTAAGAGACAAGTGTCTCTAGAAGTCATAAGTAATGGTGAGACACTGCCAATGATATTTTTAATTGCTCACAACTTACCATTCGAAATTCTAATCGGTTGTGATATACTGAGAAAGTATTCTGCAGTTATCGATATGGAACTATCAAAGGTAACCATGAAGTATGAAGGCAGAGAATGGGTAGCTGAATTAACTGGAAGCAAAGGGGTCATACCAATAAGTACCATATATAACATAAGAACAATTTGTGATTCACCAGACCGGAGGTGGGAAGTGAAGCCAGACAGTCAAGTAAACAATGACATTCTATGGAATCGGAAATTGGAGGAAATCCGACAGTTTCGAGGAACCCAAGACGGGAATCCCTTAACGGATCAAGAGGTGGAGAAATTAATAAGAATTTACAACAAGTACCGACATGTATTTTCCGACCAACCAGGAAAGGTACGGGGGTATCAGTGCGAGTTGAAATTCAAAGAAGTGGCCAACTTTAATAAAAAATCCTACCCCATAGCGTATGCAGCCAAGGAAGCAGTGCGCACAGAAATTAGTAAAATGCTGGAGGAAGATATCATTGAGTATAGTTGTTCGCAGTACACCAGTCCTATAGTAGCTGTTACCAAAAAGGATGGAAGGGTACGCTTGTGTCTCGACGCCCGAGAAATATATAAAATACTAATCAACGACAGGACATCTCCTGGTGAGATTGAGGAGATCCTCAAAAAGTTTCATGGAACTCAATTTATCAGTACCTGGGATACAGTTTGCGGGTACTGGCAAGTAGAATTGCACCCAGCCAGTCGAAAATACGTAGCGTTCATATTTGAAGGCAGGAACTACCAGTTCAAGGGACTACCTTTTGGGCTGGTAAACTCGGTAGCAATATTTGTCCGCTGCATGGACCAGATACTGGGTCCTGAAACTATGAACTATACCACTGTATATGTCGATGATTTGCTAATCACCTCATCCAATTGGGAGGAGCACTGTATGAGAGTAGAGAGAGTACTGGAAAAATTATCCATCAACAATGTAACATTAAAACTAGAGAAGTCTAAGCTGATAGCAGCAGAAGTCCAATTCCTTGGATTCAACCTATCACGACAAGGAATAACACCTTCAATCGACAAAGTAGATGCCATTCAATGTTTCCCTACCCCTAAAAATAAGAAACAGTTACAGTCGTTCCTGGGCATCTGTAACTACTACAGAAAATTTCAGCAAAATTATTCAGAGCTGACTACTAAACTATCACCACAGCTGTCATCCAAAAACAAGTGGATGTGGGGCCCAGAACAGGAAACGATCTTCAACACTATTAAAAAACACTTCCTCGACACAATCATGTTAAACCACCCCGATTTCAATAGACCCTTTTACATGAACTGCGACACATGCAACATTAGCTTGGGATCGGTGCTATACCAAGAAGACAAAGATGGAAACCACCAAGTAATAAGTTTCGCCAGCCGAACATTAAACCAATGTGAGCGCAATTATCATGTAACCGAAAAAGAACTGTTGAGTGTGGTCTTTTCTTGTGGAAAATTTCGGACTTACATTCTTGGATATCCTATCACCGTGCGCACCGACCATAAGTCTATTTCCTTCTTGAAGAACTGCAAACTCAGCCATGGTCGATTAGCCAGATGGATTCTTGCTCTCCAAGAATATCACATCAACTGGGAGTATATCCCTGGCAGTAAAAACACAGCAGCTGATGTTCTATCACGAATTAACACAGAACAGCAAACCTTCGATGGAGAGAAGGAGACCATAGTAAAGGTATTTAACATTATGAAAAATAGCGCCGACCTAGAAGTGATAGTGAATAAAGTGAAACAACACCAGAAAGAGGATAAGAAACTAAATCAAATCCGAGAGAGGCTAGATCAACAAGAAGAAAGAGCCACACATTACTATTGCTTACATGAAGATATTTTATTTGTTAAAACTAAACCCAACCAGAATACGTGGAAACTGATGATATCTAAAGAAACCACAGCTGAGATCATAATGGAATACCACCTCAGGTACGGACACATGGGAGCACTGAAGGTGACAAAAGCGTTAGAAGAGCACACATATCTGAAAGACATTAACCGGAGGGTAAGGAAGACCATAAGAAACTGTCACATATGCCAACTGGTTAAATGCAACAACGACAGGAAGGAAGGGGTAATGCAACCAATAACCTCTACAAATAAAATGGAACGAGTCTTCTTAGACATATGTGGACCTATGCCACGAAGTGGAGGGAGAAAGCAGCACAAATTCATAGTCATTATCATGGACCATTACTCAAAATTTATTAAATTATACCCGATCAACCGTGCTACTACAAACAAAGTATTGAACATTATCACACAGAGATACATTACAGAGGTGGGAAGTCCCATGAATATCATCACTGACCATGGTACTCAATTCCGAGGAAGACGATGGAAAGACACATTAATGGATCTGGGCATCCGAACATACAAGACTTCAATTTACCACCCGAACAGCAACCCAGCGGAAAGAGTGCTCCGTGAAGTTGGGAGGATTCTTCGTACATACTGCCACGATCAGCAACGTAAGTGGAGTGAATACCTCGAAGCCACTGAAAATTTCATAAATCTCGCCTATCATGAATCCATTAAGGATACCCCTTACACCATCATGTACGGAAAACCACCACCTCGAGCCATAGAAGAACTTGTCAATTTCCCCACCAATCCAATATACCAATTCGATAACGCTAGATTTTATACTAAGATAGCGGAGCAAACAGAAAAGAAAAGGGCCAAGTATCACAAAATTCAACCGAAAGCAATCCGGTATCACGAAGGAGAAAAGGTACTAATACGGAACCGAGAGTTACCAAGTTCCAGAGAGGGAATCACAAAGAAATTGCTGTTATTGTACAATGGACCCTACCTCATAGTAAAAGACAACAAAAATAATACCTATGTCATAAGTGAGATCACAACTAAGAAAATAAAAGGGACTTACAACCAGTCTTCTTTGAAAAAGTATTATGAACCAGTGTCAGAAAATTAAAGAGAATTTTGAAGATAACAATTATCAAAATTCAAAAATAAATGTAAGCACAACTTACAATAAGTATTTGATTGGAACTATTATTATTACGAATGAAAGGGAATTTAGAAGAAAGATAAGCTAAATTCAAAACAAAGTAAGGCCAAACTTACGACCAAGTGTGAAACAAAATGTGTAAACCCATGTAATTTTGAAAAAATATGTATAATGAAATATCATAAAAATTGAGATAAAATAATAAAATGTTACACAAATAATGAAGACGCTACATAACATCATTAACTAACCCTATCACAAAAGGGAATAATAAAAATTAATGTTTCACAAAAGAAAAGACAAGACAATCAAATAAAAAATAAGTCTGACATATTAACTGAACAATTAACGGAAAATATAAGTGAGCCAGAAACCAGCAACAATGTTAATTTTAAATATCAATGAGCATTAAAATGATGACAAATAAAATCACTACCATATAAAATAAGCTAATGAAACAATGCAAAATGCCTATTAAATATCGCCATAAGCTTAAACGAAGGAATCCAAATAAGTTACTGAGATGAAAAAGTCATGAGATGTATAAAAGAGAGAATAATTAATCCCAAAAGTGTTTTATTGTATTAATATTATGTGAGTCGGAAATGAACGACTATTATTATAATTATTATGAATATTATTATGTGATGATTTTATGTTGAGATACGTCCAACAATTATTTATGTTATTGAGCAGATAGGCAAGGCCTCTGAACTCAAAATGTGTATAAATGGATAGCAGAGTAATAGAGCCACACGTGCCCTCTGGCTAGTACCAATTTATATGAAGGAGAGAGAAGAAAAATTTTAGGGAAATAGAACATAAAAGGGAATAATAAAGAAAGAAAATAATACCAAATATCATATTATGAACCGTGACTTAATAAAGAATGAATACAGAAGAAGTAGCGATTGATGAATTCCTGAATAATAACAACTTGATAAAATGAACTATATTGATGATTTCAGAAAAAATATAATAAATTTGTTTCGAAATAATCAATTTTGGTGGCGATGCATTATGTAACATGACATAATGTAGTGAAGATCCAGTGATATTTAACTATAAAAATAAAAAGCTGAAGATAAGAATAAGAGGCAAAAACTTATAAACTCAGCGATCAATAACCCAGTAACCCAAATGACAAATGACTGTTAAACTGACAATGACCTGACACAATAGATCGGATAAATACCAAAGGAACCACGAAACAAGGAAGAAGCAGTTGAGACCTAAGTGTAATCAAGACATCCAGAATGAACATGGTAAATCCCAAGTAATGACCATTATATTGTAATTTAAATAATGAACTGATATAATTGTAGTGTAGATGAGATTTACCTAGGGTAATAATGTTAATGGAAAATAATAATGTCATGTATATTTTATTGATAAAGGAATGTACTTATAATATAAGGTAGGGAGTTAGAAACTAACCATACCCAAATTAATAGTGATAATAATAGTCAAAGCCAATAAAAGATGCTTTGAGCCAAACAAAAGCAATAATTAAGTAATAACCAAAAGTGATCAGAGTGATTTGAAAGTAAACTAGTTATTCATGACCCATAATCACACAGTGATATCAAAATAATCAGACAAACTGTGTGAATAAATAAGTGAGTGAATTAAAAATGTGTATAAAAATAAATAAGTGGTGAAATGCTAGGTATAGCATGTAATGAAAAAAAGTGATAGTGATAATAAATAAAGAAACCTTCCAAGAAGGGAAAAGTGCAGTGGGTGTGCAGAATAAAGTATTTTATAAGCAGACTATAATAAAATAGCTAAACAATCTTTGACAAACTTTATATTAGCAAGTAAGATTAAACTGATTGTGCTATTATGAATTTAGGTAATAGGAAGTAAGAATTATAAAATAAGGTAAAAATTAAGTTATTAGAATGAATAGTCAAATAAGAAGGACAGACACTGTATTTAAGTGAAGGGATTAGTAAGTAAGACATATCGTGTAAGGTACAGTTTAACAGTAGTATTATAAGAGTTTTGTTATTGTTCAAAAAACCATAGAATGTAGTAAATTATAAGATAAGCAAGATAATAGTAAAAAACAGAAAACTAGTTAGAAGTTTAATTTCAGGCTTGAACCTGGCAAGGAATATTTTTATAATAAGAGGTGGAGTTAGGAACACTGATGTTTATTGCTTGTTTTGTTTATAAAATTGTATTAGAATTACCAAATACAAAGGTAATATGTTATTAAGAAATGTTAGATGGGAGTAGAATAAAATCTAGGCTCTAGGCCTAACTGTTAAATAAAAATTTAGTAGATTTGAGAACAAATAATAGTCCAAAATTGAAGCAGAGTATACCAAATGGTTAAACAAATTAAGTGAGTATTCCTAATACCAAAATATATGAATAACAACCAATTTTGAATAAAATATATGTAAAAAATAAATATGAAAAATAATAAAAATGTAATTAGCTATTCAAAAGTGGGCATGAGGGATGTCAAAATGACCCTTATGAAAAATTATGAAGAATGGTACTCATGTAATAACTCTAGCTATTAATATAAGATAGAAATCTTCATTTGAAGATATTTTGGTAAAATTAGACTAAAAAAGACATTAAAACATAACAATGACTTAAGTTAATGACCAATGAGAATTAGCATAATTTATTAGGTAACCATAGCAACCAGAAATTTATTGCCAAAAAAACCGTTAGATTTTCGTTACTGTATTATTGACCGACGCCGAGAGTGGATCGAGTAGCTCTCACACTAAAATTTTATTACTAAAGTGAATTTTAACTTAATTTAAACCAAAAGAAGATAATAACAACAGCCCAGGGAATCATGAATAAAATTTTGTTTAATAAAAATTATCAACGAACCATAATTATCCGAGGAAGCCGGGAAGACACAGCGAAGAAGAGACGACGGATCCCGAAGGAAGATCATCGGGACATAGATCAATAGAAGAAGACGGACGATCACAGAAGGAGTGCGAGGCCGGAGTCTGCGAGGAAAACCGTCGGGACGAGAGAAATAAACTTCTGAAGAATAGAAGAAGACGACATCTCAGGAGTTATCCGGAAGAAGAAGACGACATCGCAGGATCTTCAGCGGAAAATCGATGAGTATAAACATAATCCCATTATCGAATTCAAAATTTTTTGGTCAAAATTAATAAATAACTATTTCACTTCACTGATCACTATTCCGATTTAGAACTAAATTCATCGGTAAAATCACTATTTAAACTTTAACCAGTTAATAATTATTAAAAGCAAAATATAATAAATAATTAACAAACCTTTCTAATGGACGAATCTTAACCTAAAATTTTACTAAGTTTCATTGGTAATTACTTACTTGAATAGGTTAAGATATTAATTTTTTGTGTAACTAGTATTAAGGATTGTTATAAATTTGTGTGCCTTAGCCGTAAGTAAATATTTCTGTAGCCGAAAGGACTTATTAACACCCCTGAGAAAAAACATTTTAATCGTAAACTAACGTTAACCGACGAGACGGTTTTGTGTACAAACACTGTAAATGAGCAAGTACCAACCGAACAAGTGTAATAGCCGGTGCAAAAAATATAAATTTGATGTATCATAAGGTAATTGAAATCTTCTAAAGTGTCAATAAATGTTCTCACTCTGCAACACTGTATGTTTGATTCAATTAATTTACAATAATAACTAAGAGTTTATTGAAGTGAAAGCGTCAAAGCAAAACGTTAGCCAAGTCGACACTGCAGAAAGGCGTGCGCCAATCAGGTGGCGAGGCGGCAACATTTGAATCGAACGGAGAGAAATACGGTTTACCTGTAAATGGTAAGAGTAGATACAATTTGACTTACTACATACAAATAACACTAATTATTAATTTTTACAACCCACATAAAGATACAGTTACAAAGTGGCGCGCCAACTAGTAGGGCTAGAATAGTTAAGGAAACATACCTTTAAACTTTACAGATTCTAGCGGCGACTACAGAAATGGAACCGGCAAAAATCAGCACAAGACAGGCCAAGCTACGCGAAAAGGAGGCAGAAGAGGAAGCAAGGAGATTAGAAAAGGAGATCGAGAAAGGTGCCAGAATGGAAGAAAAGGAAATAACTTCGGTGGAAGATGTAGAAGAATTATTAACCCCTATGGAGACCGATAAACCCGCACCACCAGAGAAATTGACCTTACAGGACATGGTAAGGCTAATGGGCAATTTCAGTAAAACAATAAAAGAGGACAATGAAAGAATATTACAACAAAATAATGAGAAGATGGAGGAAAAACTAGACAAGAAATTTGAGTCAATTGATAACAATTTTAAGAAGCAGGAGGAGAAAATAGATGAAAAATTGGACAAGAAGTTTGAATCATTAAATGAAACCCTGACACAGAAAATGAAGGAGGAGAATAAACTGATCAGAGAAAAAATAGAGAAGAGTAATGAAAAAACCAGCGAAACCCTGAGACTCATGAAAGAGGACATTGAAACGCTGAATGACAAAATTGAATACAACCAGGATACATTACAGCAACAGTTGACGGAGTACCGAGAAGAACTGAAACAAACTGTAATGGAAACGGAAGAGAAGATAGAGAAAACCAGCGAAGGAGTGATGCAAGTCCGAGAAGAAATTTTTATCAAGGTGAATGAAATTGACGGCGAAGGTAAGAGGAGGGTTGAAGGACTCCAAAAAGAGACCAACAACAAATTAGAACAAATACAGACCAGAGTAGAAGAGAACTATAGCAGATTGGATGCATCAGTGAGTGAAGTGAAGGACACCACAACCGCCCAAGAAGGGAAAATAGCTGAATTTAGGGCAAGAGAACTACGCCTACAGGAAGAGATCAATGCATTGAAGGATCGACCAATCATGAGCTCACATATATCATGTAGAGAAAATAGACAGACGATAAACTTTAAAAATTATAAACGCAACCCAATTGAGTTTATAGAACGAGTAGAGGAGAACTTAGCCCGAACCAGAGAGACACGGTGGACAATAATCAAGAGCATGATTGACGACATGTTCAAAGAAGTCCACGACAATTGGTGGGCGGCGGTGAGACCAGATATAAATAATTTTAGTGAATTTAAAAAATTATTCAAGGACAAATACGGTTTACCCGTAAATGGTAAGAGCAGATACAATCTGACTTATGTAACGGTCCAAATTCGTGGGTATTTTTATTTTTAAATTTATTTCATTTTTTGGGGATTGACAAAGGTATTGTGTAAATTTTATTCCAACAAACCAGAACACGTGGCAAAGAGAACAGTTTATAACCAAGGCAGCAACGCAATATCGCATTGTGTAATCAGTTGAGGTATGTAGCCACCCTCGACTTCCAAGAACTTTGTTGAATGTGGTCATGCGCCTGTACGCATGACGCAGGTATACGCGCGGGTGGGACGCGTAGTCGAGCAACCGACGCTGTCGAAAATGGCACAGAAACGAAGTTTTTTGTGAGACTTACAATCCGAGCTGAAGGATATGCAAATTAAGGACCGCCTCTTTAGTGACATCAAAACGGAAGCGACTAAATATCGTCGGCGTACACTATAGGAAAAACCACTATGTAGCATGAACAGCGTCGATCAACTGCAACAACTCAACTATGAGCATCGACGAAATCCGTTGGCGGTGAAAATCAACTTCCTCCCGCTTGCAAGAGACGCTTGCCCAGTCCGTCGTTGATTGTGTCGGCCGACACAGCGCCATGTGCGCTCTACTAAATTTTATCAGTTTTTTTTTATATAACAGTGAAATAACAGTGAAACCCAGGTGACCGCGGTCTAATAAAAAGTGGAGAACACATGTATCGATTTTTTGGACACTAACAGTAAATTTTAAAAGAGTGATAATGATCAACCGAAAACCACGTTGCCGGCGGGGGGGATATTCCAAAAAATGTTAAGAGCTTTATAATTTTCTGTGTGTCTGGGAGAATGTAAATTGCAGGCTGGGCTGTTTGTGTTTGTGTGTTTGTGTGATGGACAAGGTAAGCTATAGCATGTAAGTAAATACTGAAACATTACCGATTACTAGGAAGCTGTATTCCAGTTTAAAAGTACACTAAAAGATAACAGGTTTTGTAGACAGACAGAAATGAGTAATGAATAATTTGAACAAAGTATATTCAATGAATAAAGCTTAAATAATTCTCTTCATAAAATGTGTAGAGTAAGTCATTTCACTAACCTATGAAACACATGTTTGCGTCTGAGGTACGTGCGATCGGATTTCTGGACCCAAAAGAACCTTTGCAGGTAGGTGTGATAATTGGTAATTTTGTATTTTATATATTTAAAGGGTAATTGAACATAACAATTTTGCACCCGATACAGGGACCTAATTGAACGTAACAATGGCGCCTGTGACAGGAACAAATTTAATAAATTAAATTCCGCACCTACAAAGAGGCAAACGTGTGTTTTAGGGTTAGCGTAGTAAAATAAAAATGCGTCATTTACGCAAAGTTAATATGAGATAGAAAATACATTACAAAAAATTAGATTAATTAAAATATTCTAAATATCAGTTATAAAAAATGGCAGATAATAACGAAGTCAGCTTCACTGACAGCCAGATAGAAAGTCAGTTAAGTAGCGATTCGGGAGTTCAAACGAATGACAGTAATTTAGAGAGTCAGTTGACCGAATCGAAAATAATGGAAGGTGTGACGAGTCAGTCAACGCCGACCTTAGTTAAGAGAGAAAGTAGTAGTGATATGATGACTATGATGCAGTTATTGTTGAATAAATTTGATAGCAAATTTGATGAACAGAAAAACGAAATGCAAGAATTTAAAAGTAGTTTCAATGAGAAATTAGATGAACAAATAAAATTAAGCAATGTTTTTGACACCAAATTAGAAGTACAAAATAATAAAATTGATGAGTTAAAAAATGAGATCCAAGAAATGCATAAATGTTTTGAAAAGAATAATGAAACAATAAAAACTAGTTTGAGTAAATTAGAACAGAGTGTGGAGAGAATGGGAGCAGTTGTAATGAATCCAAATAAAAACAATACGAATGAAAATTATAATGACAAAGAGTTAATAAATGATAATGATAATGTCGAAAATAAGGAATGTAATATTGATAGTAGTATATTTGAAGAGTTAGTATCAGAAAGTGATACGGTGAAAATAAATAGTGAGAGTACTGATGAAATTGCAGAATGTAGTGATAATGAAATGTTAATGTATGCTTATGAGTTAGAGAGAGAGGGGAAAAATAGTATAGTGGTAGAATGGGGGTAGAGGGTAAATTTTCCCTTTATTTTTTTTTGAACCAATGTGTTCACAAGTATTGTTTAAGAAGGGCAAGAGTCCCGTGTTGATAGCAGATTTGAAGTGTTTATTTTTGTTGTGTAATTTTGTACCCTCTGTCTGGAGTAATTTTGAGAGTGTGATATGGTATTGTGATGAGAAAGATTTAAATAGAGAATGGTGTGTTGAGAGAGAAACAGAAGTGTATAATTTGAATAGAAATTATGATGAATGGAAAGAAAGGTTAGAAGTATATTTAAACAATAATGATTTGATGGATAAGAGAAAAGTAAATAACCCGATAATGAATATAATTACTGATGGAGACTTAACAGATGTACTTAACGTAGACTTGTTTTATGATTATTTTGGTGAAATGAATGAATTTAGTTTTTATGGTTACAACATACAAGACAGTAATTTGTGTGTTAATGAAAATGAACAGTGTTATATAAAACTAAGATTAATCTGGGACGATGGAGGGTAGGCTATAAAACAACAAAGGACAGTTATAAACATTTTGTTTTATGGTTTTGACCCGGCAGATTTGGACAATGAAGTGCGAAAAAAACGGAACAGTTAATAACAAAAGTTTGTAAATAATTGTAGTGTGTTCATTTATGTGTATTGTAGAATGTCAAGTAAACAAGTAGGCAGGTAATTGTTGTAACAATAACAATATTAATATTTTGCAATTTAATAAATATCAGAATTAATTTTGAAAACAGTAACTGACTAATTGTAATTGCTTGGTAGCTATGTAGTTTGTATTTTCAATAATTGGTATTTTAATTTAATTACAACAATTTGATATGTTTTAAATATTTTGATTGATTATTTAAATGTTAATTAATTAACTTTTCTAATGAATTTAAATTATTTTACGAGATTTGTGAATTTGGTAATTAAATGATAAATTGTTTGATTTAAACTAACATTTGTGTTAAATGTTTCAGAGGTGAGGTGAAAGTATTGGGGTGTAGGGGGTAGATATGTTGTGTATGTCAATTTAAATGGACTGTAAGTATAAAAATTTTATAGTACAAATCAAGTATAATAAAAAATGTTTACAGGTGTGACTCAGATGAAAGAATTTTTTAATTCAATAATGGGATGATTTGAAATATTTGTGTTAAATAAAAATGATAATTAAAAATTTAATAATAACTGAAAGATGATATATAATAATTATTAACAATAAATTTGGAAATTTTTGTGTGTGGATGGGAGGTGGCCCAGATGAGCCACGAATTAAAATTTTATATCATAAAAATTTCTAACTCCAATTTTGATCTAATAAAAACTTTTATATTCCGCTCAAATAATTAAATGCTCATACATTCAGTATAAGGTGTTCATTCTATGTTTTAAATGTAATATTGTATTGTAGTAGATTAGATATAAGAGTTGATAGAAAGTATGTTTTCTATAATTTGTGTATTTTGAAACTAAGCAAATAACTAAACCGACTGGCAGGCGGGTAACATAAATTATCAGAATCAGAAAAAAGGGGAAACAAGGAGGTTAGAAGTAAGGATTGATAAATATATATTTCATGTAATTAGCTCAATTTCGAGATGTGTTTTCATTGTGTTAGGGAATGTCAGCTGATCAGCAATAAAATGTCACTGTCATATTGGTTGTAAATGTTCCAGGTAATTAATGTTCAATTGCAATGTTTCAGTGCATTACAGATGCTATTGAAAATAATGAGAAAAGTAAGTTAATAAGGTTGAGTATGTTAAAACGAATTGTCAGAAATAATAAAAGATGTTGGGTGATGAGTATTTTGTGGGACATATAGATCAGTCCAAGTCAAAGTTAAAGGGGTAGTAGAGAGAAAAATATTGTTTTGAGTTAATGTAATGTTGTTTTGAGTTAATGTATGTTATAGAGTTTTGAGAAGTATTGATGTTGACACAGTAGTTGTGGAGAATATAGGTAGAGTATTGAGGGATATATTGATGTTTATAATTAATGATGTTATTTTGTTGTAATTGAAGTGAGGTAATGAGATTGAGATTATTGGGGATGGCAATTTTGTAATAGGGGGTAGTGTAATGTGGGAGTCCGCAACAACATAATGGTTGGGACGGGGAAAGACCGATTTAGTAGGAAGGGGTTGCCTTAGGTAGAATCCAGGAACCAACATAATGGGAAATGAGTTGGGGGGGGGAAACACGTATCCTAAGTACAAAGGGTTAGAGAGTATTTTTTTTATATATATAGAGAGAAGGTGGCGAATTGAGTTTAATGATAAGTTGGGGTTAGAGAGTGTTTTGATAGATATTTTGATAGAGATGGGTGTCCTGATAGTTAAAGTTGATGAGTATTAGAGTCAGAGGGAGAAAGATTATATATGTATACAGATCAAGTAGTAAATTAAATTGTTATAAGTATTTAAATCACCCAAAGTAATGGAGAATAAGACTGTCAAATAAAGAAAGATATTTGTAATAAGAAAATATAAAATTTTTTGAGTTGAAGCCAGTGACAAATTTTGATGGAATTTGGAAACGTAAAATTAGAAAGTGTTTATTTTGAATAATTTAAATGTCAATTTGATTATTATTTATAATAATGTTTTGTTAGTTTTAAATGTTTTGTTTTATTATGTTTTATGTTTCAAGACAGAATTTTACAGAAGCTTAATGTATTTTCAGATGGAACTTGTACATAACGTCTGTAGGTCAAGGTTTTTTGAACTTGACCTAGTTTTGATCAGCTGATAGCGAGGTCATATACATACTCAGCATGTTTAGTATAGAAGTCAATGCAACTTTGGTTTTTGGTCAATTTAAACAAATTTTAAACAATTTCCGTATGAAAAGGAAAATATTTTAAGAAAGTTAAATTTTTTGGAATTTAAGATTTTTTTTTGAAATTTTGAATTTAAAATTTTCTTTGAAAAACAAAAAATTTTTCTTGATTTTGCGCCTGCCAGATAATGGATAAGTTTAAACTTTGATTATTTGATTGTTTGTGTACTAACCATGTTTATTATTATTGATTTATTTTATTGAATTGTATTGTTAGACTCTAGGTGTAATCACACGTTAGGTTAAGGATGTTCTTAATTGTAAAAATGTTTAAACCAATTTATTTTAAAATAAAAAACAAAAACCAATGAAGAGAATAATTCAAAATAAATACAAATTTGTGATTTGATTTTAAATGAAAACAACCAATGAGTTGTAATTTAAATAAATTTTTAAAGAATTTTTCAATTTTCAGTATGTAATGTGAGTGTGGGTGAGCCCAGTATCTGCTTAAGGCAGCCCAGCTTGCATATCAGGGGAAACATATCGGCTGAGGTTTTGGCATGATCTAAGCCAGGGATTGAGGATTTTTTGGGGTAGTATGATAGAAGGCGAGGTGCGCCGTGGTACGTGTCTGTTCGATTTTTCGGTGTTGGGATCTCTTACAGGGAAGTCCAGTGATCTTGTTCAGATGCGTCCATGGTCGCCGAGCCAGGGGGGTCGTTTACCCATGAAGTATAAGAACAAAAGGGGGTTGTTGGCACCAGTTCCTCACCGGTCCTCTTAGGGGTTTTATCAATGAGATTTCTTCTGTTTTGGACAGAAGATCTCTCATTGAGGGGGTATTGTAACGGTCCAAATTTGTGGGTATTTTTATTTTTAAATTTATTTAATTTTTCGGGGATTGACAAAGGTATTGTGTAAATTTTATTCCAACAAACCAGAACACGTGGCAAAGGGAACAGTTTATAACCAAGGCAGCAACGCAATATCGCATTGTGTAATCAGTTGAGGTATGTAGCCACCCTCGACTTCCAAGAACTTTGTTGAATGTGGTCATGCGCCTGTACGCATGACGCAGGTATACGCGCGGGTGGGAAGCGAAGTCGAGCAACCGACGCTGTCGAAAATGGCACAGAAACGAAGTTTTTTGTGAGACTTACAATCCGAGCTGAAGGATATGCAAATTAAGGACCGCCTCTTTAGTGACATCAAAACGGAAGCGACTAAATATCGTCGGCGTACACTATAGGAAAAACCACTATGTAGCATGAACAGCGTCGATCAACTGCAACAACTCAACTATGAGCGTCGACGAAATCCGTTGGCGGTGAAAATCAACTTCCTCCCGCTTGCAAGAGACGCTTGCCCAGTCCGTCGTTGATTGTGTCGGCCGACACAGCGCCATGTGCGCTCTACTAAATTTTATCAGTTTTTTTTTATATAACAGTGAAATAACAGTGAAACCCAGGTGACCGCGGTCTAATAAAAAGTGGAGAACACATCTATCGATTTTTTGGACACTAACAGTAAATTTTAAAAGAGTGATAATGATCAACCGAAAACCACGTTGCCGGCGCGGGGGATATTCCAAAAAATGTTAAGGGCTTTATAATTTTCTGTGTGTCTGGGAGAATGTAAATTGCAGGCTGGGCTGTTTGTGTTTGTGTGTTTGTGTGATGGACAAGGTAAGCTATAGCATGTAAGTAAATACTGTAACATTACCGATTACTAGGAAGCTGTATTCCAGTTTAAAAGTACACTAAAAGATAACAGGTTTTGTAGACAGACAGAAATGAGTAATGAATAATTTGAACAGAGTATATTCAATGAATAAAGCTTAAATAATTCTCTTCATAAAATGTGTAGAGTAAGTCATTTCACTAACCTATGAAACACATGTTTGCGTCTGAGGTACGTGCGATCGGATTTCTGGACCCAAAAGAACCTTTGCAGGTAGGTGTGATAATTGGTAATTTTGTATTTTATCTATTTAAACTGTATTTGAACATAACACTTACTACACACAAATAACACTAATTATTAATTTTTACAACCCACATAAAGATACAGTTACACTAGGTACAAGACCTTTGTGGCCTACACAATACAAAATTACACAGAATACAAAAAATACAAAAATTGTCAGCAGCAATATAGTCCACTGCTACAATATTGATTGTTTTTCATCTCCAGTACCAATCTGTGAGATGCTCTTTTTTAAGGTTTACACTTTCTCTAAGTACACTATATTTCACTTTGTTATTGTTTACAGTGTTTTGTAATACAAAGTTTTTTATAGCTTGGTACATAATACCCATTTCTGACTTTTAGAATGGGGTGATTACTGGTTTTAACGATGGTGATTGTTATCATATTTGGGCATGGGTTAAGTAATGTTACAATATAAAAAAAAACTATCTAATCCATAAAACTGTATATTCTTTAATAAGGGGATCCTTCAATAATCACAATCGTGAAAGAGCTGCTGCAGGATAATAGTTCATAGAAATTATAAGACACTTTCTGAATTCTCTGTGATAAACTGATAAGTTTTTGGTAGCTGTTCAATGTACAATTGTGGAAACATAAACCTCTATATCTTATTTGTGACGGTGTCTTCTCATGGATAGTATATCTCAAGAACAGACTGCAGAGTTTAGAGTTTTGTTTTCTAGATGTAAACCATCAGAAATCTATTTGCATACGACAAACAGTATAGAAAAAAATTGTATAAATTATTTACATTTTAGTAACTGGTTGAACGGCTTGAAAGTGGCCAAATAGTAGCAACACTTATGAGTACAACTCTGATTCTTGGTCTGTTCTATGCTAAAAGTCTACTTTCTTTGTGATCATTTTGAAGACAAAAATTCTACTCCAATATGTCTTTGATTAAAGTAAAGCCTTAACTTTTTAAGGAACACCCTGCTTAAAAAAGAAAAGGTCTGATTATCCTTCACCACAGCGCTTGTACAAACTACAAACTGACAATTGAAGCCTTCAAAGAATCATACCTGGGAAATTCTACCACGCGTTCTTTATATGCTAGACCTTTTGCCCATCACAGGGTTTTACTTGTTTCACCCCCCCAAGATGTCACATGACATTAAGTTTCAGAGCAATACAGACATAAAGAAAAATGTCCTTAACTGCTTTCAGCATCAAGATTCTAAATTCTGAGCAGCAGGTGTGAATAATCAAATAAAGACATGGAGCAACTGCGTAAATATATCAGCATTATGTTGTAAAGTAAGAAAATTATTACACTAATTAAATGAACTGTTTTTTGTGTACACTGTCTGTCTCTTTAATTACTGAATTACCAAGGTATGTTATTTATCTATGAAAAACAGTACTATTACAAATTATCAAAATTGTACTTACTCAAATAAACTGAAAGTAACAAAATCATAATATGTATTATCACTTTTTTATGAAAGTACTGATAAAATCTTTTAATCGTCATAAACTGAATGCACAAAAAACAAATTTTGTCTACTGTTTATTGTGATAACTGTGTCTACCAGTGAAGTGATAATATTCACAGTTTTTTTCTGTTTAATAGATAACAATAACTCCAATTTAATTTTTAAAGTACTGTTACGATAGTCTACTCAATCATCATAGGTACAGTGGAAACAAAATAAGGACAAGACACCAATTAAGTCACTAATCACCAACTTTATTTTTCACAGTTAAACAGTTCGTAATTAACAACACAGTCTACAACAACAAATTAAATAAAAATTGTTCACACGCAATAAAATGTCACTAATATTAAACACACTTATATTAAAATTATACCGCCCGATTATAAAACACAACACTTTACTAATAACCACTTGAATGCACACAGTAATATCGCCCGAGAATAAGTCTCGAACCGCTCTGTAAATATATCGCTGCTATACTGACTTGAGCGTCCCTCAGTAATTTTTTTTTTATAGTCGCCAAAAATCTAGATGATTTCTAATTGCGTCTTAGCGTCCATATAAACTATGTAATTAACTGCGGTCTTGACACAGTCCGCACAGCTGGCAGCATCGAGAAGACTCTCGCAAATGCGTCTACAAGGATGTACGCCACACGCTTACATTCTGGATCTATCTGGAACGTTCGATAACACGTAGATTGTTCTGTGACGTCGTAACACTGCCTCCTCCTTAAGCCTGTTCGTCCCGAACTTGCAAAACCGTCTCTGAAGTAATACTTGACCAGGCAGTCTAAGTGGACGTCCTTACCAAAGATAATTCTCCGGTTCTTCGAATTCAGTCTCGTGTGATCCGAACGTCATGTTCCCAGGAATGCAAGTCTTCTGCTCAACCATTAGTTTTGCTGGAATCACTCCTGTTGCGTCATGTACTGATGACCATGATGTACTGGCTGATCCAAGTTTGTTTGGTTCTCATCAACAACCTCTTTTGTAACCTCATCTTCAGCCACTTTTCCCTCGGGCGCTTCTATCAGCTCAGGAACAAGCAAGAGTTTTGTCTCGACACCCATAGTTGGCTTTCCAATCACTTCTTTTGTCGTTACACTTATTTGTATTTCCTCTGCTAGTTTTTCCTCCATTTCCACTTGCAATAGGGAGGGTTCCTCTTGACCAGACCTGTTGACTTTTTCTTCGACTAATGCCACTCGCTTAATCAAATGGTTGGTAGACCCTGTCATTTTAGCTATGCAAAGCTTTATCTTCTCTTGGACAACCTTCAGGACATTCTCTCTCAAGTCCACAATGGTTCCGTAGGCATTCATAATGCCAAGAATCACTTCATCGACAATATCTGCAACGAGCATTTGGTGGCTAAACTCGAGAAGACCCAGGCGTACATGTACGTCTACCTTTCCTAGCACCTTGACGGGGCTTCCAGTCACAGTCTGTATTGTACAAGAACTAATTAGAGGCTGGCGGTTGCTGACTAAGGTTTACCTTCCGCAAATCCATTAACAATCATGTTTCCACTGGTATTATGTAGCGTGGAAACTGTGTGCTGTTCTGGGGCTTTACTTCTCCAATTCGTGCAATCACTCTCTTCTCTCGGTATCTTCTTCTCCCAACAGTCTACCTGTAGATGACCACGTTTTCCACAGTTGTAACATTTCGGTCTTCTGTCTTTTTCAAATCGTTGAGACTCTCTTAAACTTTTAAATTGTTTGTCCGACAACATTGTTTTTCTGCACTCATTGTAATGGCAATATGATACAGGGATCTTCTGACTGCAATGTGATGGCACAAACCCATTAATGTAGCGGGACGCTGACTTGGCAGCTTCAAACTCTAGGGCGTGAACAAGAGCTTCTGAGCTATTTCAGTGTCTTGCCATTCATAGCACTTGCTGAAGTTCACAATCTCCGATGCCATCAATAAATGTTTGCACCGCAAACCTTATTCGGAAGGCTTCTGGTGCTTCAGAATAGGCCAATCTAATCAATCTGTCGATACTTGCTTCAAACTCTTGAAGACTCTCCCCGGAATTTTGTCGTCTTGTTCTTAACTGAGCGTAGTACACATCTTGCAAATGTTTATCACTGTAGCATAATTCTAGAGCTTTTACCAACTCGGCATAGATGTTCTGGCTGTCAGGTGGCACTTTCTGTAGTAATTCTGCCGCTGGTCCTTTTAACGCGAGAACAAGTGAGACTGCCTTGTCTTTCTCTGTCCAATTATTTGTGCATGCAGCAGCTTCAAATTGGCGGAGGTACGTTGCCCAGTGACTGCTTCAGTCAAAGGTTGGAGCTTTGACATGAACTGTCCCTACTGGAGGCAAAGTGACTTTCTCTATTAACTTATTTTCTATGTCTTTTTCTGTCTTTATCATTGGTACAGTCTGTTCACAAAGTTGTTTTGGTTGTAACTTCAGGCACTGCTCGACTTCATTTTTAATCTGCCCTTTTTTATTTGTAATCGTGTCTTCCATTTTTGTTGACGTAGCTTTTTCCACACTCGTGACTGATTTCTCTACTTCAGCTATTTTATTAGACATTGATCCTTCAACACTCGAGACAGATTTTTCTACTTCAGCTATTTTTAATGTCATTGATTCTTGTACCTCCGATATTTTAGTAACTTGTTTATTAAGCTCACCTCGTAGGAGACCCAATTCTGTGATACTATGTTCTTGCATCTGTTTCTGCTCCTGCATTGATGCTTTGATGTCTTCTGTTTCACGCTTCCGTTCCTCTGCCTCCTGCGTACGTTCTTCTTTTTGTCTTTCTTCTGTTTCTAGCATTAGTGCTTTCTGATGTTCCTCAGCCTCTTCTCTTTCCTGCCTGCGTTTTTCATCCTGTCATTTTTCTGCTTCTTCCACCTCCTGTCTGCGTCTTTTCTCTGCCTCTTCCGCCTCTTGTCTGCATTCTTCTTTTTGTCGTCTTTCTGCTACTTCCTGTGTCTGCCACAGCAGCGTTTGGAAAGCTTCCATCATCTGACTGGCATCCATATTTACCGATTAATTCTGAATTACACTCGTCTTGTATAAAGTGTCCACTGTTTCCACTGTTAACCGTTTTAACCCAGTTCTGACATCACTGTTACGATGGTCTACTCGAAAATCGTAGGTACAGTGGAAACAAAATAAGTACAAGACACCAATTAAGTCACTAATCACCAGCTTTAATTTCACAGTTAAACAGTTCATAATTAACAACACAGTCTACTACAACAAATCAAATAAAAACTGTTCACACGCAAAATGTCACTAATATTAAACACACTTGTATTACAATTATACCGCCCGATTATAAAACACAACACTTTACTAATAACCACTTGAACGTGCACGGTAATATTGCCCAAGAATAACTCTCGAACCGTTCTGTAAATATATCGCTGCTATACTGACTTGAGCGTCCCTGAGTAATTGTACTTATAGTCGCCGAAAATCTAGTTGATTCCTAATTGCGTCTAAGCGTCCGCATGAACTACGTAATTAACTGCGGCCTTGACAGTCCGCACAGCTGGCGGCATCGAGAAGACTCGCAAATGCATCTACAAGCACGTATGCCACATGCTTACATTCTGGATCTCTCTGGAACGTTCGATAAACACGTAGATTGTTCTGTGACGTCGTAACAGTATTTAACTCTACACTATTTCATGAGTGTGCATGTGCAGTTGTAATTTCAAAGGAGAACTTCTTCTTTATCTGACCTTTCTGTCTCTCTGTGTTGAGTTATAGGGAGCCACCAACCATCACCTCTATCTGTTCCTGTCCATGCATATAGCTTTCATTTCCTGTAAACTCTTCCCATGGTCCTGTCCTTAATCTCTCTCTCAATGTACGACTGATATGTCATATTTGGCCTTCCTCTGAACCTCCGGCTTTACTTCATGGTACTGTTTTATTTTTCTTGGTTCATCTACCCTACTTGGATGCCCCAACTACGTATTTTAACTGCCTCACTTTCAGCCTTGAGCAGATCCATTAGGGGTTTAACTCCCAAATTCACAAGAGAACACTACGAAAATATGTCTTCCAAATGATAAAACTTAAATATATTTTGTTATTCCATAATTGAAATTAACTAGTCACAAGTCATGTAAATTGTTAACATGTCTGATGATACCTTTGGTGTAGCGAAGAGGTAGGGTATTGGTAGAGGAGGATGAGATGCTTCTCTGTCCAGTTCAAACGTCTCTGTTGTTGCCCTCTTTAACTGCCGCTTTACAAAACTACATAATAATTCTAAGGAGTCTTCAAATTCAGACTGAAACAAAACAATCTGTTGTTAACAATATTATTTATGTCATCAGTAAGCAACAAAAACTACATTACACTTTTGCATAAGCAACTGGTTCTGTCTAACTAATTCAGTATGGATTCAACACAAAAATAATTATATATTCCCAACACTGTCTTTTGTCACTTAAGAAGATTCCTAAGTTTATTGTAAACTTACTGTATTGTAAGTTTATTGTGATTTTCTTTTAAACTAACATCAACTCTTACGAAGAAACATTTACAGAATCATAATTTGCTTAGTAATAAATAGCTTTTATGTCTGACTTTTAAGATTGGTTCAAGTGTTATACATTTGCAAACACATTAGTATATTTTGGACTGTTTAATTTTCCTTGTACCCATACATGTAGCAAGGGTCAAGGATTTTGAGAAAAAAGTATTTTTACCATGAGGACAATGAACTTTAGATTTCTCCCAGTCCCAATTTGGACACTTAAGCTCCATTTGAAACTATCAAAGATAACTACTAACTACTCCTAGCACCTCTGACAACTGCTGCATTGTTCACTCTTCATATATAAACCACTGGGAATGTACTAGATTTCGGAATGGAAAA
Source organism: Magicicada septendecula (assembly GCA_034769895.1). Classification (NCBI taxonomy): domain Eukaryota; kingdom Metazoa; phylum Arthropoda; class Insecta; order Hemiptera; family Cicadidae; genus Magicicada; species Magicicada septendecula. The sequence continues at coordinate 357,069,718 of CM068374.1, read as the reverse complement.
ACTATATTTGATTAGACTATGACTGAGGTGAGACTGACCAAAGTGAATAGATGTGCTGGAAAGCTTAATCATTTACTACAAGTCAAGTAACTGCCTACCACTGCAACAAGCTGAGACTATATAACTATAATCAGACTGATGGTGCTGTGTGTGTATGAGAATTGCGGTAATGAACAAAAAAAGCACAGGAAACACTAAGCAGATGGGAAAGGAAGAAAATTAGAATAATATTGAGGGGGGGGAGAACGTGTACAAATGAGGAGTAAAAATTATGCGTACAGGGTCGGTGATAAACCACCAAGAAGATTGTAGTAGCTAGGCTATATACAGAGGATGGAAGAGGAACACACCACTTTATTTTTAAACTCAACACCTCTCTTTAAGATCTGTTTGTTTGCACTAAGTGAAAAAACAGATATTCAACTGTTATTTCTGCCAACAATCCTTTCATCTCTCCAACACATTCTTATTCCTAACATGTTGTGGCTGATCATTTCTTTCTACTTTTAAATTAAAACTTGTGGGATTTTTATTTTTTGAAATCGATTCTTTACATTTTTCACAAAAATGTAATAATATTTAAACTCAGTATTCAAGCAATAGCCAATAAAAGTATTTGCTGAAGGATGATATTATTTACCCGGCAAACTAGTTCAGCAACTAAATATCGACATCTCTCTTCACGCAGTTTGGCATCCAAGTTGTGTGCTTGTAAAGATGGTACACCTAGAAGTATATCTGAAACAAAGTTAAAAATATTTTTCACAGACACCGTATTAAAGAATACAAAATTTAACAAAAACTTAAGAGACATAACGATTATGACTCAAGTATGAGATATTAGCTTTCATGAATTAAGTCTCTAAGTTTAATAAATTTATACTGTATTGGCCCGAACATAAGACGACAATTTTCTTCCTTAAAATGCTCTTCCAAAAACTGTACCTATCACAACCTAACATTTACAAATTTTGTGTTTGTGCCTGCAAAAGTCTATCGTATTTTGTACTATTCTCCAGCTGCAGAGGGTTGCCATTGTGCAGCATGAATCAACACATCGATGTTATAATGAGCTCAAGGTCAAAAAAACGAAGCAGATATCCAAACAAATTTTCACCACTGTGCTCAAGTACGATACTGTGTCACTGACATTAAAACAGCTGTGCACTTTCAGGTTAAGTTAACGAAGTGAATATTCATACGTGTTGAGTGTTTTTCTGTTAATACGTGTGTGCTTTGGAGTGTTCATTGCTCTACTTATACGTATGTGCATTAATTACAGTATTCAAGTACCATACTGTGGTATGGAGTCATTGACATTAGGACAGTAATGGCTGATACACAAGGATCATGTTGATATGAAGCAATATCATCACAGCAATCATATCCTCTATGCGTCATATAAACATGGGAGAGTATGAGAGTAACACACGAGGTGAAACAAACAATATGTAGGTTGCCAAAGAGTCTGGTGTTTCTGAATGTATTGTATGATGTTGGCGGTAAATCAAGAAAAGCATTCAGACGGTCTAAAACTGGAAAATAAAATGATCTTGACAGACTTGTTTCCAAAACTCGTACATTCATGAGAAACAAAACAAAGGATATCAATATGGCAAGAAGTTATTAAAATGAATGTAATGGAGGTGCCATGTGGGTTGAAAATTTCAATAACTGAAACTGAGGCAACCTTGGCCTAGTGTAAACGCGTGATGTGGCATCTGGGTCTGTATTACCAATGTCGTACAACCCTTGTGCAATGCCTACCTACAGATTATGCTGATAATTTTATCCCCGATTAACATTATCGGTGATATATTCTGAATAGACCCCACAATTACCTGCTTGGCCAAATGGCAAATGCTGACCAAACACCAGAGTTTTTTCCTAATATGTTGTCAAGTGTTACTGTGATGCTACAGGAAAAGGGATAGATGACTGAAGAACTTATGGTAGAGTGGCTTAAGGTTGTTGGGGATGTCGACCAAGTGTTTTAATAGGGCAGAGGCGCATGTTAATTCTTGATGCTTTTTGTGGTCACATAACTGAGAAAATAAAGAAACAGGTTGCAGAAATGAACACTGATCTTGTTATAATCCCTGGTGGAATTACTTCTCAGCTTCAAGTTTTAGATGTGGTTGTTAATAAAGCATTTAATGACCAATTACAGAAGAACTATAGTGACTGGTTAATTAATGAAAAACCATACATTGACTCTGACAGCAAGTTGAAGAAACCAAGCATACAGCTAGTGGCCCAGTAAATAATAACAGCATAAGGGATAATCAAAAGTAAATCCATTGTAAAGGGGCTTAAAAAATGTGTTTCTAATAACATGGTTGGGAGTGAGGATCACATTTTGTGGAAAGATTCCAGTTACAAATCTGATTCTAGTACCATACTGAGGATGAACTTGGAGAATTAAAAGAGGATGATGACCAGAACTAAAAATTATAAGGTACTTTTATCATTTATAATGTCACCTTTAATGTAACATAGCCATATTTATCCATTTAATCATCTTTCTCATAGAACTTCTCAAAAAATTCAGTGCTGTTTTATATGCTGGCCCTTTTCTTCTTAAAAACACCTTCAAAAACCAGTCTTATATGTGAGGCTGTCTTATATTCAGACCAATACAGTAATTAATTACTTTGAAAGGTTAATTAAATATTTGCATATACTGATAAACAAAATTATATTATCTTATTTGGCAAACTGAGTACAAATTGTATTATAACTTGTTAACTTATAGATTTAATTCTATTAAAAAATATAATATTGAATAAACATAATACCTTACCATGCACGGGTCCAGAGTCGTCACGTGAGCTCGTTGTAAATAAGTGATTTAGGGTTGTATCAGTAACATACTCAACTCTCATTTGCATGACACAATTCAAGCTTTATTTTATCATTCTAATTCTTCACATTTATTAATTATTCATCTCTGGTCTCAAAAGTAAAATATTTTTGTTTCTTTCACATATACGTAACACAAAACATTTATCTCAATCGGATATACTTATTCTACTTATATTTCTAAGTAAGGCGACCCAGCATTTGCTCATTCACACTCTCATAATTTACCCCTTTTAATATAGCGCTTTTTACTTTTAACTTTTCATAATGATATTTAATTTATACTGTTACTTGGTTGGGAGTCCTGGCCGACCACGTGTTGCACTCATTGTATTTAGTTCGTCCAATTTAAATTTCAATGCCCTTTTTGTTTGAGATTACACTGTCTTCAGATCCATCTTGTTATAGTTTCAGTCACATTTTATTAAAATTTTGCTAGCGAGTCGATAAGTTTAACCAGCCGGTTAAGAAAAAATTCGTCAACTGGGGAGAGAACGTGAATAGAGGCTCCCCTCCAAACCTGGTTACTAGCGGGAACGCACAGCCTTCTTGTGAAAAATTACTCGTCAACGCTCACCATATATAGCTCTGTCCATGGGTCTCAGGTGTTAACGATATTCCATTGCCATGAGGCAGTAGACTCAGGTGGGTGGAGTCATCACAGATTTCTGGCATCGCCCAAACACGTGGCGAACAAAATCTTATAATTTAGCCATCTTGTTGGCGTCGTTTCTGCATGCATGGTCAGGTTGCGAGTATGAGCGTGTAACACAAAGCTTGACTTCCCGGAATCGTATTGCGTTCTTACCACACCCACTTGCAAAGCTACATCACTGTTCATTGTTTAACTGCTGCCGTATTTTACATGGGCGTTACAATTGAAAATTAAATAAAATTGATGAAAAATAAAACCTCCTATTCTGCCCCATTACAAACTGTAAATTATTCATTTCCTTAAGTAATTAATAAATATTCTAAAATATTTACCTATTTATGTTTGTTCACCAAATTTTGTAACAGTGAATACATGGATTAAAAATGTAAATATAGGGTGTCCCAGCATTAACCTACCAATTTGAAACATACACAATTCTTTTAATTATTGATCACTTTTATTGAAAGTAATGATAACTAAGAGCTGGCAATTTACCATTTGTTAAAACACAAAAATTATTATGCTCTGAAAAAAACAAAAAAGTCCATGTTCGTCTTAAAAAAATATGGAACAATGACTCGAAAAGCAGATAGTCCATTTCATATAGTGGTTCTGTGACTGTGAAGAGGTCTCTGATGCACCTGACAAGGATTTTTCTCACTCCGTTATCTCATATTCTGATTATTCACATAGCCTGAGAGTTCAAATGTTCTTCATCTGACATTATCAGTCAACAAATAACGTCTAGTTCCTCTTGCACTAGGCTGAGTAACTGTCCACAGTGCAACAAAATCTTGAACTGACAACTCCTACGCCAACTGGATTTTATATGGGTGCTAATGTAGGTCTGTATACAAGTTCTTTGACTGGTTAAGTGCCAATGGATGTTTTCTTACTGAGCATTTTGGGTTTTGATCTACAGCGCTTCTTATTTGCTCTATATTCTCCAGTGTTCATACAGATTTCATATTTGGTCCCAGTTTGTTATCTAATACAGCCTGCCTGTTGGTGCTCCAATTTGTGATTTTGTGGCAATCAGGTATCCTTCTGTTTCTTCCAATACTGAAGTATAGCCAAAATTAGTGCTGTTTTGTGACAACAGTATCATAATTTTTGAAAAAGGTCTTGATAGCAAACTCGCTATGTTGCACCCAACAAATATTGTGTGGATTGCTACTGTGATGAAAAGTCAGCACAAGTCAACTGACCCCACTGCAACACCACGTGAGTACTACATGAGTCAAAATAGAAAGTGAACACTGGCTCAGCCGATACAACAGTATACCTGGTTTTGTCTGAAGCTCGCACGGCCGGTGTCAATAAATTCAAAATTACTATTAAAAACCGGGCTGATAGGCCATGGTTGGTTGGTATTAAATGTCATTATGTCGGCAACATTTCGATTCCCCATTGGGAATCTTCTTCAGGCCACTGAAAACGACAGAGTGTAAAAACACAATAACGGCAGATGTACGCTGAACATTACCGATACCTGTATCAGATAAAAGCAACTATGTTGCCGACATAACACCCGACCATGGCATAACAGCCCCATTTTTAGTAGTAATTTTGAATTTAGTATACCTGGTATTGAACATTATTTTATAAATTTCTGTGCACTACAGTATCTAAAATTATCATTATCTATTTGAAATAACATGCAGTGTCCATTTATGTCTTTAAGTGCAGTTTACATGGTTTCTGATATTATTACAGGTGTAATATGCATTATTGTCTTCTCAGGTAGTAGCCCATGTCTGAGTTGTTTGTTGGTTCTGAGAGAGTCGTAACCAACGAGAAGTCCATTTTGGTAGCTGTAGTAATGGACTTCAACCATAACTCATGTGACAGTACGAAAATCTCGATGTCAGAATTATGGTATGAGTGGTAACAAATTATCGTATTTTATTGTATCACCCACATACACATACATGGAGAGAACAATTTCCCTTTGTGAAGAGACAACTACGCATATTCTAACAGATCACAACGATTCCAAGGTCAGGAGCAGACGTGCGGAGACGAGCATACAAAATGGCCATCCAAGTGGAAACAGATTGTAAATAGCCACTCTCATTGGTCCAGAAGACGGGACGTCATTAAAATCAGTGATAACCTAACAAACAATGACATGACAACAGGGCGTGAGCCAATTTTGAACAAAAGACAATGACGTGGATGCGCTAACACATACACAAAATATGTGCTTTGCATCCCCCCAGTCAGCATCAGACCATCAAGGCGTCAACACGCTGTAAAATCGCCGGCAGTTTTTGCCAGCGAAAGTGTCTTAATCAAACTAACAATGTGGTAACATACAGTAATAACTCTTTATCAGAAGTATCAAAGTAACTAGTAACAATGTAAATTAGAATCAGTGCAGACAAAGAGACCTTTGGGATGATGGGCCGAACACCTGCTTGACCATGACTGCAATATAAGGACAACGGAGACTTTATACGCAGATACAGGAAAGTCCAACTATTTCTCTATTCCATTCTTTATTATTATTAACGTTGAGCTCAAAATTACAAAAATTCAATGTATGTGTAAATTCAATTTTGGCGACATGAGTGAGTGTGAGTGTGTATAGGCCGTACGGTACTTATAAATAATATTTTTCTTGTGAGACGTTGGTTTGTGTTCTCTTAAATATAAGAATTGATCAATTACTAAGTAACATGGGCAGTTGCAGTTAAATATAAATTCATTAAAAATTCCATAACAAGATTAATGCCTGAATAATAGAAAATAACAGGACTGTAATACAGCGGAATATGTATCCGCCATTTTGTCAATTTAGTATAAGGATTCCATTTTGTTTTATTAATGTTGATATTGATCTTAATTTTCTATGTTATTAAACGGCAACTATATATGTATTACGCTGTCTGATTTAACTATTCCGCACAATTATCCTGTCTCTGACAATCGCTTAATCGAACCCTGGGACCCGAACACAAAAATTTTGCATCACGAAGTTGGCACTACAAGATGGCCGCCGAACCAGTATGAAATACACAATAATTATGGTAATGAAAGGTAAACACCAAAACATACAATCACAACACCAAAATAAAATATGTAGAGTTGGTTAACAAATGCCGCCCGAACTGGTGACGTGATATAAATAAAAGTTTATACAATAAGCCGGAGTCAGAGACGGAGGATTGTCGGAAGAAAGGAAGAAATACGTAAGATATACCTGGTATGTAGATTACCTGGAAATTATGATAAAATAAATAAAAATATGGTAATAGGAGATAATAGTGTGGATGTTGGTAGTAATAGTGAGATTTTAATGAGAGTAGAGGTTAATGGTGAGGTGACAGTTGTAGATGAGCGTGAAAGTGGGGGTAAGGAGAGTTTAAGTGAGTATAGTGAGCAGAGGGCAAATTTTCCCAGTGGTACAGTTGGAGTAAAGACTCCGAAATTGTTATTTGAGGATGAAAGTTCCTCTAGAGTTTATGTGGGAGACGTGTGGTCTCCAAATGATCCCTTAGTTTTTTGTGTTAGTGTACCTGGTGAGGCCAGGGGGTGTTTTTATGAAATAGTAGTGCCCTATGCAAATATATAGAGAGAGAATGTAGCTTGGTGTGATAGAGAGAGATGTTTTAAAAGTGAGAGGTATTGGGAGAGAATAAGAGAAATAGAAATTTTTAAGATAAGTAGAAACTATGAAGAGTTTATAGAAAGGTTAGGTGGAGAGAGAAGTGATAAAAATAGCAAGTACTTACCTTGTAATAAAACTGAAGTAGTAGGAGATAATGAGAATGATGACTTTACAAAATACCTAATTATGACTGATTATACAGGAGGTGACAGGACAATGACCAATCATGACAGGTTAAATGAGTTTGAGGATAATGGTGAACATTTGAATTGGATATGTATTTATGATGTTAGTATAAGATATCTAATAATAAGCAAAGTATATAGTTTTAAGATTCGACTATTATTTGACGATGGAGGTTAATTATTTTATTGTGTTATGAACATTTAATTATGTGGACAGTGTTTTTTAAAATGGACTGTTTATGACTGATTTATGGTATAAACGATTAATTGGTAATTTGGATTGTATATTTTTGTGTATATTAATGTCAATGTATTTGTGTATTTTTGCTGTTGTGTATTTTATATATTTTTATGTAAACCATGTATTGTAGAATTTTAAATAATTGAAGGAAGTTTAATAATGATTTTAAATGATATTATGGGATTTAGATTCGAATGGTTAGTAAATGATTATGCATATAATATATTTGGATGTGGAGATGTATTGTTGTTAGTAGGTAAGTGATGAATTTTCTAGTGGTATATTAAGGTGAAATGTTGTAAAAGAGGTTTGGGGATAATGATAAATAAAGACATTGGAGTTAGTTAAATAGAGTTATTGGGAGTTAGATGAATAAATGTTGAGATGCTGATAATGTATAAAGAGGTGTTAGATATTTTAGGGACACAGTGGTTAGTGATTATATGTAGAGGTGAGTAATGTGAATGGTAATTATATTTGTTAATGGTGATATTTTGCAGTAAGGGTAGTGGTGTAGGAAGTCCGCAACGAAAGGTGTTGGGACAGGAAGGGACCGTTGTGTGCCGGAAAGGGTTACCTGAAAGGGTCAGGAACCAATGAGGGAATGAGCATAGATAGGGAACACACATCCTTGTACAATAATGAGAGGTGCCAGAGGTTTTAAATGGGATTAGTGAAGGGGGTTATTATAGAGATATTGGTGTCATAATATGTTAATGGTTAGAAGCGGTTGTTAGTAAAAAAGAGGGTAGTAAGGTTAGATTGACGAATGCCAAAATAAGAAATAGAAAATAGTGAATAATAGAGAGTCACCCAAACTAGTAAGGATAAAAAGGGTTAGAAAAGGAAAATTCATAGTAGAACGATGAGGTAACAAAGAAAGTTGAGTAAAGAAAAATAAATAGTTTGCAGTTGTTTGCCATGATAGGTATGTTTCAATGTTATATGAAGTAAAATAGTAGAATTAGCGGTTATTGCTCAGAAAAGTTAAAATTTGTTTTCTGATTAGGATAAGAATATATTTTCGTGTGGTAAGGAGAGTAATTATGGTCGACTGGAGTCAGAGAGTTTTTTTTTTATAAATGTAGGAATGTTTGAAAAAATGGAGAGGGTTATCTGTCCTAAATCTTGTATTTTTTTTGTTATTTGAAAACTTATGAGTTAAGAAAACCAACGTCTCAAAACACAAACCAATGCATCTAAGGGGAGAAATATCAGTTGTGGATATGGGAATAGATAAGGCCACTATATTAAAATTTGTATTGCATGTTTCAGAGTTTGATGGTGTTGTGACCGCGGTCCTGAGCTGGCCGGTGCGTCAGAACAGGAGCGTTAAGTGCCTAATGGCCTTATGGTGTTGGGATCTCTCCTGAGAAGTCCAGTAAGGTCAGAGGGTGCGATCAGCATCATTGGACCAAGGGTAAGTGATGATAAATTTTGATATAGTAACATTACAGGGGGTTGTGGTGACATATCTAGGCTGATCCTTTTAGAACCGTATGAATGAGTCAATGAAAGTTTTTATGTTTCGACATAAAATCTTTCATTGAGGGGGTTTTGTGACAGCACGAAAATCTCGATGTCAGAATTATGGTATGAGTGGTAACAAATTATCGTATTTTATTGTATCACCCACACACACATACATGGAGAGAACAATTTCCCTTTGTGAAGAGACAACTACGCATATTCTAATAGATCACAACGATTCCAAGGTCAGGAGCAGACGTGCGGAGACGAGCATACAAAATGGCCATCCAAGTGGAAACAGATTGTAAATAGCCACTCTCATTGGTCCAGAAGACGGGACGTCATTAAAATCAGTGATGACCTAACAAACAATGACATGACAACAGGGCGTGAGCCAATTTTGAACAAAAGACAATGACGTGGATGCGCTAACACATACACAAAATATGTGCTTTGCATCCCCCCAGTCAGCATCAGACCATCAAGGCGTCAACACGCTGTAAAATTGCCGGCAGTTTTTGCCAGCGAAAGTGTCTTAATCAAACTAACAATGTGGTAACATACAGTAATAACTCTTTATCAGAAGTATCAAAGTAACTAGTAGCAATGTAAATTAGAATCAGTGCAGACAAAGAGACCTTTGGGACGATGGGACGAACACCTGCTTGACCATGACTGCAATATAAGGACAACGGAGACTTTATACGCAGATACAGGAAAGTCCAACTATTTCTCTATTCCATTCTTTATTATTATTAACGTTGAGCTCAAAATTACAAAAATTCAATGTATGTGTAAATTCAATTTTGGCGACATGAGTGAGTGTGAGTGTGTATAGGCCGTACGGTACTTATAAATAATATTTTTCTTGTGAGACGTTGGCTTGTGTTCTCTTAAATATAAGAATTGATCAATTACTAAGTAACATGGGCAGTTGCAGTTTAATGTAAATTCATTAAAAATTCCATAACAAGATTAATGCCTGAATAATAGAAAATAACAGAACTGTAATACAGCGGAATATGTATCCGCCATTTTGTCAATTTAGTATAAGGATTCCATTTTGTTTTATTAATGTTGATATTGATCTTAATTTTCTATGTTATTAAACGGCAACTATATATGTATTACGCTGTCTGATTTAACTATTCCGCACAATTATTCTGTCTCTGACAATCGCTTAATCGAACCCTGGGACCCGAACACAAAAATTTTGCATCACGAAGTTGGCACTACAAGATGGCCGCCGAACCAGTATGAAATACACAATAATTATGGTAATGAAAGGTAAACACCAAAACATACAATCACAATACCAAAATAAATATGTAAGTAGGTTAACAAATTGCGCCCAGAACAGTGACAAATATGTGAGTTTGTTAACACTCATAACAAAAATTGCAAAAAGTCCTCTGGCCGCTGTTGAATATTATTCTTGTAATCCCAATTTGTTGCTTAGTATTATAATTTGCTTGAATCACTAAAGGAAATATTGGGGGGGGGGATGTATTTTTAATGACTATGAGGGTGACAAATTGCCAGCCAGTTTTTGCCAGCGAAAGTGTCTTAATCAAACTAACAATGTGGTAACATACAGTAATAACTCTTTATCAGAAGTATCAAAGTAACTAGTAACAATGTAAATTAGAATCAGTGCAGACAAAGAGACCTTTGGGACGATGGGCCGAACACCTGCTTGACCATGACTGCAATATAAGGACAACGGAGACTTTATACGCAGATACAGGAAAGTCCAACTATTTCTCTATTCCATTCTTTATTATTATTAACGTTGAGCTCAAAATTACAAAAATTCAATGTATGTGAAAATTCAATTTTGGCGAAATGAGTGAGTGTGAGTGTGTATAGGCCGTACGGTACTTATAAATAATATTTTTCTTGTGAGACGTTGGCTTGTGTTCTCTTAAATATAATAAGAATTGATCAATTACTAAGTAACATGGGCAGTTGCAGTTTAATGTAAATTCATTAAAAATTCCATAACAAGATTAATGCCTGAATAATAGAAAATAACAGAACTGTAATACAGCGGAATATGTATCCGCCATTTTGTCAATTTAGTATAAGGATTCCATTTTGTTTTATTAATGTTGATATTGATCTTAATTTTCTATGTTATTAAACGGCAACTATATATGCATTACGCTGTCTGATTTAACTATTCCGCACAATTATCCTGTCTCTGACAATCGCTTAATCGAACCCTGGGACCCGAACACAAAAATTTTGCATCACGAAGTTGGCACTACAAGATGGCCGCCGAACCAGTATGAAATACACAATAATTATGGTAATGAAAGGTAAACACCAAAACATACAATCACAATACCAAAATAAATATGTAAGTAGGTTAACAAATTGCGCCCAGAACAGTGACAAATATGTGAGTTTGTTAACACTCATAACAAAAATTGCAAAAAGTCCTCTGGCCGCTGTTGAATATTATTCTTGTAATCCCAATTTGTTGCTTAGTATTATAATTTGCTTGGATCACTAAAGGAAATATTGGGGGGGGGGGATGTTTTTTTAATGACTATGAGGATGACAAATTTATGCACAATTCACTATGAACATGATGAAAATGTTTTACGTAATTCTGAAAAAAATTCTAATCCACTGGATTATGCGTGTAATTGTAAATGGAAACTATACTATAAAGTGTACTTGGTAAATAGATTAATAAATTAATTTAAAAAAATACTGGCTTATAAATTAAAAATTCTGAGATATTCGGTTAGGTCACAATACTCTGCCAAATGTTTCAGCTACGCCTACAGCATCTTCAGTGGGATAATGCATAAGGTCATAAAGTCCATTCATAGCTCACAGCAGGGGTGACTCTCTACATAAACTTTTGGTGCATTGCTGGTTTATGATTGGTCTGGATCTCAGCAACTACAACACCAGTATCAAAGACCAGGACTATACAAAGTTCCTAAACCTTCTCATGCTAAATGAAGTTGTTGGCATGTTTATGGTTTCTGATGGTTTCTCTATGAAACTGGGAAAAGTAACTCCATTGACATGATTTGCATCTCTTTAAACAAGATGGTATTGTTTTCACAACATACCAATGCATATGGCAGTATCGTCTGTGTTCCCTGAGATGACGACTGGAGTCTCAATTCTAATAGCTGTCAGTACTGTGTCAGTGTAATGTTGGTATGAAGAATATGCAGAAGCAAAGGAAAATGAACTAAACTGACTCTGATATCATGACAGAATTTTCTCAGTAGACACAAAAAAAGCTCACAAAGAAGGTGGAACAATTGTATAAAAGTGTTTACGGATTATGTTGAAGGAAGAATATTATTACAATAAACAAATAAACTGTTTTCCCCCTGCAGCTGTTTGTTCCTTTATTTACTGAATGTCCCTATAATGAGAATTACTGAATACGTTACAATGGGTACAGTCATATATATATATATATATATATATATATATATATTGCAACGAATCACAGGATCATGATAGGCGGGGCAAGTTCATATATTACACAGACAATGGACATTCATATTATATTGGTAGATGGTTAAGTTTGGTTGTTATCAATTGTATTTAGTAAGGTTAAGGGTTTAGTTTAGAAAAACTGTGCATTATTATTTATGGTTATTCATGTACTGTGTTAGTGGAAATGTGCGCGCGTGCGCGAGTGGGAAACGTTCCCGGGCGGTGCGTGAAGTATTATCGTTGTTTTGACATTAGCTGAACTGAGACATGTGTATCGCTACAATCCCTATACCTGTCGGACTATTGTTTACGTTCATGTATATTATTAGTATGTAGGCAGTCATGCATGAGATACGTGTAGTCTGATTACCGCTATGCATGCTGTTACAAAGTAAATGCACTCTACTGCATGAAAAGTGCTTGGTCACTTTATACTAACCATGTGACTTCCATCCACCAATAGAATGCTGACTGGTGGTTGGAAATTTTCTTAAGCCTGTCGTTACACAGGCAGTTCTTCTACGCCATCTACCGCGAACGGAACGTGCACTCCTTGTACAAGATTCTACCGCTTGCAAGGTGTTGTAAAAACTATTCGTCGTTAGTGAAACGGGAAGACTCAGAACTGTGTGTGTAGTACATTTGCACACATCAGTGTTTTAACGCATTGTGCGAAAAATTACAAGCAGTTCTTCACTGCTGCTACCGCGAACGGTACATACAATCCTTGTACAAGACTCTACCGCTTGCAAGGATCTGTTAAGACTTTTCGGGGATAGTAACGCGTGTGACGCATAACAATTGATTTTATATCTTTACACACGATATTAATATTGTAGTATTACGTGTGTAAGAAGTGAGTGTAACTGTATCACTGTGCGAGATTTTCCGCAGTGACAGTATCATTAATTGTTACGCAATAGTTCCATCAAGACGTTTCCGTGCTAGTGCAAGATTTCCTCATAGGGTGGTCTGCTGATCGCGGTAGACCTTGGTATTCGCGAGAACACTTGAAGAAGCCGGAGAGGTATAAGCTCAATATACCGTTATTAGATTAAACTCACTGTCACCTGAGATATTACTTGGTCTTAAACTCTATATAAGTTTGGGAGTAATAAAATCCGTAGTACCATTGTGTGTGCGAAGTGTCGGATTCATCGTGGGAATTGCAGGACATCAACCCAGCTGTTGCAGGACATCAGCCCAGCTGTTACAGGACATCAGCCCAGCTGTTATAGGACATCAGCCCAGATGTTATAGGACATCAGCCCAGATGTTATAGGACACCAGCCCAGCTGTTATAGGACACCAGCCCAGCTGTTATAGGACACCAGCCCAGCTGTTATAGGACCAGCCCAGCTGTTACAGGACGCCAGCCCAGTTGTAAACGTTTCTGGTGAAACGTCTGTCATTTGTAAGCCACACCTGACGAACCAACTATACCGCAAAGACCAGCCCTTCTCTTCAGCAACATCATCGTGGGAGTCTTCTTATGTAACGTATCACGTCTTGTGTTTGAACATTATTTTACATTTTTAAAAGAAAGACTCTATATCAAACATTACATTCTGTACATTTCAAATATACCATATAAACTATAACTTGTGTTTGTACAATAAATAATCTTAAACCCTCCAATATAGACTTGTAATTTGAAATACACATACTATCATATCCTATGCGCCAATAGTTTAGTAATTTGTGTTGTCGCATAGAGATATTTTGGCGCTTAGCAACGTAGGGCTCGTAAAATAGCGGAAATTTTACGCTATTATATATTTGTCTATGAATATAAAATTTGGTGGAAAAATCCGACGTATAAATATAATTAACATAAAAATTGTATGTGTATTGTTCATATGAAAAGCTGAGGATATAATTTTTCAAGTGTGCATATTCTCTTGTATATCATATATGAACAGATTTTATCAGTATATTGGAGGTTGATTATTAGTTGTTGTATGTTAGATAAGGTATTTACATGTTGATATTTTGAACTGCTTTTTCTGTGTGCATATAAACTGGTTACCATATGTTCTAATCTTGTGGTGATAATATAACTTGCTTTGCGTATAAATCAGTAAATTTAAATTTATAAAATTTTAAACTGAAATTGGGTCACTATGGCGGAGTCAAAAGGGATAGAGAATACTTTAGCAGCCATATTAGCGAAGATGGAAATCATGTCCGAAGAGATGAAAGCCAGTAAAGAAGAAATTAAATCTGGTAAAATAGAAGCCGGGAAACAAAACAAATCACTCCATGATGAGAACAAGAAATTATACGCGGCTGTGCAGGAGCAATCTAAACAAAGCAAACAAATGATAGAAGCGGCAGAAAAGCGTATTAGCGAGACCGTGGAAGCTATGAAAGCTGATATAGAGGCGAGTTTGGAGGTTAATAAGTCACGACTTAATGAATATGGTGTGAAACTCGCTGGAGTGGAGGAGCAGGTAATACAACACAGATCCACGGTGAGTGAATTAATGGCTGAGCAAGACGTGCGGATTCAAGAGCTGCAACAGCAAGTGTCACGATTGCAAAGTACCTCGTCACCACTAAACTGTACTACGTATGTATATAAGACTTTGGATGACGTTAATTCACAGCAAAGATTTTATGGACGGGAGAATGAAAACCCCATGGATTTCATTCAAATTTGCCAGCGGGATCTGGAGCAAATTGGTGATACCTTAAGTGAAGCTGATAGAATTAATTTCATAGTGCGGCGACTTAAGGGTACCGCTGCGGAGTGGTTTAGTATCGTCCAGGATAAAATCAACACGTTGGAAGACCTGGTAAGACATTTCAGAGCTAGATACTGGAATGAGGAGATCCAGCGGAAGATACGTACGCAGCTGGAGTTTGGAAAATATTCCAATACCAGAGGTCCTAAAGATGCATATGTGATGCAGTTGATATCCAGAGCTAGATATCTTGAGCCTACCTTAACCGAACCTGACATGGTAAGTAAACTTGCGCACCACTTTGGACGCGGGATACAGGTGGCCGTCCTTACGCAAGGAGTTAAGTCGTGGGACGAGCTACTCACATTACTTGCAAAATGGGAAGGTATCGACAACCCGAATATCAATGGTAACAGTAATGAAACACCGCATAAAAGTTTTCAATATCAAAATCAAACCAAGCAAACACAGTCGCAACAACAACAACGACCTAAGATGTCTAATAGAAATACCAATCAAAAATTTAATGCCAATAAAGTAGCAGTAGTAGCGGAAGAGGATTCCGATATAGAACAGTCAAAAAACGTGTAAGGCTGCACGGCGTGAGTCCGTGCAACAAAATAACTAGTACACGTAAAGGTAGGAATGAAGTTTCAAAAGCCCGGTGTAACTATAAAAAGCAGTTCAATAAATCAAATGTGAAAGATGTTAATTATAAGAGAAAATTTGTAGTGTCCGGCCTATATCCTGCCGTAATTAGAGATAGTTTAATTTGCAATAACCATAGTAAGGAAAATGAGAAAGGTATTAGTGTTGAAAATGACACTGACCTCATTGTCAACGCGAAAATTAACGGATGTGTCGGCGAAGTTTTATTTGACAGCGGCGCAGAAATCTCGTTAATGGATGAGCGATTCCTAGAGAAGCACAGGAAACATTTTAAAAAAATCCTGATTCTGCCAGCAGCCCACAAAATCATAAAATCAGCGACGGGTGAATCTCAGAGGGTTGACCGTCAAGCTATGATAACAGTATCCATTCAGGGAATGGAAATAGAAGTCTCTGTGCTTATTGTCAAGAAACTCGTGTATAATGTTATTTTGGGAGTGGACACATTAAATAAACTGCACGCGAACATTGATTTTCCAAATAAAATACTAAAATGTACTATAAATAATAGTAAACACGATATCAGGTTAGGACGCAGGAGGGGTAAGACGGGGTCTGATTGTGAACCTATTACTATAACTCGCCCAGCGGTTCAACTTGCCGATAAGATAACACATAATATGCGGACTCACAGCAGGCAGATAACGAGCAATGAGCAAGATAAGCTGCAAAGTATGCTTGATAAATTCGAATCTGTGTTTTCAAAAAATCCTACCGTCACGAATGTTTATGAACACAGTATTCAGGTCACTGATGAAAATAAATTTGTACGGAAGACGTACCCCATCCCCCTTCACTATCAACAACAGGTTGATGCCGAAGTTAAGAGTATGCTTCAGAATGGTGTGATTGAACGAACTGATAGCAATTTTTTAAATCCTATGGTTGTTGTTAAAAAGAAAAATAACGACATTCGATTATGTCTCGACATGAGAAATCTAAATTCTATTACAAAAAAATGCTACGACTGTGCTCCGAATGCGGAGAACCTATTCATAAAATGTCAAGGTGTTAAATACATGTCTCGCCTTGATCTTAAAAGTGGATTCTGGCAGATTCCCCTTGCCAAAGAGTCGAGAAGATACACAGCATTTCTATATCGAAATAAATGCTATCAGTTTAGAGTAGTTCCATTTGGTTTGGTTACCAGTTTGGCGGCCATGGTCAGATGTTTTGTTTGGAGTTAGCTCTGGGACCCGAGGTGGAGGACTTCGTCAGCATATTTGTTGATGATATTTTGGTCATATCCAAATCATTTGAAGAACATCTTGAACATCTCAAGATTGTATTTCAGAAATTGCAAGCCGCTAACCCGACTCTCAATCTTGAAAAGTGTGAATTCGGGAAATCGCAAATTAAATTTTTGGGACATATTATCTCAGCGGAAGGTATAACAACTGACCCGGAAAAAATACGTGCGATCATGGAGTTCCCGAAACCCACAAAACCCAGGGATATCAGAGCGTTCCTCGGATTGACTGGTTACTTCAGACGTTTTACGCCAGAATATTCTGGGACAATTGAGCCGTTGTTAGAACTGCTTCGTAAGAGTGCTAAATGGAGATGGGAGGAGCGTCATCAGCATGCTTTCGACGCGACTAAAAATTTGTATAGTAGGAACCTGCACGTGTTCCATCCTGAGAAAAGGGGCACATATGTCCTGAATTGCGATGCTTCGGATTACGCCATTGGGGGGGTACTCTACCAACGGAATGAGAAGGGTGAAAACAAAATAATTGCGCACAGCAGTAGGTCACTAAAAGGGGCCGAACGTAACTATTTCACATCGGAGAAAGAAATATTGGCTATTGTGTACTGCATTAGTAAATTTCGTTATTACCTGGTTGGACAACACTTCGAAATCCTTTCGGACAACCAGGCCTTATCGTTCATGTTGCGCTGCAAGTTGGCGAACGCTCGCATATCCCGTTGGATCATGGCCATCCAAGAGTACGACTTTACCATTAAGTACTGTAAGGCAAGCGAGAACCAAGCAGCTGACACGTTAAGCCGATACCCTCCAATGGTGGAAGAACGTCATGCGTCTAATAACCAGGAAGTTCAAATTCTGGCTGTCAAATATAAATTAGAAGACAGTCTCAAAAATAAGTTAAGAAATATTGGTATGGAACAACAGCGGGACACAAAATTGAAGCGGATATGTGACGCTATCCGGATACAAGAAAACCCTAAGTACAAAATATATAAAGACGTAGTGTATAAAATTATCAATGGCGGATGGAAGATTATGGTACCGGACGCCATGGTGGAAGACCTCACCTGGATGTGTCATGAGAGTCTGGCTCATGCGGGGCCTTATAAATGTTACCTGGCAATGCGGGAGGATTTTGTGTGGCTAAATATGACCAGGAAAATAAAGGCCATACTCCGCTCATGCCACATCTGCCAAACAGCGAAATATCCGAACCAACATACCCAGGTTGAAATGGGTAACATTGTTGTGCGTAATAAAAATGACCTTGTATGCATTGATTTTTTGGGTCCACTTCCTCGGGCGGCACGTGGAATGAAGAACCTTGTGGTTGTTACGGATGCCTTTACCAAACATGTTAGCCTATATGCTATTGGTAGACCTACTACGTCGGCTGTCATAAACATTATGCTAAATAAATACATGCCGAAAAATGGTCCCGTAAGGAAGATACTCTCAGATCAAGGTAAGCAATTTACGAACACCAAGTGGCACTCCGAGCTTGAGAAACACGGGGTCCAGACGGTCTTGACTGCCATCCGGAGACCGCAAGGTAACTTGGCCGAGCGGGTCAACAAGGAGTTGGGACGGTTGTTCCGTACGTACTGTAATACTAACCAGAGTAAGTGGCCGGAATTCCTAGAATTTTTTGAGTATGCCATAAATGGAAATTATAATTCTACTACTGGGTATACTCCGAATGAACTCCAAACCGGAGAAATGCCAGGCCGGGTCTGGGGTAAACACATTGAAAGGATAGCGACGCATAATATGCCTATACCAGTTGAGATAAAGAAAATCGAGGCTAGAAGACGCATTAAAAAGTGCGCCGAGGAGCGCACGGAAAAATTTAATGCGGAACATAAGCTAGTCAAGTTCAAGACTGGAGAGAGTGTGCTTTTAAGAGCATTAAATGTTGGAAGAAGGGAGGACAACACAGCCGCGAAGTTTTTAGGCTGTATAATGGTCCGTATACCCTGTCGGAGCAAGTTGGGAAAAATACCTTTATCTTAACCAACCCAAATACCAACCGTGCGATTGGTAAATTCCATGCGTCCTCATTGAGGAAGTATTATACAAAGGATCCGTAAACTCAGAAATAAATGTCAGGATATAGGGGTAAGAATGTGTAGTGATTTAAATATGTCAATTCAGGTTTAAATGTTGTATGTAAGATGGCTCTGTGAATGAACAATAATCTAGTTTTGATAAGGAATGTTGTCTGTGTACCCTGTGACCTTGCATAAGATTTCGTTATCTGTGTGTCAAGAACATGTGTGTTTGTTTTGGTTTGAAGGTTACCACGTGTCTTTTGATTTGATGCTTCTGTCAAAGTGACAGTTGGAAATGTTAGTATTAACTGAGGATGTTTATTTGATTTTAGTTGAGGGTATTATTATTATTTCAGGATTAGGAAGTTGTTTTGGTTATATTGAAAAAAAAAAAATTTTTTATTTTTTGTTAGTTAACTAAAGAAAAAAATTTTTTTTTTATGCGGGAAGGAGTTAATCCTGCAACGAATCACAGGATCATGATAGGCGGGGCAAGTTCATATATTACACAGACAATGGACATTCATATTATATTGGTAGATGGTTAAGTTTGGTTGTTATCAATTGTATTTAGTAAGGTTAAGGGTTTAGTTTAGAAAAACTGTGCATTATTATTTATGGTTATTCATGTACTGTGTTAGTGGAAATGTGCGCGCGTGCGCGAGTGGGAAACGTTCCCGGGCGGTGCGTGAAGTATTATCGTTGTTTTGACATTAGCTGAACTGAGACATGTGTATCGCTACAATCCCTATACCTGTCGGACTATTGTTTACGTTCATGTATATTATTAGTATGTAGGCAGTCATGCATGAGATACGTGTAGTCTGATTACCGCTATGCATGCTGTTACAAAGTAAATGCACTCTACTGCATGAAAAGTGCTTGGTCACTTTATACTAACCATGTGACTTCCATCCACCAATAGAATGCTGACTGGTGGTTGGAAATTTTCTTAAGCCTGTCGTTACACAGGCAGTTCTTCTACGCCATCTACCGCGAACGGAACGTGCACTCCTTGTACAAGATTCTACCGCTTGCAAGGTGTTGTAAAAACTATTCGTCGTTAGTGAAACGGGAAGACTCAGAACTGTGTGTGTAGTACATTTGCACACATCAGTGTTTTAACGCATTGTGCGAAAAATTACAAGCAGTTCTTCACTGCTGCTACCGCGAACGGTACATACAATCCTTGTACAAGACTCTACCGCTTGCAAGGATCTGTTAAGACTTTTCGGGGATAGTAACGCGTGTGACGCATAACAATTGATTTTATATCTTTACACACGATATTAATATTGTAGTATTACGTGTGTAAGAAGTGAGTGTAACTGTATCACTGTGCGAGATTTTCCGCAGTGACAGTATCATTAATTGTTACGCAATAGTTCCATCAAGACGTTTCCGTGCTAGTGCAAGATTTCCTCATAGGGTGGTCTGCTGATCGCGGTAGACCTTGGTATTCGCGAGAACACTTGAAGAAGCCGGAGAGGTATAAGCTCAATATACCGTTATTAGATTAAACTCACTGTCACCTGAGATATTACTTGGTCTTAAACTCTATATAAGTTTGCGAGTAATAAAATCCGTAGTACCGTTGTGTGTGCGAAGTGTCGGATTCATCGTGGGAATTGCAGGACATCAACCCAGCTGTTGCAGGACATCAGCCCAGCTGTTACAGGACATCAGCCCAGCTGTTATAGGACATCAGCCCAGCTGTTATAGGACATCAGCCCAGCTGTTATAGGACACCAGCCCAGCTGTTATAGGACACCAGCCCAGCTGTTATAGGACCAGCCCAGCTGTTACAGGACGCCAGCCCAGCTGTAAACGTTTCTGGTGAAACGTCTGTCATTTGTAAGCCACACCTGACGAACCAACTATACCGCAAAGACCGGCCCTTCTCTTCAGCAACATCATCGTGGGAGTCTTCTTATGTAACGTATCACGTCTTGTGTTTGAACATTATTTTACATTTTTAAAAGAAAGACTCTATATCAAACATTACATTCTGTACATTTCAAATATACCATATAAACTATAACTTGTGTTTGTACAATAAATAATCTTAAACCCTCCAATATAGACTTGTAATTTGAAATACACATACTATCATATCCTATGCGCCAATAGTTTAGTAATTTGTGTTGTCGCAATATATATATATATATATATATACTATAATGAAGTTTACCTAACAACTTCAAGGTGCCAGTGAGCAGTGCTTTTATTGCTTGAGTGACGCTGAAGAAATGCGATACGAGTCTTGCACGAGCTGTTACCAAGATAAACCTTAACGCTAATGCCAGGTCATCAAGTAACGTGGCCCGTGTTCTCTCCCTTCCTTTTTGCAACAAACCGCTTAATCTCCATTTGTGCGTTTGTCCAGGAAAATTTAAACTTGGTACTTCAAACTCTCTAAAAAAACAAAACACAAAGTTATAACCATTAATTGCTGTTTATTAATTATAAATGTACTGAATGTATTTATTTAAATAATATGTACCAAGTTACAGAGACAAATCCAATATTTATGTGAATATTTTTCAACATGCAAATTTTTTTGTACATTAGCAAACACACATAAATGTTTACATACAAACATATACGTATACACAAACGCTCATATGTACAAAAACATTCAGTCACAAACATACTCAAACTATATAAACTTCCTGATTTATACTGTATACATTAATTTTAATTATTCTTTATTAAAACATTTACAATTCATGTAAAGGTAGAATGAAATAAAATGATTGTTCCTCAACTACTCAAAAGATATGGATAATAATTATCTTTCTAAATGAATATAAGACAGTTAAACTATAATTAAAATAATATTTACTACAGACTTGTTTGTAAACTATAAACAGTTTTGAAATAAACTCTTGGAAACGGATTTTAATCCATAACAATGCTTACTTTATTTAATGTCTCGGGGTTTTCTGTTTGAAATACATACAGATTTATTATAAATTTTCTGCTTTAGCATACTATGGTAGTAACAAAATTATTACCTTAATATGACTGATAACCATGTATTGTATCCACAAAAGAAATCACACTGAAGACAACAAAAAACTGTGTGATTCACAAAAAGTACTGAAATATATACTGTACAGTGGATCCCTGATAGTCCAAACTGTGGTAATTTGAACGCATCCCAACTAATTATACCAAATTTACAAAGCTACATCTTAGTTTACCTGTTATTGACACTGAATGATAGCACAGTAAAAATTTAATTAGATCGAGGTTTCCCTATCTATATGATAACCCTACCATAGTTACACTAGTATGCTTTATACTATTTTTCACAGTACCGTACTCTTGTAAAATTACTTCAATCTAGACAAACATTCCCTGACTTTGCCTTTTGGCTGCTAAATAAGGTTTTTTATATTCTGTTGAAAATTATGATACAATCACAATATTACACTACAATAATAAAAATTATTTAATCATTGAAAATGTAAAATATAATTCCAACTTTGTTGTAACTTTTGTAGAATTGCCAAATTGTTACCAGTGAGGCATTCCAGTGTCTCCACTATTATCACAAATCTTACAAAATGATACAGGTTGACACCAAAAGGCCTCGTCAGCAACAAAAGAAATTGGCATTCTGTAAAAAAATTCCAACAAATTTCGAATTATAAAGACTGCTAACAGAAATAACCGGACTGAGTTTAAAAGAAAAGATTATAAAGATACAGAGCATAAAGCAGCGATATTACAAACATGCCTTAATAAATATCATCACAATTATATCTCTGACACACACACACACACACACACACACACACACACACACACACACACACACACACACACACTTTAGTTATTGTTTTCAAATTACTGGTTTTTGTAATGTCTCATTCTACCAGTTATCAGAAATATCTTTAATAATCACCTCTTAAAAAAAAATTCGGGCCATTACCAATATAGATCTAATATGGTACACTTATTCAGATCTCATAATTGGAAATGTCTTCTCAATCAATGTATACGTAACCTATACTAAATAAATACATGCTCACATTAAACAATAATTTTTGTCAGAATATCTTCAATTTTATTTGTTGAAAAACAAATACTCATCAATCAACAACAAAGTATACAAATTTATGAGTGCTCATAGACAAATACGGGGAGTTTATAAGGGTTCAGTATTATGCTTTGTTTCATGACCGTTAATAATAAAATTTCCCGGTTCTACCTATTAAAGATACGTTTTCTGATTCCAACAATGAACTAAAATTAGTTGTTCCTAAATACAATCAAATGAGAAAAAATTATTATTGCAAATTAGAGTTGTCAAGGGCTGTTTAACGTCAAATCAAAATATCAGTAATGGTCACTGTCTTAAATAGAGAATATAATTATCATTACAACATTTACATATGACACAAGATCTGACAATAATCACACCATTCAACATAATAACACGCCAAATCCAACATTTTAATGGCTCAAAACACACAACACAATAAAAAACTCATTTCAAAACGTCATAATCACATTTTCCAACTCTCGTGGGGTTAAGTAATTTTAATTTCAGCTTCATAACTACACTGTTAGAACTATTCATTTGCCAATGCTGAAACGTGTGTACACACACTGCCGAGAACTGTAAATATTATTCTGTGTTAGTACTTAAAAATATAAAACAGTACTGGTTGGTTATGTGAGCACACGACTAGGGCATGTCTAATTTATAATTTCACTGAAATTTGTGGTTCCTCCAACAATACCGCAAAAGTAATCTAACAAACTGAAGTAACAATAATTATCTCGGAAGTTGCAGATAAGTGATTCTTCCTTTTTGTACCATCAAAATGGGGTAGCAGTGGCAGCGTAGGCTGCCAAACTTGAACCACATGTTTGTACAGCAAAATTTTACTGTAATGATGAAGACAAGGAAGTGAGTAAGAAACTGGGTGATAAGAATGTCATATCAAAAACACGAGTCATCACAACTGTTTTCCAACTTATACATGTTATTTCTAAACATTTTTTAAACCTGTATAAACATATTAGCCAAGTTATCAGAACTTCGGCTTGTCGGACTGTAAAGCCGTGGTCCAAGGATGTTGGGTGCAAATGTTTCGGCCGTGTCTTCAAAGGCCATCATCAGTGCAGAAGGCTGCAACACAGTGGCCATGGTTTCACAATCAGTAACCACTGAACTGTTGTTAAGGCTAGTGGCTGTGAGTAGGACACCTATATTTATAAACTTTTGGAGTCTGCATGAAGATGTTGTCTGACACCACCAGCCAATCAGAAGAAAGGCAAACTGTTATTGGTTCACCATGACCAATGTATTGGCAACCTCGGACCACGGCTTTACAGGCTGGCAAGCCGAAGTTCTGATAACACTGCAGCCGGCCATGAAAGCTTCAGACAGAATATTAGCTAAGAGTTCTGTATTTTGGGTAGTTAGCGTGAGGCCAAATCTGTGCAAATACAGAAGTAACAGTTTGTTGATGTTATAAGAAAATTTATAGTCCATATTTATAGTTTCATTTAATTTTTTCAGTTCTTACACATGTTCTTTCTTTTTAACAACTATTTAATTTCACAAATAGCATATTCATTAAAAAATTAAAAATTTTGCGCACACTGCAAATGGAAAATGCTTCAAATTTCATATTAAGGTGCATGACAAAGTATCATAACAGAGTTTATGAAATAGTGTGGCACAAATAAATGTATGTTGGAGTCATCTGGTGGTAGGTACAGTACTAAAAAACTCCACTATATCATATTTTGTTCCTGTGTGGTAAGTGAATAAACTATATTTCCTTAATGATATATATGTATTTAACTAAATATAATTAATTCACTACCGACTTGGAACACAAAGTTTTTTATGCGTAAAAAACGTAAAAGTTTTACCTTATAGCCTGAACCGGTTTCCGCTTTCAAAAAGCTTCTTCAGAGGCTGCCGTTGGGAGCACTGTCTAAAACTTTTATGTTTTTACCTATAAAAAAAACTTTGTGTTCCGAGTCGGTAGTGAATTAATTATATTTAGTTAAGTAACGGACACGTCATGGGCAACGAAATCCAAGAATATTTATTTACTTGCAAAATAGGATGCAGGATGTCATTAAACTTTTCTTATCGTAAGAACCACTTGTTGTACTAACATAAAACACCAAAAGAAAATTTGGATATTTTTTATATTTGTTCACTTACAATAATAAGTGATCTTTAATAGAATCCGAATTACCAGAACATTCCAAAAATTGATGTTATGAAAATGCAAAACTTATCTTTCTAATGATTTAAAAATTTTAATCAGGTTCCTTCCTTCTTCCTTCTTCGCACAGGCATCCAGAGCTAGGTAACTCCGACGGCCCGATGTCCACAATATGCCGCTGTTGCCAAGGGCCATAGTTGTCTGTTTTTTAAAATATTTTTGAGGTTGATCGCCCTCAACTTCAGTTCATCCCTTGCCAGATTTGGAGTGGGGCAGTGAAGCAGAATATGCTCAAGAGTTTCCTCTTCCACCTGACACACAGTGCAAGTTGAGCTGTCTCTAAGGCCAAATCGATGGAGATAATCGGCAGTAACAATGTGTCCCGTTCTAGCTCTGGCTGCGAAGGCAGCCACCCGCCTCGAGACCTCCCTATACAATGAGGGATCCGCTGGCTCTCTTTGTATCTCAAAAAACTGTCTACCTGTTGTCTCAGTCGCCCGGCTCTCTGTCCATTCTTCGGGTCCATTCTTTTAATCGGGTTAGCACAAAAATAATTAGTAAACTGTCATCAACCGAACAAAATAAAACTTAATAAAAAAGAGATTTGTCATGACACCTTTCGAAATGGCAGAGAAATCATGAGTGAGTTTTAAACAAAATTTTTCCTAGTAAATGAATAAACACATCAATTGCATTACAAATTTCATATTGTTTCAGAACAACTAGTATAAAGATGGCCCTGCATTGTTAAAATAATTCATCTATACTCACATTGAGAGTCAAGTTATATTCCGGCTGTGTGGAAAGGGACTGAAGATCTTAAGGACTGGTATATATCAAACATCTCTTATCATTTTGCACGATATGCTTCTTCTTGTGTTTAACATGACATGGTTTCATGTGAATGTTTTCTGTACCACTGTCATTGATTAATGTTTAATTTTGAAGAAAAAAATTATATTTTGAAGACAAATACAAAGGTGGTGTGATCTGCAAGCATTACACTTCAGCCAATTTACTTAAGATACAGTCGCACAATGCAGATTACGTGACTTAAATAATAAAATACATTACACCATAATATGAAACATGAAATTTTATATATCTTATAATCTTCAGCTGATAGTTGAGTTTGAGAGCTGACACTATGGTGTGTGAACTCACAAATCAAATGCATTCAACTTCATATTGTTATGCCATTACAGGACATTCTACATGTTTGCCAGCAGAGACCAGCTGTAATGTTTGTGTGCGTACGTGACTCTTTAACGTGTGTCAACGAGGCTATTCCAGGTCATACCGGCTGCCGCAATGTGTTCAAGGCCACAACAATTACGTTCTAGCATTTTTGAGTAGTGTTGATGCATATTATGGATTATTTGGAACACTTGTGCTATCTATTTATACAAAGATAGCTGCCGCTTAGAGTCAGTCTTATGTTGGCGATTACTCAGTTGAGTTTTATGTCGGTCGATTTACACAATGCGTCTCAAGTAGTGTATTATTGAAAAGTGATTATAGTGTGGAAAGCTTTATAGCTGACATTATTATTTGTGCGGTCAGATTAACTTGAATTATTGTAGCTTTATAGCTGAGATTATTATTTGTGCGGACAGATTAACTTGAATTATTGTAGCTTTATAGCTGAGATTATTATTTGTGCGGACAGATTAACTTGAATTATTGTATGAGTATAATCTTGTTCAATAACTTATTGATTACAAACTATTAATTGTGATAATTAAAACTGGTTATTGGTGATTTAATTGATGTCTTGTATTTTGTTTTCCACAGTACCATATGATAAAGGAGACTGTCATAACAATATTCTTATAACAAACTACAATTGCTTTTGTTTTCAAATAACTGTAATGTCTTTCTACATTTACAATACCTACTCTGATAATCACATAAAAATAAATTGTAAATGTAACATTTCATGTAGAATGTAAATGTATTTATTGTAATCTACTCACATAACCAACAAACGTCAGAAAACCATTAAAAAACATTAAAAATTGTATAAGGTCTTTAAAAGCTTAAAAAAAACACAGTTAATATTTGTGAATTTGCAGTATAAAACTACTGAATTTTAAACGAAGCTGGAAATTGTTTGAACTGCAGAATTGGACAAGGCTCATCAAAAGGTTCAAACGCTTGACTGGAATCAACCCTATTAAAATTAAAACCTTCGAGTCTGTGGTTTCAAGTCACATTTGTCAAGAGACTGTAACTACAACTATGGTACTGTCAGAATGGTCTATGTCCAACTTCCAGCAACTGTTCACTTTTAGTAACAACTTTCAGATCAGTTGCTGGAAGTCACATTAATGTATGCAAACTTGCAATCATTATACCAGTTAGACTATTAAAGCTGTCTTGAAATATTTAGTGAGTGTAACTTTCACCACAGTCCAAAAAATTTATTTTTCAACTGAAAAGTAGATGAACATCAAATCTGCATGCCTGTTCAATACTTGACTTAGACTTAACTATCTTTACTCACACCCAGGTCTGATTTTCCCTTTTGTCTAATATTTTCTAATGGTTTGAGTATTCTCAAAAACACCTTGTACAATACTGAACCATCACTTTAACCATACACACAGTTAGCGTGTAAAATACCCAGCGCAAAAACATGTATATAAAAACTATATATATGAGATCTTGAGTAAGCCAAAGGGTTTTCATCTGCACAAGAAAATCTAGTTTGACTGAAATATAAACAATGCTGTTAATTACAACAATGATATAATGGTATTTGCAAAAAGGGAGTAAATCATTAGAGTAGAAAGGGTCTAATTTTTCAATACACTGATCCTCAGGTTGTGTGCACAGTAAGAGTGATGCAACAGTATAATCAGACATTTATAGAGGAAACTCCAAAACCTTCGTGTACAATCTTGACGTATAAACAATGATTCACTTTATAGATGGCATTATAAAAACTTACCAAATTTCACAGATCCTACCATCTAGACAAAATTAAAGAAATTATATTCTTATGTTTATCAACTGATGGGATCTCACTAAAGAATTACTGAAACACTTAATAACATGGTTTTGTTTTTAAAACTGTCAAATCGCTTAAAGACAGTGCTCTGATAGAGAGTGAACATTTTACTTTATTTTTGTAGTTTAGACTTATAAATTAAAATACCAAATTACATATATTTAATCACAAATATATTATTTGAACAAAGACAGTAAATACATATACTAATACATTAGTATCGTTAAGATAATAAAAAAATATAAAATTTCAATGTGACAAGAAATATATAAATCTTTAGCATAATTCAGACACCTTGACTGATGTTTTATGATGACTAAAAATATACCAAAAACAAAGGCTTAATTATACTATATAACAAAATAAGCCACAATCTTATGGCACTATGTACATATCCTTACAAACAGAACAGGCAAATAACACCAAGCAAGCTTCAATACAAACTTTAAACAGAACAACCAATTAAGCAGAAAATAAAAAATAAAAAGAAAATCTATATCTAATCCTGCTAAGGGACGTACCCCGTTCTCCGAATGCTCTCCAACTGACTACAGTTCAATCGCTTCGGCTTTCCATACTTATCCTTGTGCAAGCTTCAAGACAAATCGAAATAAAAAATACAAGAGAAAAATAGGTATGGTTGGGACAGCACACCATGTCACAAAAAATATATAACTTAAATTTACATTTCTTTTGTTTAATCATATATTAAATTTTAATCTTTTGTTTAAAATAGTCTTGTTTCCAAAATCTAATCACAGTTTAACTGTTCTGTTTAAGTAAAGGCTGCATGCAGATTACTCAAAATCACATTCCTCTTGAATAATTATATTTTAAAATTTATACGTATATAAAGTGATGGTCTTAAATTCAATTCTTTTCCCTAATCTAACCTAACCTAGAGCTTACTAGTGGTATGTTCATAAAGCATAATGCAGAAAATGTTTATAATGGAAGGTCTTACTGAAATTTGTAATTGAATTGTAGTTGATTACAATACTCTTGAAGAAATATTTGGTCACAAAATGTGAGAAATATTTGGCCGTGAATTCTTTGGCAGTTCAATTCTTGGGATGAAGATGAATTTTCTAGATGTTTTATGAATTTTTCTAGATGTTTTCTCTCCTTAAGCCAACACTGATAAATAGCACTCTCTATCTTTCTCAAGAACACGTTTTTAGTTACGTTAAGGTATTTCACAACATGAATGTTGTAGGTCACAATGGAGTACTGTTAGTAGAGAAGTCCATAAGGTGCACTTACAAGCACAGTACATATCTTTAACTGCTTAAATGCGAATTGAATAATTTGGAAAAGGAATTTTTCAAAAAGGTAAAATTCCCTAAATGTATTGATGCATATATGTTAAGATTAGTTTCCCTAAAAAAAAAAAGAATTATATTGTATAAGAAAAGGTTTCTTTTCTTTAATGTTCAGACTGTGTTCAATGCTTCCCTAAAAATTTAAGAGGTTGTATGGCCACCTTGATAAAACATTTTATGAGCCAATGACAAGGAATACAATAAGAAAATAGTAATGTTAAAATAGTAGTAAGTTACACAAAATAATTATAAACCAACTATAAAATACGAAGATATGACTTTTTGAGAACTTACACTATTTAGTAAAAACAGTACCACATGTACAAAACAGGGCATCATCCTGAAGGAGGGGGCTCACATTTTGTTGTATACAAATGCAATACAATACAGAAATACAAATTTCTGAAACAGATTCTGATAATGTCTACAATTATCTATGGTTGCCTGTTTCAATTTAAAAGTATGTGTACTACTAAAGAGAAATGCCCTACTAATCATAGCCTTCTTGAGCATACACATATGTTTGAATGTTTAAGAATGTTTTTAACAGTAATAGTAACAAATGTATCCATGGGAAGGCAGTTTTCAAGATTGAAAATTATGAAAAGTGTACAACATTGTAATTATAAGTGTACAAAAAGATGTAACCAATGAATTTCAACAAAAAGTGTACAAACAAGTTCACTTTAATGTATTTTTCAGCTACTCTACTGTATCTAAAATTTTAATTATAGTAAGCGTACATACATAAAATATTTTTGAAATACAGACACTTTCACTGTTTTGTATTAGAACGTTAATACAAATGCACTATCTGCGCCTTAAAATGTTTTTACTGTTTGGATAATGTCGTCTGTATTTAGTGAGAGGAATAGAATATAGTATACGTATGTAATATATAATAGAGTATATGTATAAACGCCATGGTACTCAAAGTGTTAAAACAGTCTCCATCCAAATTTACAGTGTTACACATAGAACATATCAGTTAACATAACAAAACTAAAAATACAAATAATGGGGAGCAGAATCGTTAAGGTTTCAGTGCTAAAAATTCTTAGTGGGACTATCACTTCCAGAAAGTGAGCCAGGGGTTTCGAAGGTGTGAACAATACGGAATGGATCATATTTAAAGATGTATTATAATTTTTAAAAATGCGCAGGTTTATTTTGGATTTACAATATTCTGTTGGCATATACATTTTTATTATTTTCTTTTGTTTCCACTTAATAAATGAATGTTAGGATAGCCATAACTCACTATCTGTGTGTGTCTTTTGTTTATCAGTGTACGTAATAGTTTACATTTCATTATACACAGCTATGAGTAGAATGATGAACTAGCTTCTGAACATTTTTTTCCAATTATATGTGAAGAAGTTTCTTTTACATTTAGGTCTGAAAGGGGGACACAATATGATGCAGAAACTAAACAAACATATTCTAATGTACACTCTTCTTTGCTTCGTGACTTACTTATATATTTTATTTACTTATTTATTTTTACTTTTTTTTAGAATTTTCTGACTTATTTAAAAAACCAGCTTAAAAACGTTTGAAATAGCATTTTAAAACCTAACCTAACTCAAACTTCTATTAAATTCTGTTGTCATTGTTTCTGAGAAGATGTAGATTATCATATGTAGTTCAGAATGTTAAACAGATCTGGAAAAATATTCACTGTTAGGATGTTAAAAAAAAATGTAGCCCTCACAACCAAATATTTGTTTGACATATTTGCTTACACGTTGTGTTAATAATTCTGTTTAATCTCAAAAATTACTTTTAACAATTCAATTTTCAAGTAACCATTTAGTCTGGATTTTATTAAAAGAAAAGAAAGATACCTTTTTACCTTTTGTGCTAGGATAAAAAAAAACAGTGTTTTAGTAAATTACACTCTCACAATGCCTCTTTGTACATACACAAAAAAAGACATTTTGCTACAGATAACTTCCAGATCATATACTAATACTAATCTAAATGTAACAAAAGGCATAAAAAGGGATTGCGCAGCCATCAAAATGCACTGCTAAAACATGGAAGTAAAAATTATTTAAAAAACGGTCATTTTTTAACAAAATTCAAAGACGGTACTACACACAAGCAGACATTATATGATCTTTCACAAAAGTCATAAGTATGTATCAAAACTGTATAATTTAATATCAAATTTATTGCAACACCACAACAGGCATGAAAGTTACACAAAAGATCATATAATTTCATCGTATTAAGAATATTAAATACTGTTTCACAATTCAAACTCTAATGACGTCTATTGGAAAACTTTTTATCATCTACCAAACTAAAAAGAACTGAAATATTAAGGTGTATATTGGCAAAAGTGAATAACACACTGACTGAGTGCAACAACACCACGACTTATTGTGCAGTGTGTGGTTGTGTGACATGTCACGGAAATAAATCACACCAACAGCACAACTAAAACAAACATTGTTGTAAAGATGACAGTCTGTACATGGCGCTGATGATGACAGTATGGGGCTGAGATGTATAATAGTTATCAGATTTACTGACGGTGACAGTGGTGACTTTATGGTTACACTAGTAATTTCATTAAAATTATTTTTATTGCCTAAAAGTCTCTAGTGCACAGTTTCCCAGATGGTTGATACCATTGCCTATGGGTGCTGTAGGGATCTGTGAGGTTCTCACAGGGTCTAGTAGCAGTTGGTGCCGTGCTGAGCAAGTGGGCAATAAGAAGACACTGTTGGTTGCCTACATATTTTTAACAACAGCATTTTATGACAATCAATCATCTTTTTACATGTTTTATCACCTATTTAAGTATTTTATGATGTTATACTGAAAACCTTCTGTGACTCATATGTACCCTGCAATGCACATCAAAACAAATTTTACGAATGTACAAATTTTATACAGCATATGAGGTCAGTATCATGTTCACGTACAGATGTGTTGATTTTTATATGAACAATATACCTTGGACAAGGAAATATGTTATTTTTTATCAATTATTTCGTTTTAATAAATAGCTTTAGAAAGTCACTTTTTAATTCAGGACAATGAGGATAACCTAAAGCTGGTGATACATGTGTGTTCAAAAAAAGACCAAACTTTTTGAATAACACATCAACGCCCAAACAACGTGCTGCCACTTTGGGCGCACCTAGCAATAGTTTTTGACAAAAAATTACCATTTATTCTGTTCCGTTATTAGCACTAGTCTTTGATCTATATTAGATCAAAGTGGGACGTGCACACACTGATTAGTGACAAAGTGATTAAGAAAGAATTCTAAGACCAACGTACAGTAGAACCCCGTTAGTCCAAACCCCGCTAGTCCGAAATTCCGGATAATCCGAACCACCTCCAGGAACCAAATAGGCAAGGAAAGCTATAAAAACAACTGCAGATTTCATGAAGTGACAAATGATTTCATTACATTTCTAATAAAATGGTTACATTTTGCAAAATCAGTAGAAAATAATACTGACCACTGTAATACGTATTAATCAGTAGGCCTACAATTACTGGAATAAAATTCTTAAACAAAACTACAAAAACTACAAACTACAAAAACAGAATTCAATTATTGTACTGTACTGTACTTAGATTACAGTTTCTATACTTTATTAACAGAATTTCCAAATAAACGCTTCAATATTAACACTTCACATATTCACTGGTTGCACAAAATCAGTTATTCTCTGCTGGCGAAAAGACGTGAATCTACTAGCAGACGACACAATATTCCATCAGCGTCTCATGAACATGATGTCCACCGCTGTAGCGTTGGCATGCTGCTCCACATACTGCAGGGATATTTCCAGAGCCTTTGCTGCTTCTGAATGTGAAATGAGATGTTCTGAATCATCGGCTTCATCCATCACATCAGAATCTTCATCGAAGTCTTGTCTGATCAGGGAAACAATTTCCGTATCTGTCAAAACTTGGTGGTCTTCCATGTCAGCTGCCACCCACTCATTCACACCTGTTTCGTCTGCTTCTTCACAGCCTGGAATTTGATGCATGAGCTGTAAAACTTCAGTCCTGTCATCAGCTTGTTCCGGACTATCGATGTAAGAGAGACTTGGCCATAATTTTTTCCACGACTTTCTCAGCAGCTGTTCTTTGAGATTGTCCCATGCTTCACCTAATCAATAGATAACATCTTTGATATTGATTTTCTTAAGACTTTGGAGAATGGTTTGTAAACTGTCTTCATTTTCAAGAAGGGACCTTAGAAGAATTTTTTTATACACACATTTCATGTTTTGTAGCACCTCTTGGTCCATGGGTTGTAACAAAGATGTTACATTCGGAGGGAGAAAAATAGCTTTTATATCTCCATTAACAAGTTCTTCTGTCGAAGCATGTGATGGAGTGTTGTCAATGACAAGTAACGCCCGGGGTGGCAGACCATTTTTTTCACTGAACTTTTTTACTGAAGGAATAAACTGGACATGAAACCATTCCTTAAATAAAGCACTGGTCATCCATGCCTTTTTTTGATGCCTGTATACAGGAAGCGAGTTCACATTGATGTTCTTAAATGCTCTTGGGTTTTTTGATTTGCCAATAACCATTAGTGGCAACTTATTAGTCCCAGCTGCGTTACTGCGTGCTAAAACAGTCACACGTTCCTTGCACATTTTGAAACCAGGTGCATTAAGTTCTTGTTTGGCGGCGAGGCTTTTGTTTGGCAATGCCTTAAAATTTAACCCAGTTTCATCGCAATTGTATATTTCTTGAGGCGAGTAATTTTGCGATGAAACTATGTCTGCGAATTCAGCGATGTACTCTTGTGCAACCTGGTGATTCGCTGATAATGATTCACCGGTAATGGATAACTGTCGTATTCCATGTCTTTTTTTCCACCGGTCAAGCCAGCCGTTACTCGCAACGAATTTAGGATCACCATTCATCAGCTTATTGAGGTGAACTGCTTTTTCTTGGATTAGGGGACCACTCAGTGGAGTACCTCTCTGCCTTTCTTGTGAAAACCATATGAAAAGGGCTTCATCAATTTTGTCAAATTGTGACACTTTTGATGTATGACGCTTCTCGAGAGTCTTCTTGGATGTTGCACAAAACTGTTCAATCTTGGACCGGTTTTTCTTCCAGTCACTTATTGTTGCTTTACCCACACCAAATTCGACTGCTAATTTCGTTCCACTTTCACCCTTGTCCAAACGTTTCAACACTTCAAGTTTATCTTTTAGTGCACATGAACTATGTTTCCGCTTACCAACCATTTTTATACAATACGCACTTAAAAAACAACACTGAAAACGTATGTAAGTTGGAATGCACACACAATGTCTCAGACTGACAGGTGTCTCACTACTGAAAGCAAGGCCACGAGAAGAAACAAACAAGAGTAGAGGAAGTGGGATTACTAAGAAACTGGCATGAGTCATTGACGCCCTGGCGCGCCCGTGATAGTAAACAACAATACCGCACTAGAAAGCCACCGAACGTCAGTGTCAATACTGTTCACCTTATCTGTACTGTATTACAGTACTTTACTATGTAATATTTTATGAAATATTCAACTCTTATAAACCGTAAAATGCATTCGTTGAATAAAAAACGGGCATATATGAGTTACATATAAGTTAAAGACCATATTTAAATCAAATAAATAATTATAATTATTTAATAATAATTATTTCGGATAATCCGAATTTTTGCCAATCCGAACCGGCCCCGGTCCCAATTAGTTTGGACTAGCGGGGTTCTACTGTATGCCTATGAAACTTTGAAACAAAACTAGGTTAAAACTTTATAGAGACAGTCTAGTTATTCAATTAAGCATATGCGGAGGCCTGCATGAGCCCAATGATTATTTTAAACATTTTTACAGAGGGCAAAAACAATGGTCGGTGCAGACCAAAGTACACACACATGTAGTGCTCAGATCTTCATTCTCACTTCATTATAAATCTGCCGAATGTGTGTGCTTGTGCCCACTACAGCATGTGTAGCTCCAAGACTGACGATCATGACGGGATGGAGATAATGGGATTCTGGTGTCAAAACCTGTTGCCAGCAATACTTAATTGTGCAGGTCGCTCTATGCGCTATTTGACGTACTACACAAATAGTTTGGTCTTTTTATGAACACACCTCATATAAGTTGCAATGAGTACAATATGACCATATTGACACAGAAAATGAAAGTATTATGCCTTGATATATAAACGAAAGTAAACATCAGTTGAAACCTGGCTGATATAAGATAGTCATCGCCTCAGACGAAGGTCTAATGGAGCAAAACTAGTTTAGGCCATCAGGTAAAAATTTATACTTTTTATCAATAATAATTTGTGATCCGAGTTAGTAGTGTTACATACATACAGTTAATTAATCATGGACAACAAAATCCAGGCATTTTAAGTATCTTAGAAGTACATTAGGGAGGAGGAGGAAGAGACTTGCACACTGTTTGTCACAATTTTCTCTGAAATTTTCACCAGGAAATGTAATATACACGTAATAAGTGTTTTTATAGGCTAAGTACACACTATGCTTACACAATATTTAGAAGATTTTCATACTTTCTCGAATATGTGACTGATCCTTTCTTTACTGTACATGTGGATTGTTAAGTTACCTCTTTTATTGTTATACGCAGATGTACATTAACTACATTATTCAACCATGAAACATAAGAAGTGAAATGTGGCTAGATCTAAATTTGGATTGCATTCTCTTTCCCCAGATGACAAAGCATAGATACGGCTGGATAAGATCAGAATCCTGCTAGCCAAAATGCAAACCGATCGCACTAAGAAGTATTCAACACCCTGCTTCGGAGTTATTGTGTTGACTACTTTATTATCAACAGGACACCATGTGTCTGGTTTTTACAGTAAAATGGGTAATTTAGTTTATTTACTTTTATTTCCATTTCTGTCACTACTGTCACCTGTAATGAATGCGATGGACTACAATTACTATATGGGATAAAGTATAGGGGTACAGGTAAAGAAGTGGTGTAAAAAATGAAAGTAATGTCTGTTTATATGATTTTAAAGTCTTATGAACTAAAGAAATCACTGAAATTGTACTGTAGGCATTTAAAAACAGCTTTTATATAAACACAGCAAGCAAACACTTGACTATTCCTCGATTGTTTATCTTTTAATAGTAATCAATTTTTGTCATATTATAAACACATAGTACTGGTATTTTATGTGTTCCATGATGATTAGCAGAACATTATATAGTACATTATAAATATTATACAGAAGACAGGTATAATTATGTTCTAGCATTCCTAATTATATCTATGTATCTCAAATTATAAAAATAAAACTAAAAAATCACCAATAAAATTCTCACAGTGCTTGTACCCAAATTATTACAAAACATTTGTACAAAATATATACAATTTTGGCACATTATTTTTGTAAGATGTTTAACGTTTTAAAAGTACATGTTATATTAATGAGACATGTCATATATTATGATTATAATGGTAACTTATAATATCTTAACTTGTGGCAAAGAACAATCTTAAAAAAAATTTAACAACATAATGAAATAATATGACAGAAATCTCACAATGATCTTTGAAAGACTTTGTTTCAAGTTTCTGAAGGTCGAACGATGGAATAATTTTTCAGATTTATACACAAGTTTGTAACTGGTGTTACTGTTGTATGTGCATGTAAAGCAATGAATTGAAAATACTGAATACACTTTCATCAAGTGTAAGGCTGTTCAGTAATAAGTAATATGAATAAAAGTAAAAGTCAATTTTTCATAAGAAAGATATATAAGAAAAAAATATTTTTGCTGGTACCTTATTCAAATGAATAGTCTACTGAAAATTATGAGATGATTTTTGGACATATGTTTGTTTATACACAATATGCAACTCTCATAAATTACAATTGATGAATGTCAGTCAGCTCTTTCTTGAATCATAATAAATATGGAGAATACATCATTAATACGAGTAAAGTTCACTGTCAAAAGAATACAATATGTGCACGTATAATGAATTTTGTAGACTTTTAAATTGTTGCTTCTCTTTTGAAAGGAGACCATAAAAACCAACGAAAAAGTTTACTAGAGGCTTAAACTTGTTTTGAGGAACAGATCAACTGAAAATCACAACATTTGACGATCCCTGTACATAATGTTTTGAACATAGCAATGTAATGGTCCAAGTTGAAAAGTAACACTATAACATTTAATCAAGGGATTTGATTTTGTAAAAAATTTGTCTCTTTCATTTCATTCACTTTCATGTGTTATACAAAATGCTTCAAATACCAGCATAAAAGTCTTACAAGTCATGTATACCACTGTCATATGTAACAGCAGTAATTTTATAAGAAGTATTTCACTATACCCTGTTTACACACCATTTATATTAAATACCATGCACGTGATACACTTTCTATAATTTAATTTTTCTCACTGAATTATATTGGCTCTACATGACATAATGTGGTATTCATGAAAAGAATCATGAAGTTAAAACTCAACTATCACAATACAAACACAAAATAATAATCTAACAAAAATTTCAGTCTTTTTATAGTCTTATGCTTTATAAGTTTGTTCTTATAATTTAAAAATGTATTAAATGATTTAGAAAACAAAATGTTTAGAATTTAAATTTATCTGGGCTAACGATCTACATGAGATCACTTTTCTTAAGAAACAAATCAATACTTAAATAAGTAACACAAATGAAGCCATATTTTTAAATGTTAGCTTAAAAATATTTGTTTTCTATTAAAAAAATGTCCTTAATATGTTTAACTTTTAAAAATGTCTCTCATGATATTAGCAGTTTTTAAATACGTTAGTGTGTGTATATTAACATGTAATTACATTACAGAATTAAAAAATTATAATAACTTGTCGCTGTCTTATAATTTCACAAAAAAATTTCCTTCAGAAGAATATAAAGAAGCAGGCAGTAAAATATGAAAGCTGTTTCAACAAGATGGATATGCAACAAAAATTCCTTTGTACAATGAAACAGGATTACAGAAAATAATTTTGTAGGGAGATACTTCATTATGTTGAATAAGTTATTACAAAACAAATAAATAAATAAAACAACTACTGTTTTTCCAACATTTACTTGACCGCCATTGAGCAAGTTAGGAAACACAACTCTAGCTATACTAAAAATATTACTCATTATACTATTGACACTTCTGATCACAACAAATAGGAATTTTAGCAGTTTGGTTAAAAGTGGTAGTTTGTAAAGATTTTCACTCACTTTTTCATTATACTGACCACAATGAATTTATAGTAAAAACAGATGCCAACAGAATCAAAATTTGCATGTAGACGATAATTAAATTTTATTTGCACACTCTTGCTTTTATAAATTTGCTATTGGGTTTGTATTTAAAAAAATATTTGTTTAAGCAAAAAACTCATACAGGAAGTAACGATGCCATGAATTTTTTATTTATCATTGTATGAAATATATGATTCCAAAATCATATTTATGGACTAACAATACAAAGACTTTTCAGTTAGTTACAGCCTCAATGGTGTAATTTAAAAATATGGGGGCAGTCTGAAAAGTTCTCGGCCTCGGCCATAGACCTATCATGAATTGTTTTTCTTATGTTGATTCTACATCTATTGTTAGCATGCGTGTGCAATTTCTGGTCAGTCTACCAAACAATTTGTATTATACAGCTGTTTGAAACAGAAGTGTTGTCCATATTCCTTAAAATGAAGATTTAACACAAAG
This sequence comes from Magicicada septendecula, assembly GCA_034769895.1. Lineage (NCBI taxonomy): Eukaryota > Metazoa > Arthropoda > Insecta > Hemiptera > Cicadidae > Magicicada > Magicicada septendecula. The sequence goes on along the minus strand of CM068374.1, from coordinate 357,030,333 downwards.
CGAAATTTATTTAAAGTTTGTTAAGGTGTATGGGGACTCTTCTCTTTCATTTTCAACAGTTAAAAAATGGGCTGCCAAGTTTAAACGCGGTTGGTCATACCAGCCTTGAACATGATCCACATAAACATGTCCAAAAATGGCAACAAGTCCGGAAACTGTCAAAAAAGTGCATAATATCTTTTTGTACGATCAACGAATTCAAGTGCATGGAATTGCTGAGACTACAGGTGTTTTGAAAGATTGCGTCGGACATATTTTACATGAGGAATTGCAAATGAAAAAGCTTTGTGCTAGACGGGTGCCGCACTAGCTCCCAGCTGGTCAAAAAAGGATACGCATGAAGATATCTGAACAGTGCTTGGAGTGTTTCAATAAGAACAAAGCAGATTTTATGCATCAGTTTATTAAGATGGATGCAACTTGGATCCACCACTACACATCAGAGTCCACATCAGAGTCCAACACAACAGCCAAAACAGTGGACAGAACCTGGTTGTTTAGCACCAAAGAAGGCAAAGTCAATTCCATCATCAGGAAAAGTCATAGTATCAGTGTTTTGGGATGCTAAAGGTGTTTTGTACATCGATTACCTTGAAAAGAATGCAACAATACCCAGAGAATATTATTCCAATCTTTTATCGAAACTAGACGAAAAAATTCATGAAAAAGACTTGTTTTGTAAAAGACAAAAATCATTTTTCATCAAAACAACGCACCTCCCCACAAAAGTGTTTTGGCAGTGGGAAAATTAAGAGATTCTGATATGAATTGTTGGAACACCCTCTCTATTCCCCAGATTTGCCTCCCTCAGACTTCCATTTATTCCCAAAACACAAAACTCTTTCTCGCTGGTTAGAGTTTTTCATCCGATCAAGAGGTGATTTCAACTGTAGAGGGGTATTTTACAGAAAACGACTTCAGGGATGGGATAGTGGCAGTGGAACATCGCTGGAATAAATGTGTTATGGTAAACAAGACAATTATGTTAAAAAATGAAAATATTTTTGAAATTAGAAATTCGTTTTTTCCCTTTTTAGGCCGAGAACTTTCAGACATTTATTTTCTAAAGTAACATAATTGATATTTTTCACTAGTGATACAACAAATAATATTATCAATTTTGGAACTTAAATTTTTGTTTTAATGATTTCTGAACAGAACCTTCGTTCTCAATTAACTTGCTAAACCCCAATCCCTTTTCCTGTTTGTGGGCATACAAAATTGTAATTGAGTCCTGAATTCCTCCACCCCAGAAATCCTGAAAATGACATAATCAAAAAAGCGCTTTCAGTTTAACTCCCTCTAATCACATATAACCTAGCCACTATATTTTACACAAAAACATTTAATTAATTGTTATATCTATTACTTGCCTGAAGTTAATATAATTTTCCTTTGAGAAAGTGAATAATCAATTCAAATAAAAAAAATGCTTTGTTAATTTTTGTTGACTAAGTTGTTAAAAAAAGATTTTATATTCTCATTCATTATGTTGAGTATTGGTAGTATAACCTAATGCACTAACAGACTTGTCTTTAAAAGTTCAGATGTCTTCAAGACATCAACTATCACAATTTCTTTCTTTAAAATGTATAGACAAAGTTGTTCAATGATCTCAACTAAATGTTGGAAATACGGTAGAGAGTAAAGATCATTGAGAAACTTATGAATATTATATGATATGAACTGTAACTGCATGACAATATGAAAAATATGTATGTGGAGAAAACATGAAATGTTAAATACTAAATGCGATTAAATGTATTTAAAATTAAAAACATAGTTGAACCTGTATGTTCATGAGAACACAATATACAGTAGTAAAATGTTTTTAGAAAAATCTGTTGCAAAATTCTTAGTATATTTCATGCCAAATTTTCTCTTCAGCCATTCACTAACATCAATGATAAATGCAAAATAAATACTAACAGAAGAGAAATGTTTTAATAATTTAATTTTATTATTTGTTCGTTTCAATATAACTGCATACTGAAATGTAATTTACCCTCTTTCCCTGAGCGATTCCAACTGTTTGCCAGTAAGCCTACGTGGTTCTCCACTCGAATCGACAGCTACAGCATCTAGTTCATCAAAACTCGGTGCTACGAAGAGTTCTCTAAGGCTATTTGGTCGGTGCTGCGATCTACGTGCCAGTGTACAACACCCTTCACCACCTCCTACACATATTTAAACAATGACACAATGAGTTCACTAAACAATGATAGTCAAAATATGTGTATCACTGCAGTTGATATTACTTATGAAATTTCTGTATTTATGATTGTATGACTGTAATGAAGCTAACTTTCCTGTATTTTATCATAGCATAAAAAGTTCAAAGGTCTCTACACAAAGAAACTGAATAGACAGAACTAATATTAATTACATTAAATCTGCAATAATAACGTGGTAATTTATAATATTTTAACAGGTTTAGGAAGAACTTGATAATGGTTGCGAAACCGAAAGGCCTCGTTCGAGGGAAAAGTGTATATAGCAGAGAAGCAACAAAATTTGACAAAGTTGTTATGAAGACTGCTAACATAGAGAAAATAACTGATAATAATATTTTAAACTGCAACTATACTTAACTGACTGACTACATATCGTTAATATGCACGATGCAAAATAAAACAATATTATTTGGAAGTAATGTCTAACTATACTTTTTATTAGTTACCGGTAGTACTTTAATTTTCATATGAGCCTATGAGCTCTAACACCATGTGGATATAATGGGTATCAAGTTAATTCTGAATCTGGTGTCTAATAAGCAGATACAGGGTTACAAATTACAGAATTCATTTTACATTTTCAGCCATTGATAATATTAGGTCTGTTAGATGGTCTATTAGAGAGTTAGATGGTCTAATTTTCTTTCTTCTTCAATAAGATATCTCCAGTATTGCATTTGTTATCTATACACTTTCATTTGTGGTTGGAAGGAACATATCTCAAAATCTGGTAGTACCATGTGACATGAATTTTGTGGTGATTAAATACATCTTGAAGTTTCCCAATCACGATTTTGTAGCAAGTCCTGTGGTGATGCCCACTTCCTCAGCAACCGTACTGACACTTAAAACTATAATTTTCAGATAACTGATCAATTTCTGCTCTCTTTACAATGCATAATCTGTTTATAACACTGCATTCAGCTCATACAGTCCTCTCCATGTGGCTAGTTAAGGAAATAAAATGTCTCTATAAAATTTCATGTATTGTTCTTTAATATATTCCATTATCACTAAGTCACTAACGTGACAGATAACTCATGCATATGTCACTCAATCTGGATATACAAGACAGCTTCAAAATGTTCTCAGAATTTAGTTTATTTTTCAAAATTGTGTACATTAAAAATGTTTTATATATTATATTTCCTTCAAAATAGTTTCCTTTGACAGCTACATCCTTTCGCCAATGTTCAAAAAGTTTGGGGGAAACATTCCTGGAAATCTATTCATAGAAACTTCTGTTACATGGTTTGGTGGTCATGTTATCAACATCTTTGTACCTCTTTCCTTTCAGAATCTGCTTCAAGTGAGAAAAAAGTAAAAATCAGCTGGTGCCAAGTCACAAAAGTAAGGCAGATGCTTGATACATGTTACATTGTGCCATGCAACATTTTTTGTACTGGAGTACTGTCATGCAAAAGAACTAAATATTTTGTTTTCCACTTTTCAGGACGTTTACTTGTGATTATCTGGCTGTGAATACGGCGACTAACAGCTGGCAATGTGTTGTACTAACCATGCAACCGTCCAGTATGCCTTGGTTCTTTACGGAGTGTTGAGCAGAGGTTTATTTTATTTTTATTTACTTGTCATTATACGCGAGGAAGACATTAACACACATTTAATTGTTTGGCCTTGTGAAATGAATTCATGGTGTAAAATACCTTACAAATAAAAAACTACCTTTTTCCTTACTCTTGACCAAACAAGTTTTGGCCATACAAAAAAAAAATTGTTCAAAACTAAATTATGCTGACTTACCATACACCCTTTCAAGCAAAGTTATCGCCAATGCCAATTTCTGAAATAAAACACAAACTCTGATGCTTGCATATTATCTAAATATAATTATTTCACTACCGACTTGGAACACAGATCTCATATCATGATATTTTAAAGCATAAATATGCTTTAGATAGGTTCTTGTTATATATTTTGCTATGACTTTTAATAATTTTTGTTTCAGTCTTACGTAATCAGTATCAATTTTTGTTAAATATTTAAATATGTGGCTAATTTACTACTTCATAATTCACTAATTAAATTGTTAGCAGTATCTGTACTTAAAATAACTGAAATAAAATATTTTTTTACAATTCAATTTCCGTTCTCAGCCACTTTAATGATGCAACTTCATGTGCAGTAAAAGCAACTAACCACTAACCTGTGATGTAAGGTATGTCACTGTTTCCACTAAGGGCACCATGGGAAGGAACGGTTGCATTCACTGGTGGGGGTAAAACTATAGGAAATGTTTTCCAGTGGTACAGGAACTGTTCTCCAACCTGAAGCAAATAACGGTAAAATTATGTAAACAAATACTCTTCCGACATAAACACACTGAGAGTATAAGGTTTGTCTGAGGCTTACATGGCCAGAGTCAATATTAATAAAATTATTTTCTTCCAGGCTATTTGGCCATAGTCCAATTCTGTTCATTCCAGCAGACGTTTCAGCCATGTAAGGAGTTGGTAAAGTGAAACAGGTGGCAAATACTATGATATAGAAATACTAACTTGAACAAAATACACAAACAATTTATAAGAAAATCAACCGGAAAAGAAAAATTAAAAGATCAACATAACTAATTAATTTTCTATATTCCCTAGCATTTACATAATTTAACTTAAAAGTATAAAAACGCTTAAAAACAAAAAAGTTTGTTAGTTTCACAAAATTTATTATTGACCTGTTAAATTTACCTGTTAAAAAGGAACTGTCAGAATTTTATAAAACATTTGGTGTAACTATCAAGCATTTTTGTTATATACAGCTTTCTAAGTAATACGGGCACCAAGTGCCCAACGAGTCTTCAATTAATACAGCTACATTGAGCTGAAAAATAACAAAAGTGTCTCTGTGATTCTTAATACACTTAGCAGACTCGTTATTTCTGATGTTATAGACTTAAACTGGGTAGTTTCTGTACTTTGATAATACAAATACTTAACATTAGTCCAATATTAACAAAGGTGTATTTTGTTCTGTAAGTTAGAAATTATCTGAAGAAGTTTATAAGAAAGATCATGATTTCACAGCACAATGTTATATGAATGTGCTGTTATATAATTTTTTTAACAACTTCCCTACTAACAAAAAATTATGATAAAGCATTTTTTCCTTACATTATAAAACTTAAAAAACATTAAAAAATCAAATGACCGTGGCCTAAAACTGGAATATAAAAAACAAGCGCAGGATGCAGAGGACAGGATCAAAAGAGACTAAAAACAAGAAAAACCCCGATATTGTGGCCACGGATGAATGCATACCCAGCGATAACGAAAAGTCTATGAAGGCGCGTTCTGCTTTCCTTTTCTACATCTTATATTTGTGAGTCAGTGTTTTCCATAATGTATCAAATAAAATAAACAAATCGATCTCACCTACAAACATTGGAACATGACATGACAGTGTGTTTGTCCACTATTCGACCGGGGAACAAGGACAAATGAAAAAACACCAATCCCACGTATCGCATTAAAATTTGGAAGCAGACAGAGTATAAAACCTGCTTAATACAGAACAAACTTTAATCTTGTAGTATTTTGTGTTTTTCACTATTTTATAAATTAAGATAGTGGAATAAAAGTTATATGAGAAAATGTGTTTAAATGGTTTTTTGTAATTTATAAATCACAAAAATCTAAGTTTGTTGATAAATTTGCGTTACAGTTGGAAAAGTCCACTGACATAATGGGAAAACCACAAGTAGTACTGAGCTAAGTAAGTAACATTCGTTATGGTATATTATGCTGCAGTGTGGTTTTAAAGACATTGCGAAAAGGCACTGTTGGTGAAGGGGGAGGGAGGAAGATAGTGTGCCATGGCTTCTGACTATTTATTTGTAGTGTGTCGTGGGCTAAAAAAGTTTGAGGAACGCTGATCTAGGAAATATCAGTTTTAATAAAAACTATATATATATATTTGTTAAGGGGCAATAAGTTGATTGAAAAAGAATGTAATTTTTGATAACAGAGGAAAGATTTGTATAAGATTCTGTCATTAATAAGACACAGCTTTAAAATATTTTGTTGACATTTCAATATTTCTTTGTTAAGGTCCAAAACTTATTTAAACATCAAGACCTGCATATGGGCAATACAAAAGTAATTAATACGTACATCATAAAAGGCGATATTCATAAAACAACATTATAATTATTCTTGTTAGTACAAGAATAATTATGTTTTATGTTACATATGTAACACTTATTATTATTCTTAACGTAAAACACACACACATACATTTCCACACAAACCCTCACGATGTGTATTATTTCTGTATCAAGTTATACTATATATTTCTGTATCAACTGTGAACAGAACTTCATTATGACAACACATTTTTTTGAAACATTGACAAAAATAAATTCTTAATTTAGTAAAGACTATCGATGGAAGGTTTAGGAAATTTTAACGATGGAGGAAGGTTTAGCGAGGATTGGTCAACAAGTATACACAAATTTTGCAATATTTGTAGTTCTGTTATTTTTTATATATTCTCTAATTTATGAATAAATGTGTTCAATATGAGTAGTGGGTAAATAATAATAATAATAATAATAATAATAATAATAACTATTAATAATATAGATATCTGAATATCCTTAAAATCTGTATTCAGCTAAAACACATTTTACTTTGCTATATGTAGACATGTACAGGCATCTGTATGAGTTGCAATATATATTCAATGATTACTGCATCTATAATTTATTATATAAATATTATATTATGAATATTTTAAATTGTACAGTAAACCCCCGTTATAATGGGCACTGTTGAAACAGACTCGGCTTATAACGGACAGCTCTAAGAAACATGGAATGTTGAAAAATCAAAGACAATCAGGCTCAAAATTTTGCCTAGCAACGCTGCTTAATGTGAGCAAAGTAAAAGACCACATGGACATTGTTATTGAATGTGTTCACCAATCAAAAAAAAAAAATGAAAATATGTCAGCCTATTATGATCACTTGTGACACCTTTGTGAGTTATCGATGAAAGAAATTAACTCTAATCAATCCCACACAAAAATTAGTTATTTTTTTGAGCCAGTATATAGAGAAGTGATTCTGACACATAGCAGCAGTTTTTTTTTTTTTACATGATAATGTTTTTAAGTCATTCCACAAAAATATAACGCTTCCACTCTTTCGATTACCCACAGTCTAGAAATCGATTTATGTCTGGGAATTCATGTCCTGTGTTTATTGCATGTGTGGCTAAATTGGATTTATATATTTCTGTTTTTTTATATTTCACAGGACATGAATTCCCAGACATAACCAATGTAACACTAATAAAACATATACCACACAAAGGCACTATAATGAACATTTGGGAAAATTTACAAATATACAAACATAAAACACAAAACAAACTAATACCTGAACAAATACAAATCAATACAAAACATGACACAATATTCAAAGCACTCAACATTGAAAATGCACAAAAAAATTAACACATACACCACAATCACACACAATAAAACCAATTTGAAATACCAGAAGCCAACAGGAAGCCACAATAATAATAGTCAACCAACAACACATATGTACTTCAAAAGACAAAAAAACCGGAAGGCTGAGGATGGGTACAAGATAGTACCCGAAACATGTTCCAAAAAAGGAAAAAAAATAACATCTTAAGGTAAATTTAATTATAAATATTAAATGTATTATATACATCAAGAAACTGACTAAGTAGCAGAAAGTGACTAAATATATATATATATGTTGTAACGAGTAAACGAGGTCGTACCTGTTAAAATGTCTCACACTTGTTTATTTTGTGTATTAGTGTGATTGTAGTGTGTTTGCCTCACACTGGTTGTTACATAAATCGACGTCACTACTGGAGTCCGTAGCGTTGTCAATGTCACCAGTACAACCTACCTGTTAATTCATAGGGATTACGATTCCCGGGTGGCGCCAAATTGTTTTGTTAAAACAATTAAAACATCTAGTTTTTAAAGTAATATGTGGTATTAGCATGGACAGCTGTGGCGTTCGAATTATTCCCGCTGCTACACAGGTTGTCGACTCGGCCACTCGTGACAAGCGCTAGTTGGCTATAACTTAAACTTCGCTAACACACATATATTTACAACAAAAAATCCTATGAAATAACAAGATAGTATTGTTCTGTACTGCGCTTTTTAATACACATTTAATTATTAATAAACATGACAATTGAATAATAAACAAATTTATAATATTATGCTCCGGCTTAGAGCTTGAAACACAAATATCTCAAGGTTGGCAAAATGGTTTCAAAACATTATCGTTCATTTACTTTTGACAAAATTACTATGTTTTTAAAACCTGGAGTTCTTTTGATCATGAAAATAGACATAAACATTGATTACATGAAAAGAAAGTACACTATTATACCTTATAGGTACTTAGGATTTATAATGTGTTTGTACAATTTGTTCCGTAGTGTCGTATTTCTGTTACAGTAATTATGTTTACAAATAAGGTTATCTTTATAAATGTTTTTTAATATAAGTAAATTATGCCTTTACCTTTGAAAGAAAATACTACTTTTAAATAGTGAGAAATTTCATCATTTGCAAATAATTTAAGTGATTTGGGGTTTTTAGGAGTAAGAAATTATTCGGTACTTATCAGTTCGTCTCACGTTGAAAGGTCGTCATCAATATAGGCGTTTATTTTTCGAATTTGGTCTGGTTGAAGGCTTCCAGCATCTTCTTCAAACTGGTCTGAGTTTTTTCGTTAATTAATTCATTTAATTTCGTTCTTGGTCATCATTAATTCTGTATAGATCGACGTCTCTTCATATTGGATCATCTGAATTCACTAGTTGACTTGTTATAACTGTTTAAATTAAAGTTTTAGTTTGTCCAATTTCTTGTGTGGCGTACCCACGCTTCGTTTCTTCAGCGTCTGTATAATTTAACGGAAAAATAAGCCTCAAAAAACTCGTTGTCATAGTAACTAATAATTCAATGCTGGTTTAATTACTCTTTACTTACATTGTTAGAGATATTTGAATTTTTATTCAAATTTATTAAGTATTTTCCCAATGATTTTACTCCCTTATAATTCCCTTGGGATAATAAATGACATCACTATTATTTTTCTTTCCTTTCAAAGTTTACAATGATACCTCATAAGGTCATATTTTGTTACACTTTAACTATAGTCTAATTAGTTGACATTTAAAAAATAACATATCTTTCTTGAATTAAATTATTACAATAATATTTCTGTGTAGAAATAACTGATATACAATCATTGTCCATTCACTGTTCTTAGATTAGTAAGATTTTTTGTGAAATTGATACAATTTGCATTTAAAATGTTCTTGGCAGTTAACTGTTTTTCTAGTTACAAACAGCCATGATTGTTTTCTAGTGTATTTCCCTTTTAAATTACATTCTGAATTCAGCCTGATGGGCTTCACTTATTTGTTTGTGTTTTAATTATTATTCAACATAAATTTTCATTACTTTTCATTTAAAATATAATAGTTAGGTTTATGGACTGTAAGTCCCTTTTCAGTCATATTCCTTCTTTAACATTGAATCAACTATTCTTTATAAATCATAAATTATTCTTAGTACTAACATTGATTTCTATCTTGTCTTATAAAGTAGGGTAATAAACATTGTCACTTTCTCTAATATTATTAAGGTTGATTCCCCTTTCAACATGGGGTGTTGTATTCTTTATAAATGTAATCTTTAATAACAAACTTTACTTCTATCCTATCATGCCATGTTAACACAAGTTATGGTACTGGGCTTTCTCCCTGATATGTCACATGCTTTCCTTATATTAATTTTAAATACTATTTTTAATTACATCTAGGTATTCAACTAATTATAATTCCACTCCACTCATTGGTGATTTATCAATGTTTTAAAGAGTGTCTATTTCCTTAGCAATCTAATTTGAATGTTTCACCTTCACTATTTTATAGGGCATTAACACTTCACTAAAACACTTCACTTTGGTTCACTGTTTTGTACTTAGTGTTATTTAATGGGTAACCCCTATACTTTTTCCTACCATTTCTCACTATTTTGTTCTAGTATTATGTTTACTATAAACAATATTAGGCTAGTTGTGTTTTGGTTGAATCTAACCTTTCTGACAGGGTTAATGTACTCTTCCTATACTACTTTGCTTTATAATTGTATTGTCTTAAAAATGGTTACATATGTTAAATCAATAATAATAATAACATTGGTTTCGTTAATATATAATTATTTAAGGTTTATTGACCGTATTCTATCTCTAACATACAATCCTTCCCTTTTAAATATGTGTGTTAGTTTCCCCTTGGGTTTTATCTGTCTCCTCTTCATTCTTCCTCTTCTTCTTCTTCAATAATCCTCATCTTCTTTCTTCATCTTGGTTTGGTCCTCCTTTAGTTCTATGTCCATCATTGTTTTGTCAATCACATTTTCTTAAGTATGTTTGGGTTGTCGGCTTAATCATGTCAAAATATTTACATTTTAATAAGTATGTTACGTGGTTCCCTTCTTTATGTTTATGTTTTTTGGTTCAATCACTTGGGTTGGGTAATATCGTTGTACGTCATGTCAAAGTATTTACATTTTAATCATTTTTTACACATTTTATTTCATATGAAGTAACTTTTATATTAAGAATTATCTTTTTTATTACTGGTACGAGATTTGGCTTAATTGTATCGTTACATAATACCTCTCCTCTAAAATTGATCATTTTAATAAAATACTAGCATAGTGTTTTATGAAATTATCAGTTATAGATAACATTTTTCCTTCTCTTCCTTGTTTGTTTCTCCATTCTCCATTTCTCTTCTTACTTAATTCACTCCATTTTATTTGGATCTGTTTTTATTTATTTCCATTGGTGCATATTCCCTCATACACAAATTTTATTTCCCTAACTTTATATAGTAGCTGGTTTCTCCCATTACTACTCATTTTTCTGAGACTAGAGGCACATCTTCTCTACTCAGTTCACATAGATTGCTGGACTTTTCAACAGTCAATCTTAAATCTTTGTCAACTTGTGACTTAATAATAATAACAATATAATAATATAATTGGGATTGTCCACCTTGTGGTTTGACTTTAGATCACTTTATCCTTACTACTCATTCTTCCTTCCGCTATACCTTAACTATACACTATCATCTACTCATATACTATATTGAGAAATTTTATCTTTATTCATATGTTGATTTCATCATATCTCACTTTTCATTATTTTGTTTTCAATGCTTGTTGTGATCATTTTAATTGTTTCAGACATTTTTTAGTCATTTAGCAGGATTCTGCTTTAGCCATATTTGTATATTTGTTTTATATACAATTTCTCTCTCTCTCCTTGTACCAGGTAAAGTTTTATTTATTTTTTCTGATAATACTTTTGATTCAGTATAATTTCAAGTATTTATCTCAGTAATTTGAACTTGATTTTATTTTTGTTTATTTTATTCTGTATTCAACATCATTTTTGATAATTCTTTGGTAAGTTAATGGTCTTACCTTAAAGGAATGTTTGTAGCGTATTCCTTTTTAGCTAACTTTTTGTTTTTAATTATAATTGTAAGTTTGTGCTTCTTACATTTTTATTACATAGGAATGTGTGTAACTTATTCCTAATTATCTCACTTTTTACTTCATACTTTATATTTCAATTTTTTGTTATATTTTAAACTGATTTAAATTGAAAGGAATTTGTGTAACTTTTCCTTTGTGTTTTTTTTTTTTTTTTTTTCATTAAAACCTTTTATTGTTCCGCATACATCGTCTAAATATTTGAGTAAGCTGCTCTTACAATCTCTTTTAGAATTTTGAAAGTTGTTTCATTTCACAATGGTTTTATTCTTCCTCGTAAAACTTTTTTATTGAAGTTTGATTGTAAACTCCCTTGATTTTCTTTGTATTGATATTACTGATTTGGTAAGTGTTATTACCATTGTCTCTAGTGATGATATACGGACCGGTGTATAGCAACAATAATTTCTTTGCTATACCTTCCATTGTATTTGGCAGTTCACGATTTTTGATTAGTATTTTTTCTCCCTCTTTATATTTTATTATTTTGGGCTGGTTCTTTGCATATTTGGCCTTTTGTTTCTCAATTTTTTCTACTATTAGGCTGTACCATTTATTTTTGTCATACGGGTCTTCTGGGTCTTTTGGGAATTCTATTATCTCTTGTATCTCTCTGTTTGGCTTCCTCTCGAACATCATCAAGTAAGGCGTACTTTCAGTGAATTGATGGTAACTAATGTTTAAAAACACTTCGGTTGAAGGTAAATATTTGTACCATTCTCTCTGGTTGTTATGACAATAGGTTCTCAAAATGCGTCCCACCTCCCTCAACATTCTTTCTGCGGGATTGCTGCTAGGGTGGTAGACTGATGTTTTATAAGTTTTAATATTTAATTTTAATAACTCTTCTCGCCATTTTCTTCCTTTAAATTGCGTTCCGTGGTCTGTTATTAACATGCACGGTCTTCCAATTTCTATAATGTATTTATTTTTTATAATGTCTAATATTTTCCTTGTTGTGGCTCTGTTTATAGCATATAATTTGGTGTACTTGGTGTAATGGTCAAGTATGATAACAATGAATTTGTAGCCGTGTCGTCCTCCGCTACGTGGGAATGGTCCACATATGTCGAGGAACGCCTTCTCTAATTTGGCACTTGATGTGATGGGTATCATCGTTCCATCCTTCCTTTCGTTATTGGTTTTGACCATTTGACACAATGTGCAGGTTTTTATGTTTTTACTTACTTTTCTTGCAATATTTTTTATAAACAAATCCTCTTCTAATGCTTTTACCATTTTAATTGTTCCCATGTGGCCGTATCTCACATGGTAATCTTTAATAATTTGATTTTCCAATGATTGAGGGACTACCAGCTTCCAAGTATCTTGGTTTTTTCTTGTTTTCATAAATAAAATATTGTTGTACACACAGTAAAATTGGTTAATAATGGTTTCAGACTCCATCAGTCTTCTTCTGATGTTGGATATTTTTGTATCTTGCTCTTGTTGCAACACTATTTGGTTCATAATATCTTCCAGGTCTTTTCTATCCTTCAACATATAATACACTTTTGCTATCTTCCCCTTTTCTCCTTCAAATGTCTGATTTACTACATTTATTCTGGACAAAACATCAGCCACTATATTTTTTCGTCCTGGGATATATTCCCATGTAATGTGGTATTCTTGCAAGGCAAGTATCCATCGAGTAAGTCGGCCATGGTTCAACTTACATTGTTTTAGAAACGATATTGATTTATGATCGCTTCGGACCGTTATGTTATATCCAAGTATGTACGTCCTAAACTTGCCGCACGCGAATACTATGCTGAGCAACTCCTTTTCTGTAACATTATAGTTACGCTCACAGCTATTGAGTATTCGGCTGGTGAAGCTAATGACTAGGTGATTGCCATCTTCGTCTTCTTGGTATAATTCTGCGCCTAGACTTACATCACTAGCGTCGCAGTTTAGATAGAACTGTTTTGCAAAATTAGGGTGGCATAAAATAACAGTGTCAACAAATTTTTGTTTGATTAATTTAAACACTTCTTCTTGTTCCACTCCCCACGTCCATCTTTCTTTTGAAGATAACTGCTTGGAAAATTTAGCTGTTAGGTGGGAGTAGTTGGTCTGAAATTTCCTGTAGTAATTACATACCCCTAGGAAGGATTGCAACTGTTTTTTGTTTCTTGGTGATGGGAAATTTTGTATGGCGTCAACCTTCTCTTGGGATGGAGAGATTCCCTCTTCAGTTAGGTTGAATCCTAAGAATTTTACTTCTTTAGCAATGAACTTTGATTTGTCTAACTTAAGTGTGATATTGTTGTTAGATAATTTTTCCAACACATGTCTGACTCTTTCACAGTGTTCGTCCCAGTTTGCTGACGTAATAAGTAGGTCGTCAACGTACACTGTAGTAAATTCCAGTGCCTCTTGACCTAACACTTGGTCCATGCACTTCACGAACACTGCTACTGAATTTATTAGTCCAAATGGTAGTCTTTTGAACTGGTAGTTTCTACCGTCGAACAAGAATGCTAAGTATTGTCTACTGTGTGGGTGCAGCTCTACCTGCCAATACCCACATACAGTATCCCAAGTGCTAATATATCTGATTCCATGGAATCTCTTCAGGATTTCTTCTATTTCTCCTGGTGAGGTTCTGTCATTTATAATCATCTTATTTATTTCTCGTGCGTCGAGGCAGATTTGCACCTTGCCATTTTTCTTGGGGATGGCAACTATGGGACTGGTATATTGTGAATGACTGTATTCAATTATGTCTTCGGTAATCATTCTATTTATTTCCATTCTAACTTCGTTTTTTAGAGAATGTGCTATTGGATATGATTTCCGGCGGAAGTCCACTGGTTCTCGGAATTGAATTTTACATTGATATCCCTTAACCTTTCCGGGGATGTTCGAAAATACATGCTGATATTCATTGTAAATGGCGATTAATTTTTTGGATTGTTGTTTACTAATCTCCTGCACAGGCCGCTCTCTTTGGAAGGTGATAATCTCTTCCAACTTCTGGTTCCATAAGGTCTTACGCTCCTCCTCCTCTACTATGGTAACATCTGGCTCATGCCTCTGGCAATAATAACTTTTCAGTTCTGTGTTTTGGCTTAAAGCAGTTGGACTTGGTACACAATTGATAATGTTCGCGGACCAGGTTCCTTGTTCTGAATTTAACAACACTACTCCTTTCTGCAGGTTTATTACCGCCGAATACTTTCTTAGTATATCACATCCGATGAGCATATTGAAAGGTAGCCCATTTGCCACGAGAAATACAATGGAGATGGTGGATTCTAGGTTATCTAGTTCCAATGACACTTGCTTTTTCACTGTTCTGTTCTGTTTGCCCGTTGCGCCAATGATGACTATATTATTTATTGGCAATGTAGGTATTGGTGTTCGAGAGTGAGCTGAATTCTATCTAATTCAGGCTGGTTAATGAGAGAGATATTAGACCCCGTGTCTACCAGAATACTGGTTATGGTACCGTTTATTGTTGCCTTTATATGAACAATTTCACTATTGTGCTGTGGTAATTGAGTGGCCTCTTCCTCGAGAAGTTCTTCTCGAATATTTTTTAAATAATTGTTGTAAATTATCGTGATTCTTTTGGTTTGTGTATCTGACATTGTTTGACGTATCAACCCAAATGATTGGTCATGTGAAGGGCGTTCATACTTTATCACTGACCTTTTTAGTTTAAAGGTGGCTGCTGGCTGGCGGCCAGGTTGCTTGGCTGGTCGTTCGCTTCATTGTGCGGCGCATTTTGCTGGTTATTTCCATTTTGTAGTGGTTCATTGTTCCTGTTCACTGATGGTCTGTTGTCAGTCTCGTTGGATGCATTGTACCATGGCTCTTGGTGCCAATTTGAATTGTATCTTCGGTGGTTATTCCGCCTTCTACCACTAATAAAATTTACATGACGTCGATTGTCATTCCTATTTGGATTGCCCCCGGGTCCCCGGTTGTACTGGTAATTGGGATGATACCGGTTGCCGTAGTAATTGTGGTCATTGGGGTGACTGTTGGTACGTTGTTCAGGTTCTCCTCCTCGATAATTCCCACTTGGTCGGTTGTTATTATTCGGGCTGCTTCTATTATAGTTTGGACTCCCTGGGTGATTGTTCTGTTGTCCTTGGTTACCAGGCTGGTTATTTGGATGGCGATGCTGATCGTTTCCATTAAATGTTGGTTCTGCATTATTATTATTATTATTATTCCGGCCCCAGTTATTTCGATTATTGCCTTGTGGATAATTGTATGGTCCCTGGAAATTAGGTGTATTATTGTGTTCATTCCACTTATTGTATCTTTGGTTTGATACCCTGTTTTTTCGATACTGGTTATCGTTCTCCAGGTCTTCCAGTGAGCTAACCATTCCTTGGATTGTTTTAATTTGGCCTTGTCGCCTGGCCTTTTGGATGGCCTCTTCGTAATGGTAACCCAGTTGTATCACCAACGACTCTTCCGGTATTCTGGGTTCCAAATTTCTGGCTAAACATACCTTTCCCAGAAAGTACGATGTTAATGTGTGTCCTCCTTGTGTCTCGTACCTTCCGTTACTAATGTCATTGCGAACCACATTCTGTGTTGATTCGGACCAATACTTCTCCCTGAACTGCTTCTTGAATTCTTGAGTATCATTTATCTCAGGTCTTGTGGCCGTCCACCAATTGTCATGGGTGTCACGAAACATCTCGTCGATCATACTCCTCACACTAGACCATCTGGTTTCTCGGTTCTTCTCTATCAGCTCTTCTACCCGTTTGAGGAATTCTATCGGGTTTCTCCTGTAGCTACGAAAATTAATCATTTCTCTGTTCTCACTAGTTACGAACTGTGTGTGATTATATGGTTTTTCTCTTAATGCATCTAATTCTTCCTGCATCTGTTTCTCTCGCATGCTGATTCCCTGGATTTTTTCTCGGTTTTCTCGGGTCAGTCCGTCGATTTTGTCTATGACGGTATACACCTTTTCCACCCGATTGTTTACATCCAGTTGTAGCTCTTGGTGCCTCTCCTCCAGTTCCTTGACCACTTCTTGTTTATTCTTTTGGCACCCTTCAGTAAGGACTTGGTAGAATTCCGTCGCCCTCAATTTACCTTCCTCTTCAACGTTACTAATTTTATTATTTAATTCTTCCCTGATTATTATTACTGTTTCGTTGGTCTCTGTTACCGTTTGTCTAATCTCTTCTCGACATTCGACTAGTTGTTGCTTCCATTCCTCCTTGGTTTTCTTACTTTCCTCTTCGATTTTCCTTTGGAGAACATCATGATTAGTTTCCATCTTTTTGTTCACTACCTCCAGATCCTTCTTGATCTGTTTCTTCAGTTCTTCACTCTTCTTTTCCAACGCCTCTTGACTTCTTTTCAAGTCTTCATGGTTGCTTTCTATTTTATCATTCAGGAATTCTATACTCTCCTTCATTTGTTTCTTCAATTCTTCACTATTTTGGTCCAATTTTTTATTCAAATCTTCACTGTTTAGGTCTAGTTTTTCTAATCTTTTATTTAAATCTTCCTTGTCTTGTCTTCTCTCTTCCTTGTCTGACTCCAATTTCTTATTTAAATCTTCCTTGTCTGATTCTAATTTTTTATTCATTTGTCCAAATTGTTCCATCATGAACTTCATCATGCTATTTAAATTCGTTTCTTCTGTCGGTTTAACTGGTTGGTTATTTACCCTGACTTCTGCTTCTATTTCCGGTTCAGGTTCAGGTTGAGGTGGATTTGGATTTTCCACTTGGTCCTCCTGTGGGTTCTCTTCTGACAATTCTCCAGTCGTTTCCTCCATTTCTACTTCTTCAACTTCCTCCACTTCTTCTGGGTTTGGTGTTTCCTTCCCTTTGCGTCTCGTAACCATCCCGTGTCTATTCATGATCGCCGCTAGTTATTTTTACCAGCCACACGTTGTTGGCCACCAATATGTAACGAGTAAACGAGGTCGTACCTGTTAAAATGTCTCACACTTGTTTATTTTGTGTATTAGTGTGATTGTAGTGTGTTTGCCTCACACTGGTTGTTACATAAATCGACGTCACTACTGGAGTCCGTAGCGTTGTCAATGTCACCAGTACAACCTACCTGTTAATTCATAGGGATTACGATTCCCGGGTGGCGCCAAATTGTTTTGTTAAAACAATTAAAACATCTAGTTTTTAAAGTAATATGTGGTATTAGCATGGACAGCTGTGGCGTTCGAATTATTCCCGCTGCTACACAGGTTGTCGACTCGGCCACTCGTGACAAACGCTAGTTGGCTATAACTTAAACTTCGCTAACACACATATATTTACAACAAAAAATCCTATGAAATAACAAGATAGTATTGTTCTGTACTGCGCTTTTTAATACACATTTAATTATTAATAAACATGACAATTGAATAATAAACAAATTTATAATATTATGCTCCGGCTTAGAGCTTGAAACACAAATATCTCAAGGTTGGCAAAATGGTTTCAAAACATTATCGTTCATTTACTTTTGACAAAATTACTATGTTTTTAAAACCTGGAGTTCTTTTGATCATGAAAATAGACATAAACGTTGATTACATGAAAAGAAAGTACACTATTATACCTTATAGGTACTTAGGATTTATAATGTGTTTGTACAATTTGTTCCGTAGTGTCGTATTTCTGTTACAGTAATTATGTTTACAAATAAGGTTATCTTTATAAATGTTTTTTAATATAAGTAAATTATGCCTTTACCTTTGAAAGAAAATACTACTTTTAAATAGTGAGAAATTTCATCATTTGCAAATAATTTAAGTGATTTGGGGTTTTTAGGAGTAAGAAATTATTCGGTACTTATCAGTTCGTCTCACGTTGAAAGGTCGTCATCAATATAGGCGTTTATTTTTCGAATTTGGTCTGGTTGAAGGCTTCCAGCATCTTCTTCAAACTGGTCTGAGTTTTTTCGTTAATTAATTCATTTAATTTCGTTCTTGGTCATCATTAATTCTGTATAGATCGACGTCTCTTCATATTGGATCATCTGAATTCACTAGTTGACTTGTTATAACTGTTTAAATTAAAGTTTTAGTTTGTCCAATTTCTTGTGTGGCGTACCCACGCTTCGTTTCTTCAGCGTCTGTATAATTTAACGGAAAAATAAGCCTCAAAAAACTCGTTGTCATAGTAACTAATAATTCAATGCTGGTTTAATTACTCTTTACTTACATTGTTAGAGATATTTGAATTTTTATTCAAATTTATTAAGTATTTTCCCAATGATTTTACTCCCTTATAATTCCCTTGGGATAATAAATGACATCACTATTATTTTTCTTTCCTTTCAAAGTTTACAATGATACCTCATAAGGTCATATTTTGTTACACTTTAACTATAGTCTAATTAGTTGACATTTAAAAAATAACATATCTTTCTTGAATTAAATTATTACAATAATATTTCTGTGTAGAAATAACTGATATACAATCATTGTTCATTCACTGTTCTTAGATTAGTAAGATTTTTTGTGAAATTGATACAATTTGCATTTAAAATGTTCTTGGCAGTTAACTGTTTTTCTAGTTACAAACAGCCATGATTGTTTTCTAGTGTATTTCCCTTTTAAATTACATTCTGAATTCAGCCTGATGGGCTTCACTTATTTGTTTGTGTTTTAATTATTATTCAACATAAATTTTCATTACTTTTCATTTAAAATATAATAGTTAGGTTTATGGACTGTAAGTCCCTTTTCAGTCATATTCCTTCTTTAACATTGAATCAACTATTCTTTATAAATCATAAATTATTCTTAGTACTAACATTGATTTCTATCTTGTCTTATAAAGTAGGGTAATAAACATTGTCACTTTCTCTAATATTATTAAGGTTGATTCCCCTTTCAACATGGGGTGTTGTATTCTTTATAAATGTAATCTTTAATAACAAACTTTACTTCTATCCTATCATGCCATGTTAACACAAGTTATGGTACTGGGCTTTCTCCCTGATATGTCACATGCTTTCCTTATATTAATTTTAAACACTATTTTTAATTACATCTAGGTATTCAACTAATTATAATTCCACTCCACTCATTGGTGATTTATCAATGTTTTAAAGAGTGTCTATTTCCTTAGCATTCTAATTTGAATGTTTCACCTTCACTATTTTATAGGGCATTAACACTTCACTAAAACACTTCACTTTGGTTCACTGTTTTGTACTTAGTGTTATTTAATGGGTAACCCCTATACTTTTTCCTACCATTTCTCACTATTTTGTTCTAGTATTATGTTTACTATAAACAATATTAGGCTAGTTGTGTTTTGGTTGAATCTAACCTTTCTGACAGGGTTAATGTACTCTTCCTATACTACTTTGCTTTATAATTGTATTGTCTTAAAAATGGTTACATATGTTAAATCAATAATAATAATAACATTGGTTTCGTTAATATATAATTATTTAAGGTTTATTGACCGTATTCTATCTCTAACATACAATCCTTCCCTTTTAAATATGTGTGTTAGTTTCCCCTTGGGTTTTATCTGTCTCCTCTTCATTCTTCCTCTTCTTCTTCTTCAATAATCCTCATCTTCTTTCTTCATCTTGGTTTGGTCCTCCTTTAGTTCTATGTCCATCATTGTTTTGTCAATCACATTTTCTTAAGCATGTTTGGGTGGTCGGCTTAATCATGTCAAAATATTTACATTTTAATAAGTATGTTACGTGGTTCCCTTCTTTATGTTTATGTTTTTTGGTTCAATCACTTGGGTTGGGTAATATCGTTGTACGTCATGTCAAAGTATTTACATTTTAATCATTTTTTACACATTTTATTTCATATGAAGTAACTTTTATATTAAGAATTATCTTTTTTATTACTGGTACGAGATTTGGCTTAATTGTATCGTTACAATGTATATATATATATATATATATATATATATATATATATTGTAGCACAACGAAGTTTTTACCTTGTTCTACAAAATAAGATAATATATGAAAGGAAGGGAAGAAGTCATCTAGAAGGAATAATATCAACTTAAATAAAAATCAACAGAAAAGTATTTACAATTATAAACAAAGGAACTTAACAGAAATAGAAAAGTCGATTCAAAGGAATTATATGTAGTCAAATCATAGCCATAAAGTGTTGAAAAATAAATAATAAGAGTATCATATCAGTATAATAATTAGTAGACCCAGTAAGATATGAAGTAGTGAAGAGTAACAGCCCAGGACAAATAAATTAACATGACAATTTTTAAGATATGAAGTAGTGAAGAGTAAACAGCCCAGGACAAATAAATTAACATGACAATTTTTAAGATATGGAGTAGTGAAGAGTAACAGCCCAGGAATAATAAATGAACATGACAATTAGCAAGGTATGTAATAATAATGAATAATAGTTTGGAACAAATAAAATAGAAATGACAATTTTTAAAATAGGAAACACTGAAGAGTAATAGCCCAGGACTAATGAATTAAAGGGAAATAATAATCCAGATACCCAAAAGATCTATTATAAAGACAAAAACCTCTAGAGCAGCAAATAAATAATTCAAAGGAAATAAAATTATATCAACTATACCAATTTAAATGAAAAGACTAGCCCAAATAAGAGAATCCAATACATATCATTAAAAATGATGTAAAAACTAATTATAATTAAAATAAATGTGATTAAGGGGAACACCCCAAACCAGTTTAAAAAAGGACAAACAAAAGACAGTTTTTAATATAAGGTCTTAATGTATTTATTTTTATAATTATTTTATGTTATTATTGTTTGTGAATACCATACAAGATATGCTGATACTAGTAAATGCTAGATGTTAGAATGTAAGAATTTATTGTATTTTAATCATGTTAATTAATGTTATATTTTGTAAAGTAAGGAAAGGCAAAACAATAGTTCAAACAACCCAGAAATAGTGGATCAAAAAATATAAAATTTATAAGATGAATTAATAATAGCTTTGCTAGGAAAATTGGAAATTGATGACCAAGACAAATTCAATTTGATCATATAAATCTAATCAAAGAATACAAGTTAATAGAACCTAGACTAATTTGATGTAAATCACCCTATTCAATATACAAATACATTATCATAATAATAACCATGACCTATAATACTAATGAGAGGAATCAACATGTAAAATTGACTTAAAATAGGTGTTTGTACCAGGTAAGGCCATAATCAGTAAAGTGTACTATTAAAATGCAAATAATTTGTTAATTGTTTAAAATAACAGCCAGATGTAAATTAGGTAAATTACAGATATTTAATTAGGAATCAAGTGAAATATAAATTGTAACATAAAACATATTTTAAACCATGTAATAGGTAATTCTGTAAGTCAAGATAAGGCCTACAGATATATTTCAAAGAATGTAATTCAGAAGCACAATTCAAACCAAAATAGGGAAAATTTAGTATTAAATTGTATAAAATAAAATCAGGAATATTGTTATATAATTAAAATTACATAAAGGTACTAAACAAATAATTTATAGCCATTTTAAACATAAAAATGTAAATATTTTTTATATATAAGATTGAATTCAAAGACAACAGCTGATAGTTGAACAATGAGAAATTATACCGAAATATTATAAATCTTATATGTGAAGGAACAAAAATCAGTTAGTTGATTGTTAAAAACCAAACGAGATAGATGTGTCAAAGGACTCCTCAGAGAAATATTAATGGAAATTTTAACTAACACTAACTGAGATATATGACGAAGCCATATAAGGATGAATAGAAAATAAATTAAAGTGAAAATTACTATAATATCAGTCACTGAAACAGTACAGTAAACTAAATTAAATAATATTAAATTAAACCGTCACTACAAAAAGACACGACTGAAGAACAAAATTGAACTCAAATAAACGTACACCGAGTGAAGGGAACATTTTGGGACATAACACTACTATTACCGAACCAAAATCCAGTGGGTAAACAACACTACACTCTACAACTTGTGCATATTCCAAGAACAACATCACTGGAGAGGAATTAACCAATGGAGACATTTATTTGAACGAAATCTGGGAGCTGAATTCACATCGCAGATCAACTCATTAAGGCAGCCATCTTGTCATTTTGATCAACTTCGCACAGGCTCACGGGACCAGCTCGAGTGACGTCAGAGAACCCAGCTGTATCGTAATATCAATTTTAATATACATTATACTTTATTATTTTGTCTGTTTCATGAATAAGTTTTTTAATACTTTGTAGGTATTCAATTATCTTGCCTTTCCTGACTATTTCTACAGTTAAAAGAACCTTATAATATAATAATTCCATTGAAATATTTTGAATATATAAAATAATCGAACTGTAACTTTTATTGAATCAGATTCAAGCCGTTGCGGCAAATTCAAATAAGTGTTTGACAAATAAACTCATTTATTGTTTTAATACTGTTTTATTGATCAGCTAAGCCTTAAATTAAATTACATTAATTATTTAAGAGAAAAAGTGAAATTCTTAAGTAGATGAGCTAGAAGAAGAAGAACAGATTTTAAATTGGCTGCTACATGCGATCGATACGGCTTAGATAATCTATTTGAAGTGAAGAAATAAATAATTTTACATCAGAACACACGCAGTCATTAAACAGTATATTTTTTATTAATTGAATCTAAACAATTAAAAAAAAACAACTACATCAATTAAAATTAATTAAATCAATAAAAAATAAATAAAAAAAAATAAAAAAATTTTTATTAACCAATTATTATCTAATTATATATTATTTGTAATTAACACGCATTGTGGGTTTTATTACTATATATATATATATATATATATATATATATATATATATATATATATTGCGACAGTACAAATAAGTGATGTACTGAGCATTGAATATAAAAATTTAAATTTACCTAATAAACTGTAAATAATTAATAATATATTAGAAATAAGCATGTCAGGGATTGCAAGCTTGGCTCAGACAAAAATATGAACAGGTGTTTCGACCTGAATCGACATGCACACACACACAAATGTAACTGAAAGTGTGTACACCAGTATTTTGCTAGTGTGTGTGAACGCAGGTCTATGCAGGCGAGTTTACCACCCCAAGATGAATAATTGCACAATTACTGTTTTTCCGTAATTATTCATAAACTATAATTAAGAATTAAAATCCAAAACCACAATAAAAAGTAATAAAATTTACTAAATACTGTGTACGAAAACCACACGAAAGTGCCACACCGTACGAGTGTAATAGTGAAATAACTGTGTACAAATCGAAAGGGTTAAGTTGCAATGTCCAAAATTACAGTGAACATGTGTTGTAAAAATAGTTATAAGATAAGTATAAGAGTATACTTACAGGACTCTGCAATTCGCAGAAATATAAGAAATAGCGAATTTGACAAAGAGTGGGGGAACTGAATCCAGAGACAGTTTCTGACATGTCGATTTCGTACCACTGCAGGTGTCGACCAAGACATGGGTATAAATAGGACACACAAGCTACAGTGGTTCTCTTTCTTAAATCATCCACGGTGCAGCGGGAGCTTATGCCCGTCCGCACGGCGTATTTATTTTTTTTTGTAAATAGTTTAAATTTTCCAGTTACATACAACTATGTAACTAAGTTGTAAAGACAATCATTTTTAAATAATAACAGCAGTACATAAGAAGAATTACATAAGAAGATCCATTGACGTCAGAAACAGCACGAGGAGAGTTCCAGAGAGTGATTCGACGCTGGACAAGAAGAAGTGATACGACGCTGGACAAGAGGAGAGTTCCAGAGAGTGATACGATGCTGGACAAGAAGAAGTGATTCGACGCTGGACAAGAGGAGAAGAGAGACAGCCGACGCTGGACAAGATGAGAAGAGAGACAGCCGACGCTGGACAAGAGGAGAAGAGAGACAGCCGACGCTGGAGTGCGAGACAAGGACGACTACAGATGGATCAAAATGATCGAGTATGATTGACGACAATAAGGTGATAAACAACTTATTTATATCTTGATCATACAATGAACTCAAAGACAATTAAAGACATTTCTATTTTATTTAAAAGTAAGAGCCAATGTTTCTTGTAAAGTAGAATTAAAATCATAGATGTTTTAGAAATACGATTAACGTAACAAGAGCTCAAATTAATATGAAATAAAATGAATACAAAGCATTTAAATGAAAACAATTAGTATTTGAGATAAAACAGTACTGAGAAACAAAAGATAAATTCAATAACTATTAATATTTTGAGTACATTACAATATATAAAAAGAGATTTAAATATTGATATTTTGAAACACATTAATCGACTGAGTAGTCTGAAAATGAAATTTTTCTGCAATACAATAATTAGTAGAATAGAATATTTAGTCAGTAAGGATGTACATAGCATAAGCCTTACGGCATAATAACAATTAATAACGAATGTTTCAAATCGAAGTCGGTGCCATGTGCACAATTTTTAATAATATCAAATAAATTTGAAATACCGTTACAAGTTACATAGAGTTCTTATTGCAGATACACCTGAAACCCAATTTAAATGTTATATTGTTACATAATTTGTCAATCTTGAACGTGAGACCGGTCACGCTAAATTTGTGTATATGTATATGTATTGTTGCATATTTGGCTCCCAAAGAACGTGGGGCTATACAAATTAAAGTACATATAAAAATTCACACACATAAATACGTTGCATATATTTGGCGCTCCAAGATCGTGGGGCTCCGCAAACACAAATAGAAGTGTATTTGTATTTGAAATTAAATTTAACAACGTTTAAATACGTTACATATATTTGTTGCCCTGGACGTGGGGCACGACATGCCTAAATTTATGTAAAAAAAATTTTTGTTACTTAAATTTTAGCCCATGAACATATGGCCCAATCCCCACCACTTAACTATTAAAATTTTTTTTATGTAGCTGAATGGTTGCTCTAAAATATAAAGAGTGTGTTAAATGAAAAATGTATAATATGTAATTATTATTTATATTAAACAGTAACTGAATGTAATGTTAATTGTTGTGTAATCACACAGCTGGCGCCCACGAATAATAGTATTTGTCTATGTAACAGGTGTAACTGTAATGAGTATTAATAATAACTATTAATAAAAATAAAGAAATAAATAAATAAGTAGGGAACGGTTATCAATAATAATTGTTAAAGAATTACTACTAAATAAATATTTTAATAATAATTCACCATGGCAATATCAGGAAGTTTAAGGATGGGAGAAGCACTTCAAGCTATGATGCAAGCCGTATTTGGTGAAGTAGACAACAAACAAACAGAAAAAGTAAAAGAAAATAATATTAGAACGCAAATAGAAGAGTTAACAGAATTTTTTACAAAACAGACCGAAAAATTAAGAGAAGAAAGGAAAGCAAAAGAGGAATTAGTATAAAGAATTGACGATTCTAATACGCACATTGCGGCAGTAGAATATAAACAAACCATAAGAATTAAAAATAAGAGAGAAAATACGTTCGTAATTACTAACGATAATTATAAAAAAGTAATTAACATTAAGGAGGAGAAGCAAATAAAGGTTAATAAAACATACCTTATTAATAGCGATATCCCTATTGTGAGACACACACACACTAGCAGTGGCGGCGCTAACGAAACGGGGGCCCCCCGCGAAACAAATTAGGGGGCCCTATAAAAATGGTTAAATTTTGTATACGTAATAGGGGAAAACACTCAAATGAGTTTCTATTTACGTGTGTTTCACAACAATGGTTTGTGAGTACTTTCTCGTCTATCACAAAGCGTTTGCAATTTGCAAAGGATGTTTTACACGTGTACAAACTCTTAAAATTCATTGTTGCTAAATAGACAAAGTTCTATACAAACTATAAAAAAACCAAAATAAAAAGAATGATTTATTTTTATGTCAAAGATTTAAATTCAGGCTATGAAACAGTACCGCACACAGAGTGTTAAAAATTTATTATTTAAAAACGAATATCAAAGTAACATTCTAGCTTTTTTCAAACATTTAAATTAGTTTGTAACTGAATTTGTAAAATTCTTGAATATACTCTATACAAGTTCTCCTTAAGTCTAATCCAATTCAATAACACTCGAACTCAAGTAATGTACGATATTTACAGATGAGGATCAACCAAAGTTCACTGTTTTCCTAAGCCTAGTCTTCTTCTTTTTTTATAGCTAAGAACTTTTCAACCACTTCGTTGATATTAGTTTTCTGTGTCTCTTCATGCTCAATGCTTAACAGTGCCAAGTCACTCAACCGAGTTTGGGCCATGGTACTTCTTAAGTATGACTTAATTTAATTAATTTAAGTTTTGAAAAGCTTCTTTCCGCTGTAGCTGTTGTGACAGGTAATGTTAAATAAAGCTGCAAAGGTGTAGTTAAGTCTGGGAGGCAACTCATAAGGCAGCTGTTTTCTTCAACCAGTAAATTCATCATTTCTCGAATTCTTTTCTTGTGTACAATTTCTTTGGCCATCAGAGCTTTGAAGGATATTACTTGGTCAGGCAGTGATGTGGATACAAGGATATACAAGGATCGGTCAAGGATACACATTTACCAGAGCCTTACTTTTCTCCACTATTGTCTCTTGTGAGAAGTTTACTAAATTCTGAGGCGTCAGGAATGAAAACCTATCATCAATGCAACGCAATCCTTCAAATCTCATTTGTAGCTGAGCTATTACAATATCTAGTGTTGCATTGAAAACTTTTACTTCAAATGATTTCACTGGGTCGTCAATTCTATGGTCAACTGATAATTCAACAAAGAAGCG
This sequence comes from Magicicada septendecula, assembly GCA_034769895.1. Classification (NCBI taxonomy): domain Eukaryota; kingdom Metazoa; phylum Arthropoda; class Insecta; order Hemiptera; family Cicadidae; genus Magicicada; species Magicicada septendecula. The sequence continues at coordinate 357,002,781 of CM068374.1, read as the reverse complement.
TTTTACAACTCGTTTACGATTATTTTTCATGTTACAAGTTATGTCCCATGACTGGGCCAACTGGGGCCCCCCATGAGGGTCGGGGCCCCCCCGTGCCGCGGGGTCTGCGGGGGCCTTATCGCCGCCACTGCACACTAGTAAGTCACATAAGATGACACACTTAAGGCACCACACTTACGGAGATAAATATCACTGTAGGCCTAACAATAAACGTAGTAAATTATCTATACGAAACACTACCCAAAATTGTGGTAAGCATGATGTTAGATATACGCACGATAATTATAGTAATGATAATTATATCTGCAAGTATGAGAACTACGGTGAGTATTATCATAAACGTCGAATGAAAAAACCGTCGACAGCTGTTCAGGTAGGTGCACTAAGCCAAACTAATGAGAGAGAGAGAAACGTTTGTAAAGAGAGACGAAAGAGAGGGAAAATGTTGCCCTATGAACAGGTGACTTCTACGATAAAAACAAACGTCGCAGTAATACAATGGAACGCGGATGTTGTTTACACGAGGGTGAGAACAATGGTAAGCACGGCGACTATGTTACAAAGGAACAATATACGTCCGGTAGACGACGGACAATGCAATTGTTATAACGAGGGGTGTAAGATCAAACGACACACTGAACTCAGAACTCAATCCCCGAATGGAATAAATAATTATTTTTAAATGAGAAAAATAATATTACTATTAATTATTAATAATAATATAAGAGAGTATAATTAAGAATGTTATTTATTAAGGATATGATAGCAAATAAAAAAAGAAATATTAGTGAAAAGAAATAAAGAATATTATTTTAAAGGGTTAATGAAGAAATGTATTATTAATGGTAAGGAATGCTATTGTAGAGAAATATTTAAGAAAGTAATGGTAAAAGATGTTATTGTTGTTATTAATATGAAGAAAGGGTTAGGAATGGAAATAATTGCCATAATTGTTAGAACGGCTGATCAAGCGAACACTTAATGAAGATACAAGGACTTCGAGAAAAATATCGTTGTTTTCCAAGACAGTTCCTCTGTAACCGATCATGCGACACACTACAAAGCTAAAAGAGTATTCTGTTACGGAAGTGTATTTCAGGAAAGTATTAGCGATCAGAAAGGTAATGTTAAAGAAATGTAATAAAAGGTAATGAATGTTAATGTATTGTATAAGTTAAGAAAGATAAAGTAATGTCATGTTAAGAAAAGAGTTAAGGAAGATTAGAAGCGAAGGTAAGAATGTATGAGTAAGATAATGTAAAATTAAGGACCGAATTTACACACATACGTAGGAATGCAGAGTGTATAGAAAGAGGTAACAAGAGAGTAGAGAGATTTAATCTAACTCACAAGCTACAACAATTCAACGTGGGAGAAAGTATACTACTCAAAGCTAATCCAGTTGGAAAACGGAGTGATAATACAGCGAAGAAATTCTTCAGACTTTATAATGGACCGTATACGTTAAGACAGCGAGTAGGACAACACACTTTCATCGTATATGATGAGATACAGAAGAAAGAAATTGGTAAATTCCACGCAACGTCATTTAGGAAGTTCTACACATGAAAACAACGAGGTCAATGAAACCAGTCAGATCAGCTGTTTGTTAAAGCCACCCTACTACAAGGTCACGAGCAGTGAGCGTACAAAGAGGGGAGGTAAGACATTTGTATACACTCCAATTAAGGGTGAAATGACGAATATTATTCTTTATTATTTGTTACATTTTTTTTGCAAATATAATAATAATAAATAAAAAAAAATTATAATAAATAAATTTATTAATTTTTTTTGTTACCAAGCAGAGGGATAATGCGACAGTACAAATAAGTGATGTACTGAGCATTGAATATAAAAATTTAAATTTACCTAATAAACTGTAAATAATTAATAATATATTAGAAATAAGCATGTCAGGGATTGCAAGCTTGGCTCAGACAAAAATATGAACAGGTGTTTCGACCTGAATCGACGTGCACACACACACAAATGTAACTGAAAGTGTGTACACCAGTATTTTGCTAGTGTGTGTGAATGCAGGTCTATGCAGGCGAGTTTACCACCCCAAGATGAATAATTGCACAATTACTGTTTTTCCGTAATTATTCATAAACAATAATTAAGAATTAAAATCCAAAACCACAATAAAAAGTAATAAAATTTACTAAATACTGTGTACGAAAACCACGCGAAAGTGCCACACCGTACGAGTGTAATAGTGAAATAACTGTGTACAAATCGAAAGGGTTAAGTTGCAATGTCCAAAATTACAGTGAACATGTGTTGTAAAAATAATTATAAGATAAGTATAAGAGTATACTTACAGGACTCTACAATTCGCAGAAATATAAGAAATAGCGAATTTGACAAAGAGTGGGGGAACTGAATCCAGAGACAGTTTCTGACATGTCGATTTCGTACCACTGCAGGTGTCGACCAAGACATGGGTATAAATAGGACACGCAAGCTACAGTGGTTCTCTTTCTTAAATCATCCACGGTGCAGCGGGAGCTTATGCCCGTCCGCACGGCGTATTTATTTTTTTTTGTAAATAGTTTAAATTTTCCAGTTACATACAACTATGTAACTAAGTTGTAAAGACAATCATTTTTAAATAATAACAGCAGTACATAAGAAGAATTACATAAGAAGATCCATTGACGTCAGAAACAGCACGAGGAGAGTTCCAGAGAGTGATTCGACGCTGGACAAGAAGAAGTGATACGACGCTGGACAAGAGGAGAGTTCCAGAGAGTGATACGATGCTGGACAAGAAGAAGTGATTCGACGCTGGACAAGAGGAGAAGAGAGACAGCCGACGCTGGACAAGAGGAGAAGAGAGACAGCCGACGCTGGACAAGAGGAGAAGAGAGACAGCCGACGCTGGAGTGCGAGACGAGGACGACTACAGATGGATCAAAATGATCGAGTATGATTGACGACAATAAGGTGATAAACAACTTATTTATATCTTAATCATACAATGAACTCAAAGACAATTAAAGACATTTCTATTTTATTTAAAAGTAAGAGCCAATGTTTCTTGTAAAGTAGAATTAAAATCATAGATGTTTTAGAAATACGATTAACGTAACAAGAGCTCAAATTAATATGAAATAAAATGAATACAAAGCATTTAAATGAAAACAATTAGTATTTGAGAAAAAACAGTACTGAGAAACAAAAGATAAATTCAATAACTATTAATATTTTGAGTACATTACAATATATAAAAAGAGATTTAAATATTGATATTTTGAAACACATTAATCGACTGAGTAGTCTGAAAATGAGATTTTTCTGTAATACAATAATTAGTAGAATAGAATATTTAGTCAGTAAGGATGTACATAGCATAAGCCTTACGGCATAATAACAATTAATAACGAATGTTTCAAATCGAAGTCAGTGCCATGTGCACAATTTTTAATAATATCAAATAAATTTGAAATACCGTTACAAGTTACATAGAGTTCTTATTGCAGATACACCTGCAACCCAATTTAAATGTTATATTGTTACATAATTTGCCAATCTTGAACGTGAGACCGGTCACACTAAATTTGTGTATATGTATATGTATTGTTGCATATTTGGCTCCCAAAGAACGTGGGGCTATACAAATTAAAGTACATATAAAAATTCACACACATAAATACGTTGCATATATTTGGCGCTCCAAGATCGTGGGGCTCCGCAAACACAAATAGAAGTGTATTTGTATTTGAAATTAAATTTAACAACGTTTAAATATGTTACAATATATATATATATATATATATATGACATGACAGATTATCCACATTATAATAAATGAAAAATGATCATAAATAAATATAAAATAAAATGAAATCAAGGAAATATCCAAAGAAAAACAAATAAGTACCACAGAAAATGCAATCATAATTTAAAGAAATAAAAATAAATTAAAAACAACTAAGCAACACCTATGAGTAATGAAAAATAAACCAAAAAACTAAAAGTAAGTAACGAAATACCCAGGTAGGATAGGAATAAGTAAGGTAAAACCCAGAACAAACCGACATCCCTGAAAAAAGTACTAATTTTGAAGAAACAAGATAGGATAGTAATAAGTAAGGCAAAATCCAGAACAAACCGACATACCTAATAAAACTATTTTTATGGAAGAAACAAAGTAGGAGAATAAGTTAAAGTAAGAAATTACCCAGAACAAACCGACATCCTTAATAACAGGACTGACATTGAAGGAAACCACTTAGTAGAAAAGGATAAAGTAGGGAAATACCCAAAGTAAACCTAGTAATAAAGGAATAAAACCCCCAAAAGAAATATAACTAATGAAAGTATAACACCCAAAATAGAAAATAATGTGAAGTAGATATAGACAAAGGTGTTTAGAGGTATAAGTAAAAGTGCACCCACGAAAGTTATTTTATAATGGAAAAAACAAACCTTCATAATCCTCTATAAACAAGATTCTTGATCTTGGAATACTATAAAACTTATTTAGAGATAAGATCCAAGAATAACAGGGGACCAGTGCAAGTTATCTTATTATAATAAATAAACTTCAAGTGTCAGTGTTTTAAATGCTTAATTTAAGTAAATGTATACCTTTACACAACTTTAAAGTTTGTGTACCAATTACAGAAATAATATTTTGTAGAATATTATGATAAAAATAGACTACAAATGTTTTAAGAAAGTGCCACTCTTTATATAACAACATTTTATAAAATGAAATAGATAGAATAAGAGCAGGTAATAAATAAGTGGAGTGACAAGGGGTACATCCCCAATATAAAACAAAAACAGATAAGACTGCACAAAATTAATTTTAAGAAATAAGTTAAAAAGGAAGGGATATATGTGTTTTGTTTATATTAAGTTCAATGAACTCAAGGCTGAAATGTCTGGGTTTGAATACTATTTTTTGTTATAAAATATTTGTTAGGAGTTAATACTTGTTATCAATGCTAAATGTTCATGCAGTTAAGTAAGGTAATTTTCATTAATATTATATTAGAATAAAAGGTCAGAAGGGGTATAAGCAAGCTGTATTATCCAAAAACTTTGTATATAAAAACAGATAAAATCTAGGCCAAATGGTAAAAAACAACAACATTATAATTGATAACTAAGTCAAGTAAGTTAATTAAACTGATGAAATTTGTATAAGGTAAATCAAACACAGTATATTATAACTGAAACTATACTTTAGAAAGATACTGTAAAAAGGTATGAAAGATTATTGGAAAAAAATGCAAATGTAATAACAGAAAAATCCAAGGGGGAGTCCCAAATTAAAGAATAATATTTAAAAAGGATAACTAATTAATAAAATTACAAGGAATTAATGGAAAATAAACATGTTATTTCAATCTGAGATTTTGTACAATCATAATTATAACATAATACAAATGGCAAACCTTTTAAGAGGACAGGAAGTAAAATTTTAAGGCCTACAGTTAGAAATACAGTAAATATGGCAATTTTAGATAAAAAACTTTGTAAAAATATCTTATTTGGTATCAAATCAAGCAGAATGAACTAAAGAAAGAGATTATGTATTTAGTATTTAATAAAGTTAAATAACAGTAAAAATGTATTCAGTAATATAATGTCAACCATGTAACGGAAATGAAAGAGATTTAAAACAATGTCTTGTTAATATTAACTTGGCTAAGACGTTTCAGATGAAGAAGGAAGTGAGAACAGTTGATTATTAGATGTGATCGAGTAAACTTGAGACGAGCTCTCGCTAAAAATTAACATATAGCGAAAGAAGGAAAATGGCTTTCATCAACCTAGCCTAGTCAAAGTAAAAAATCGCAAATTTTGGAAAACTTAAAATAACAATTAAATTCAGTGAAATAAACAAGTACAACTATTAAATTGAACTAATACTGAACAGAACAAAGTGAATTAATGAATTAAACACCTAAAAACAGTAATCCTGAATATAAAGACGAAACGTGCCATTATCGACCTTATTGACTAAAGTGCATTAAAAACATTATACAACACTAATCAACGAGGCGAATCACGGAACACTGAACCAGGACAACTACACTAACACCAGAAAGAATAATCACTACTGCTAAGACGAGGAAACTTGGAAAAAACACTTTTATTTGAAGAGAATTTTGTCGTGAAGTTGTCATTTTAACATATGCAGTACTGAGGCAGCCATCTTGAACTCCCACAATTCTCTCTACACGCTACTGCCAGCTTCGTCTTCAACGACAAACGGTTCTAATTTTTACTTTAATACACATTATATATATTGAATGAATCTTTGTATTTTTTAATTCTTAAGCTATTAATTGTAAGTGTTATACTTTCCTGAACTTGCCCTTTCTCTGACTATATAATATAACAGCTAAAAGAACCGGTGAATTAATAACAACCATTTATATAAAACTATTCACTCGCCCATGAGATACGAGTCAATAATTATTTGTTGAATAACGATTTAATATTGATCCATTAATAATTTGTTAAATAAAAACTGGAATTTCATAATTTTGACTTATATTTCTTTCAAAAAATATAATTAGAATAACATAAGATAATATTTAAACCACGGACTACACGAAAGGCGGCAATTACCAAGGTGAAAGGAGAATACTCTCAGAAGAAGAAGAACCGCTAATCGATCAGTGCCGTAGACAATCCTGTTAACACAGAACTTAATTCTAGTTACCAAAAGGTGATATAATTGACAAAAACAGTGTTAAGATCCGGTCCGAGTGGACCAAAAAAATGTTGAAGTCCGGTCCGAGTGGACCGGAAAATGTTAGTGTCGGCACATGTGTACCAAAAAATGTTCTGTTAGGAAGAATGATGTTTGTGGTGCTATTGCCAGGATGCAGAATGATGACGATAGTGGACTGTATTTAATACATTTATTAAGTTTTTGTTGTACATTTAAATCATAGTGTTGAGATTGGCTAAGTCTGAAAAGATTTTAATTTTGAATAAACCGAGTCGTTAAGAAAGCTACATAGTAGATGAGGCGCAAATGTGCGATACTCAGATTACATCGAAAAAACTTTGAGGCCTAAGGCCTAAATAATTGTCGCGACAACAAGAAAAGTGAAAAAGACAGAACAGGCAGCAAACGTAATGACGTCTGCCGCCAGCCGCAACTTGGAGAACTGTATCGTTGTAAAAACATGATAAGCACAATTTCAGAAAGTACAGATTAGCCAACCTATGAATGCGAAAATTACCACACTACTGTCCATAACTGCCCGCAAAAAATCAAAAGATTTTTTAATACATTTTAATAACTTATTGTAGAAAAACACAGAGTTCTTAATAATAGAAGTCAGTCTCAATAAGTTGTATTGAACCTTGAGTTAAAATCTTAGATAACAGTTATGACATTAACTGTTTAGAGATAAGCTTGAGTGATGATAAGAGTTGAGCAGGCCAAGGTCGGCTTGCAACCTGAATTACACATGAGTATAAATGCAAAAATTAGCAATGTACTGGCAATATATATTGTATGTATACAATATTAAACAATATAAGACATGAAAGTACATATTTTGACAATGTTTAATGATGGATAATCGGTGACTCATCACATGATGGGCCCGATAAATTGTAACATTTATGCAAGTCATAATGGTTAGCTTGAACCAGTTAAGGCCAGTAGACCTATACAATAGTACTGAATACAATGAACAAACAAAATTATTATAAAATTATACATGTAAAGACATAGATTTAGCATGACGCTTTATAGTTTGCACGATGCATGCTATACCTGAAGTTTCAGGAATGTACAATAAATTATTATGTGAAAACAAGTTATACATAGTTGAATGATTGTAAGCACAAAGTGTAATGACATGTATGTCATAATTAAAGTATGAATAATAATTGTGCAATACGTGATCACAAAATACAAATACAAAATACAATATAAAAATATAGTTGTGGCGTATGGTTATAGACAGTAGATGCGGATAAAACAATGTGTTTTACATAGATATAAGTTATACATAATAAATACAATAGAAATCGGTTTAGATAATTACAAATACATGAATACAAGGCACAATGGCATAAGTGACAAGTACAACAGATGTGGTTATACAAAATGTAATACATGTGTTGAACAATTGCGAGAAATAAATTCCTAGAGTAACAAAATATCACACATATTGACAAATGTGCAAGAAAATGCATACATGGTTTGTACAGCTGCAGACCATGAGAATATTATAACAAAATTTTTACATAAGAACAATATCACCAATGACATGACACATAACCCATTACCAATATCAAAATGTAAACATGTAGGACATAGTATGTCCCACAAAATATTAATATAAATACAACAATAGCAAAGTATACCACCATGACAATATGATAAGCATAGATATAATAACATAGTGCACGGTTGTAAAATTACAAGTCACATGCGAATTTAGTATAAAAACACACAATGATGCAAATTAACATAAAAATGTTGTGATGATAAATATCACAATTAAGTTGACCAAATTGTCAGACAATAAGGTAATGAAAGCCAGTGGCCAAGTGAAATAGCATTGTGCTAAATAATTATATTAACCTTGTGTCTAAGCCTCGTCCCGCGCTGGCAACAAACATAGATTATGAACTGGTCTCCGAAAAATACCAGTAGGCGTGCGAATGTCTACTACTCTAATTAAGTTGTCTGGGCCGGGAAATGTGGCAGTAATTACACCAAATTTCCACGCTAATGGAGGTAAGTTATCCTCAATCAGTAAAACCAGGTCACCAGTGGAAACGTTATCTTTGGCGAATTTCCATTTGTGACGTTGTAATTGATGTAAGTAGTCGCGAGACCAAGCTTTCCAAATGACTTGGACAAACTTCTGGAGAAGTTGCCAACGTCCAAGACGAGAGATGGGAACGTGAGATAAGTCTGGTCAGGTATCGCCGTTAATGGTGCGCAAATCAAAAAATGGCCAGGTGTAAGTGGCACCGGATCATTTACATCCGATGAAACGGCAAATAATGGACGTGAGTTTAGACATGCCTCTATCTGAGACAAAACCGTCGTAAACTCCTCGAAGGTGAGCATAGACTTGCCTACCACGCGGCGCAGATGATACTTTAAACTCATTATACCGCTCTCCCAAAGACCACCAAAATGAGGTGATGAGGGCGGAATAAATGACCATGAGAGGTCGTAAAGAATTGGATTGATGAGGTGGCATCCTTATTATGCCAAAGATTGTAAAGGTCATGCAAAACATTGCGAGCCTTCCTAAAGTTCGTGCCATTATCAGAATATAACTGGCTGGGTATGCCCCTACGGGCCATGAAACGACGTAAGGCAGCTATAAACGCGTTGGCTGTAAGGTCGGAAACCAATTCCAAATGAATGGCCCTGGTTGCCAAGCAGATGAACAAAGACACATACAATTTTGACAGAGTCCTAGATTTCTGCCCGCCATGACGAATCATGAAGGGACCACCATAATCAACTGTGCAGAATAGAAACGGCCGCGAAGGAGTGACTCTAGGAGATGGCAAAATACCAAGCCTCTGAACCTGATGTTTGGCACTAAACCTAAGACACTTGACGCATCTACGAATGATGGAGCGAATGACTATCTTGGCGTTAATGATCCACCACCGTTGACGAAGTGAGTGATGCACGAGTTGAGCACCAGCGTGGAGTAGACGAATGTGTTCGCGTTCAATAATAAGGCGAGTGATATGAGCCGATGGATGCAAGACAATGGGATGCTTATTGTCATAAGGTAGTTGCGACTGCTGTAAGCGTCCGCCGACGTGTATGACGCCACACTCATCAAGAAACGGGTCCAGAGAAGACAATTTGCTCCTGACAGAAACAGAAGACCCATTACGAAGAAAATTAAGCTCAGCAGCGAAGTGGATCGACTGAGATTGTTTTATGAAAAAATTAAGAGTGGAATGAATTTCAATGGGGGTAAGAGCGCCCGACATTTTCTCAGCCCTGGAGAGTCTAATATTTTTGATGAATCGAAAGCAGTAAGCGTATACGCGAGTCAGACAGTGCAACGAAGAAAAGTCCTTTGAAAGATCAATGGCTAAGGTAGACATTAAAGAAAGTTTGGGGGTTTGTTTCTCCTCCGCAGTGAATTCAGGAGACGACAGATTAGAAGGTAAAAATGGTGGAAAAATATTGGACTCGGAAGATTGAGACAAACAAGCAGGACCATGCCACCAAAGCGAACAATCGCGCAAAACGTCGGGGTGACATCCCCTAGAAATAATGTCAACGGGATTATGTTGTGAATTGATGTGATGCCATGTGTAGGCTTCACTAAGACGCTGAATTTCGGCAACACGATTAGCGACGTAGGTCTTCCACCTAGAAGACTGGGCATGAATCCAGTAAAGGGACACCATGGAGTCAGAATACAGGTGAACACTATTGATAAAGGAATGAAGAGCAGGGGCGACCTTAAATAAGAGTCGCGATAACAACAAGCAAGCGCAGAGTTCAATGCGAGGTAATGACACCTGTCGTAGGGGGGCTACGCGAGATTTAGAACACAGAAGGTGACAAGAGGCCGATGAATCTTGATAAATGACTCTAATGTAAACACAACACCCATATCCCCTTTCAGAAGCATCCGAAAACCCATGTAATACAACTATCTTAGCTTTAGACTTGCAGCGAATAGAACGTGGGACAATAATTTTACCGATCAGACATAATTTATCGCATAATGAATGCCAATGCAAGTGTAATTGCCCGGAGATTGGCTCATCCCAACCAAGATTGCACAGCCAGAGTTGCTGCATAAACTGTTTGTACAGGAAAACAATGGGACCGACGAGTCCGAGTGGGTCGTATATACCTCCGATAATCGATAGGATTTTCCTCTTAGAGATGCTTGATTCAACTGGGAATGATTTGATGTCAAACAAAAATGAATCTGTAGTGTTATTCCAGAGAATGCCCAAGGTACGCACATTACCTTGTTTGTTTAAAGGGAGTGATAAATTATCGTGATCAGCGACCACCTTGGGTTCATTTGATGCCCATTTATGCAGAGTGAGGCCGTATTGTCTCAACAACGTACCTAAGTAAGATTTCAACTTGTTCAGATCAGAAATGGTGTCTGCACTGGTTAACAAATCATCAACATAGAAATCATTAATTATAGCTGATGCAGCGTCAGGAAAAGAAGCTTCATGATCCTTACCAATCTGATTAAGACAGCGAGTAGCCAAAAACGAAGCACTAGCAGTACCGTATGTTACAGTTCGCAATACAAAATGTTTAAACTGTTCGAGTGAAGAGTTACGACACAGAATACGTTGATAATGACAATCCTTATCAGATACCAGAATGTTTCGATACATCTTCTCGATGTCGACGATGAGCACATAGTTGTGCATACGAAATCACAAGAGAATAGAAAAAAGGTCTTGTTGGACGTTTGGGCCTACCAGCAAAACATCATTGAGAGAAAGGCCATTGGTAGTTTTGGACGAGCCGTCAAAAACGACGCGAAGTTTTGTCGTAGAGCTAGAATGTTTAAAGATAGTAGGTGAGGCAGATAGTAGGTATTTGAAACCCCGGAATTGATAGAGCAACCGTCGACAAGCGTCATGTGGCCAAGATCCTTATACTCCTGAATAAAGTTTGCGTATTCGCGTGCAAGCTTAGAATCACGCATGAACCGGTGTTCTAAACTCAAGAATTTCGCTTCAGCGCTAGCATAGGACTCAACCAACTGGGGATTGTCAGACTTAAATGGTAGCGAAACAACGAACCTACCCTCCTCATTGCGATGAGTAGACTTAACGAAATGCTCCTCACAAGCTGTATCGTTACTAATGGGTGCATCATCAGGGATAGTTTTGGTCTCCCAAAATTTCTCGAGAGACGCCAGAATTTGACTGTCGTTGTTCCTAGCCAGGAACGAGACAGCAGGACCCTTATGACGGCAGTGTTTGGGCAGATTGCCTACAAAAATGTAGCCTAACTTTGTTTCTTGTATAATAGGGAAATGAGAACCGCGTACATATTTGTTAGGTAAAATTAAATCTAAATAAAATTGCGCTCCTAAAAGTATGTCGATATCAGCTGATATGTTGAAATGCGGATCGGCGAGGAAAACGTTATCTGGGACATTAAACTGATTTATGTCGAAAGATTGTGCTGGCAGTTTATGGGTTAATGCAGATAAGACCGCGCATGTTGCTTGGAAACTAAATCTTTGATTAGCGTGAAATAATGCGTATAGACGCCAAATTAGTGGCACAGCAAGCGGCATTATTTATACCTGTAATCGGTATGTTAGATTTAGTCAAGTTAAGCCGTAATTTCTTAGCAAATGATTCCGTACAAAAATTTATTTGTGACCCCGCATCCAATAGAACTCTTGCGGGTTGTCTGTTGCCAGCCCGGTCAATGACAAACACAATTGCTGTTGACAAGAGAACATTGTTTGTAGATTGTAATTTAAGTGAACATTAGTTGCTGCTGCTGGCAGAAACTGGTTTTGACACATTATTTATGTGTAGCAATGTATGGAGTCATTTTGAACAGATCTTACATGATTGTTTGATCTTACAATTAGATGAGAAATGATCTGGTCTTAAACAATTTGTACAGAGTTTATGATTTAATATAAATTGCCCTCGTTCTGATGTGCTTAATGCACGAAATTTGTCACACATGTAAATTGGATGACTAGATTTACAGCATAAGCATAAATACTTATTTGAAGCTGAGTGATAACTTTTAAATGCAGTGCTGCCAGCAGAGTTTCGTGATTTACGTTTGTCAGATTTATTACTGAATCTTAAAGTTAGCTTGTTGAGCTGCTGTCTGGCATCGATAGGCAGTGTATTTTCTAGCAACTGTCTACGTGCGTTTAAAAACTGACTGAAGCTTTGAAACTTAGGAAGATTATCGGGGTCTATAGACTCCTTCCATAATTTAAACGTGGTATGATCCAGTTTTGCTGACAATAATTGTACAGTGATAAGCTCGAATGAATCCACTGACAGTTGCATGGCCGCCAGTGAATTAACGGAAGACGTTATTGTATTTATGAATTCTGCCAAACTTTGGACAGAATCCTTAATGGTTGACTTTACTTCAAGCAAATTTTGAATATAATACTTAGCTAGTATGAACTTGTTGTCATATCTAGCGAACAGCAAACTCAACGCTATCGAGTAGTTTTCGTTACAAATAGGTAATGCCTTAATTAAATCTAGCGGCTCATTTTTCAGAGACGAATACAAATAATGTAATTTCTGCACTGACGTTAAATCAGATCTGGTGTGCACCAAGTCCAGAAATATTGAATAAACGTGCTGCCATTCTAAGATATTGCCTGTGAAGCAGGGCAAACTTATCGGTTTTAATTGCATGTTGTTTGTTAATACTGGAGATACAGTCTGAACGTTGAAGGTTTGTATCAATTGCAAGATATTGGCTTCTGTTGAATATAACAGCTCTTCAACCTCAACTCGGTCTTCTTGAGCAGCGTTTATGTCTTTAGAAATGAGTTCAATTTCAGACTGTACCTCATCGTATTTTGTTGCCAAACCTTTTAGACTTTCGAGTCTAACCATTAAAAAATGTTATGTATCAGTGTTTTTATCAAAGTTAATGATAGCTGAATTAATTCGCACTATGGCAGACTTTAAGCTGCCTCTCTTTCTGACCAACACTTTGAGGCCTTCTTCAGCCATTGTACGCACCTGTTAATGATGTGGTACCTGGTATGCGATGTCCTGGAGCGTCGAGGCCGTGGAGAAGATGGCAAACACACAGACCGGAGAGATGACTGCTTAAACTGGAGTGTAGACGCTAGCACATGGATGGTCTTGCAGTGATGTCGTCACGAGGCTCAATGGCGACGAAAGAAATGTTGACTAAGTCCCGACACGGTCGGATCAGCGAATATGCTGACTCGCTCGTGATGGCCAGAAATTGGGGCAGAAAAATGATGAAAACCGCTGTAATAAGTTGCAAAAGATGAATGACGAATCCTGGCACGGAGCGACGAAAAAAATGTTAAGATCCGGTCCGAGTGGACCAAAAAAATGTTGAAGTCCGGTCCGAGTGGACCGGAAAATGTTAGTGTCGGCACATGTGTACCAAAAAATGTTCTGTTAGGAAGAATGATGTTTGTGGTGCTATTGCCAGGATGCAGAATGATGACGATAGTGGACTGTATTTAATACATTTATTAAGTTTTTGTTGTACATTTAAATCATAGTGTTGAGATTGGCTAAGTCTGAAAAGATTTTAATTTTGAATAAACCGAGTCGTTAAGAAAGCTACATAGTAGATGAGGCGCAAATGTGCGATACTCAGATTACATCGAAAAAACGTTGAGTCCTAAGGCCTAAATAATTGTTGCGACAACAAGAAAAGTGAAAAAGACAGAACAGGCAGCAAACCAAACATATTGACGTCTGCCACCAGCCGCAACTCGGAGAACTGTATCGTTGTAAAAACGTGATAAGCACAATTTCAGAAAGTACAGATTAGCCAACCTATGAATGCGAAAATTACCACACTACTGTCCAAACAGTAATAACAGATTTAAAATTTTACACCAATACATAACGAAAATTAATTACTAAATAATTAAACAAATAAAACAATTAAATTAAATTTTCAAAAAACAAACATTTCTTTTTTGTAAACACCATTTATTATTTTGTTACAACACACACACACACACACACACACACACACACACACACACACACACACACACAAAATAACTTTCTGCTACAGTCCGTTTCTTAATGTATATAATACATTTAATATTTATAAATAAATTTACTTCAATATATACCTTTTTTTCCTTATTAGGAACATGTTTCAGGTACCATCTTGTACCCATCCTCAGCCTTCCGGTTTTTGTGTCTGGTGAAGTACATATGTGTTGTTGGTTGACTATTATTATTGTGGCTTCCTGTTGGCTTCTGGTACTTCAAATTGGTTTTATTATGTGTGATTGTGGTGTATGTGTTTGTTTTTGTGTATTTTCGATGTTGAGTGCTTAGAATATTGTGTCATGTTTTGTATTGATTTGTATTTGTTCAGGTATTAGTTTGTTTTGTGTTTTATGTTTATATATTTGTAAATTTTCCCAAATGTTCATTATGGTGCCTTTGTGTGGTATATGTTTTATTAGTGTTACATTGGTTATGTCTGGAAATTCATGTCCTGTGTTTATTGCATGTGTGGCTAAATTGGATTTATATATTTCTGGTTTTTTGTATGCATTTAGGTGTTCATAATAACGTTTTTTCAGCTGTTTTTTTGTTTGTCCTACGTAACATTTATTGCAATTTTGGCATTCAATTTTGTATATACCGTTAGTTCTTGTATTATCTTTGTTGTGTGGGCTATTTAGTTTTTGTAAATTATTTTTATTAGTTTTGTATGCTATTTTTATATCTGTGTTTTTAAATAGTTTTGTTAGTTTTATCATTTTATTATTTATGTATGTGAATGTGGCCCATTTTTTGTTGTTGTTATTTATGTGTTGTTCATTTGATTAATTCTTAATTGTTCAGTTTTTATTTTATATTTGATTTTATTTTCTATTTTGTTTACAGTATTTTTATTGTATCCATTTTCATAACCAATTTGGTATATTATATTTCTTTCTTTGCCAGTTTCTTATTTGTTTAGGGGAATTTTGTACATTCTGTTAAATAGCGAATAGAATGGTGCCATTTTATGTTGTGGTGGGTGGTCAGAATGGTTAGGTATAATGGTGTTAGTAGAAGTTGGTTTTCTATATATTGCATATTGTATGTGGTTGTTGTATCTTGTGATGGTTATGTCTAAATAGTTGATTTTGTTATGTTTTTCTTTTTCTTCTGTGAATTGTATTTTAGGATGTATGTTATTGATTTGTTTCAGTATGTTCTCTGCATTTGTGTTTTTGTTATTTGATACATATAGCCCATCATGTACATATCTTATCCATATGCCATTTGGATCATATGATTTTATAATATTTTGTATTTTGTTGTCTATGTGTTGTAGGAATATTTCTTGATAATGGTGATCCCATTGCTAAACCTTCTTGTTGTTGATAAATTTTGCTATTAAATTCAAAGTAATTTTGTTTTAGTATTAGTTGGAGGCTATTTTTTATTTCGGTTATATATTGTTTGTTTTCATTTTGTTCTTTAAGTTTGTTTATTATTATATCTATTGTTTCTTCTACTGGGATGTTGGTGTACATGTTTGTGATATCATATGATGTGAAAAATGTATTTTCATTTATATTTATTATTTTTAGTTTGCCTATTAATTCGTATGTATTTTTTATGTTATGATGGTTATTTGTTAGATTGTTACTTTTTAGTTTTTGTGCTATTATTTTTGCTATTTTGTATGTAGGAGCTTTTTTGAAGTTGATTAATGGACGTATTGGGTTGTTTAATTTGTGTATTTTTATTAGGCTATTCATTTTAGGTGGTTCTGGATTATTATTTATATACAGTATATGTCTGTGTTTTTATTGTTGAAAATGTTTTTAGTTGTTTTTATTAGTTTTATTGTTTGTTTAAGATAGTTTTCCGTTGGGGTCTTTATTTAGTTGTATGCATTTACTATTGTTGATGAAGTCTTCAGTTTTTTTGATGTAGTCTACTTTTTCAATGATTACTGTTGCTCGACTTTTGTCTGCTTTAGTTAATATTAAATTATTGTTCTTTACTTTATTTTTAATTTCTTTTATTGTTTTATTGTCTTTCTTTTGTTTATATTTGTTTTTCATTTCACTAGTGATTATTTTTTTAATTATATGTGTTGCTTCTGTTCTTTTTTCTTCTTGTATATTGTCTTTTATTAGGTTAATGGCAAATTCTGTTTCTACTATTAAATTTTCTAGATTTTTGTTTGCATTTTGAGTTAGGTTAGTTTTTGACATATTGTTTAAATATTCTGTTTCTCTTTTGTTAAATTCTGTATTGCTACGGTTAATGGTTCAAGGGTAAAATGTGTGTTTGTTTTTGTGTTTTTGTTCTTGAGTTTTGTTTTGTTGTTTTAATGTGTTGAGTTTTTTGTTGATTGTAATAGTCTTTTTGTTTTTTTTTCAAATCTTATTTTATTTTCTGTTATTGTATTTATTATTCCAAGTGATTGGATGTAACACACTTGTTAGCTCTAAGCGTAGTTTGTATATGTCTAGTGTTGTGCTATTTTTCTTACTGTATAATTGATTAATTTCGTTATGTATCCATAATCTTTGTGCTTGTATTATTGTTTTTTGTGAAGTCATATTTTTGTTGTTTGTGTTTATGTTAATGTATTTAGGTGTTAATTTATGTTTTTGGCATTTTCTATTGAAGTATATATTCATGTTTGTGTTCATTAGTTATTTTTTTCGTGTTTGAAATCTATTTAATAATTTGTTAATGTGGTTATATGGAGTTGTGGTTATGTTGTTTGTGTACATGTTGTAGCATGACAGATAATCCACTAAGTAATAATTCCATTATGATCATAAATAAATTTAAATTACATTAACTCAAAAGAAAATTCAAAGGAAAATAATCGAATATCAAATGAAAATAATTAAACATCAAAGAAAAATACCACCATAAAGGAAAAAAATAAACTTAAATCATAAAAATGCAACAGTAAAGTATCAAGAAAATTAAATCCAAAGAAACTAATATAAAATCATGAGAATACCCAGGTAGGATAGGAGCAGGTAATAAAGAAGATACCCCGAACCAACCAACGGACACAAAATAAAACTAACTTACCTTGGAAAACCCAAGAAAGAAGAAATGAAGAAAAGAAGATGTAGGATGGGAGAACTACGAGGAATACCCATGAAAAACCTATTCCTAACAATAACAAACCCCGAACCAAATTTTAATGTCACCCCAAGAAAGTATAACACCCCAAAACCTCATAGAAATGTAAAATAATTATAAACAAAAGTGTTTAGTAGTGTAAATAGAAGTGCACCGACTAAAGTTATTATATAATAAAATAAACAAATCTTCACAGTCTATTATAACTAAAGGTTTGGTCTTAGAATATTGTAAAACTCAAATATAAATCAGACCCAACAGTTTAAGTGTACCAGTGCAAGTGATTTCTATATATAATAAACTTCAAGTAAAGGTGTAACTGTTACTTTAACTATGTACTATTAAATAACTTTAATATTTTATATAATTACAGAGATGACCTGTCATGAAATATTGTTGTGAAAATATTTCTAATGTTTCATAGAAGAGGCCACTTTTTATCAAAAAACATTCTTTGAAATGTAAATGATAAAGAGAGCAGATGGGGAATAATTACTGTGACAAAAGATTAAAATATAACACACAATATAAACAGAAAGGACTGTAATTAAATTAAGTTTAACAGAAAAAAATAAAAATCAAATGGCTAATTAGGTTTGTGTTTAAAGCCTATGAACTCCACATTTCAAAGTGGTAATAGAATAAGAATTATAATTACTATAAGAATGTTTATTATGTATAACAGTGTTCATACAGACTAAAGTGTCTCTGTATGTATACCATACTAGTTTGTAAAATGTTTGTTATGTATTTTTAAAAATAGTTAAAACTAAAATGTCTAACTTTAAAGACTAATGATTAATTTTCAATATTGTTTTTGTAGTATGAGCAGGAATACAATGCTACATGTTCCAATAGTTATATAAGGAAATTTTATTTAATATTGTGTTAACTTTAAAAAGTCAGAAGGGGTATAGAAATAGTATTATTCAAAAACCAGTATATGTAAAACAATAGAATCTACGCCAAATAGGAAATTCCAAATAACATTATAATTAAGTAAAGAGGTTAAATAAACCAAGCAACCTAATGAGATTTATATAAGGTGGATCAATCACCAACTACTATAACTGAAACTATACTTTAAAAGAATAATATAAAAAGATGTATAAAATTATTAAAACATTTGCAAAATGTAATACCTAAAAATTTCAGAGGAGGAATAGTAAATTCATGAATTATAACTAAAAGAATTATCAATTGATAAATTTGTAAGAAATTAAGGAAAGGTAAGATTTATATCAATCTGATATTTATTATAAACATATTTATAACACATAAGATGGCTAAAAGTTTGGACAAGAACAGGAAGCAGATATTGAGCCTATATTTCCAAAATGACATAAATATAGCAATTTTGACAAAAAAACTTTATAAAGATGGACTATTGTATGTCAAATTAAGCAGAAGGAGTCAAAGAAACCAATTATGTAATTACTAGTTCACGAAAGTAATCAATAACCAAAATATATTCTGAATATAATGTACTTTGAATCACATGCATAGGAAGTGATTTATATTTGAAACAATGCTTTTCTAATACAGTGGAACTTGGTTATTACAGCCTCGGCTGTTACGTCAACTCGGGTGTAGCGTTATTTTGTCATAAGTCCGGTCAAACTGATATCTTTAACATTATAAAAATTCCCGGTTTTAACGTCACTAAATATTGTACTACTCTGTTATAGCGTCAAAATTTTTTCTCAGATATTTTACTCTAAATTTCATATAAACGCATATATGTGCGCGCGCTACACCCATGGCTACAGACATACATTGTATGCAAGCGATAAGCACTGTAACAGGACCGCCGGTGCCAGCCGGTGTCTGGCGACTGACATGTCTCCCCACCACTCTCACCGGGTCAGTAGCACTGCGCGTCTCGACGCTATTGTTCACACCACGCTGTTACAGTATTTACTGTACAGTATTGTTTACACGTAGTCTCGTCTCTGTTTTTGGTTGTTATTGTTTCTGTATCTGCTCGTACTGTGACAGTTTCTTTTGTGTGTTTTATAACTTAAGTTTCGGTAGCCACTGTTTATAGAATTTTATACGTAGGTCTACATTTTTACATAGTAATCATGGCAAGTTCTAGTACAAAAAGAAAGGTTCTGTCTATTCAAGAGAAAGTACGTGTAATTAGATCATATGAAAGCGGAAGTAAAATAGCTGATGTATGCCGTGAGTTTGGTTTAGTGAATTCTACTGTAGGTTCAATTTTAAAAAACAAGGACAAAATTTTAAAAAAATTTGAGGAAGATGGAGAAAAAATTAAAAAAATTAGGAAATGCGAACATGGTGATGTGGATGCAGCATTATTGAAATGGTTCAAACAGTGTCGATGTTCAGATATTCCTGTGAGTGGACCCATTCTGAAAGAGAAAGCTACAGAATTCGGAAAATTGTTTGGTATTGATTTTACGTGCTCCAACGGATGGCTAGATCGACTTAAGGCCCGACACTCAATTTCCTTTGCAAAAATTTGTGGTGAGGCAAAATGCGTAGATCTGAATGTTACAGGCGATTTGGTGCGTAACACTTGGCCAGAAATTAGACGATCATATAAAGATGAAGGCATCTTTAATGGAGATGAAGCCGAAATTTTTTATAAATTAACTCCAGATAAGACTTTCAATTTTAAAAATGAAAAGTGCATTGGTGGGAAGCTCTCTAAACAAAGAGTTACAGTTTTTGTTTGTGCGAACATGACAGGAACCGAAAAAAGGAAACTTTTAGTTATCGGGAAAAGTTTGCATCCTAGATGTTTTAAAAACATCAAAAAACTTCCTTTAAGTTACACTGCCAACAAAAAAGCGTGGATGACTTCTAGTATTTTTGAAGATGAACTAAGAAAGTGGGATAAAGAACTGTCATCAAAAAACAGAAAAATTCTACTTCTAGTTGACAACTGTGCAGCCCATCCAAAGTTAAATTTGACAAACATTAATCTGGTCTTCTTACCGGCCAACTGTACAAGTGTCCTGCAACCTATGGACCAAGGCGTCATTAGAAGCCTAAAGTGTCACTACTGCAAGCAACTTTAACAAAAAATTATTTTCTGTATGGACACGGCGCAACCTGCCACAATTTCACTCTTAGATGCAATACAATTCCTAGACGACTCTTGGAAGAGTGTAACACAGAAGACGATAGCAAAATGCTTTAGTAAAGCACAACTCGTACGTGAAAATTTACCCGATGATGACGAAGACGACGACTTGCCGCTCTCGGAGTGGATTAAAAAATTCGACGTAAATGAATTTGGAAATGAACTTGATTCCTATGCATCAGTGGATGACCAAGTAGAAACATTCCAAGTGTTGAGTGACACAGAAATTATCGCGGAAGTAAAAAACATAGAAGCAGAAGATAGTGTTGAAGAAGATGCTGAGCAAGAGGAGGATGCCGACATCGTTTGTCCGACAGCACAGGAAGCAATGAGAGCCGCCGAAACTCTTTCACAATTTTACTGCTTTAGAGAGACGTCTGACGACACGTTCAATGCAGCGCAGCATCTCCACAGCACAACAGAAAGAATTTATTTTTCAGAAAGGAGCGTTCAAAAGAAAATTACGGATTACTTTCAACAGTAAGCCTAAATGTAAGTTACATGTACTTTCTTTTTGATCTTTCAAAATATTCTTCATGCTGTTTGTATAAATGAAATGCAGTTTGTAAACTTTAGAATAAATATCACGAATAATGTTAATAATGCAAAGATCTTTTTTTTTATTTCTCCTTCCTTACTAGTGATTAAAAAGGGTCTTTTATAACGACTCTTTTATAACATCACTCGGACATAACGTCATTATTTTTTTGGTCCCTTCAATGACGTTATAACCAAGTTCCACTGTATTAACTTGGCAAGATATTTCAGGAGACGAAGGAAGTAAAACAGTTCTTAATTAATATTCGAAGCGAATGGTTGATTTAAGATCGTGCTAAGAACCTATATAGTGTATATTTTAATGGCGTATAAAAGTTAAGCATTTCATGCAGTGAAACAACCGAGAGTTACCGAAATTGGTATATTAAACATAAAATCAGTGAACAACACCACCACAAACAGTGAAAACAAACCATACGTAACCGAATACAAGTGAAATAAACCCATAAAACTACCAAACATTAATAATTCAAATTACAAACGAAGTTCATGATTTTTCGCCACACACAGACAAAAGTGAACACACCAAATACAAAACATTTAAAGTCAGTGAACACAGAACACTTAACCAGGACACCTCTAACAACACAATAGACATTATCCAATATTACGGAGATCAGAAAGCAGTTGTGAAGGCAACTTTATTGTCAGAAAATCCAGCGACACCATTTCTGTTTTACGGCAGTAGCGAAGTCGCCGCCATGATGGTTCCCAGAATGCAAAGCGCCTACATTGAATGATTTCATCCAGTCACCATTGAGTATAAAATTGTGCATTATAAACATTATATCTTATTATCCAATTGTCATTTATTAATTATTAAGATTTATTTTGTGAATGTTATACTTTCTATACTTGTCACTTCTCTGACTATTATAATTATAACCGTTCAAAGAACCATTCGAAAATATTTATATAATATAACCTGTATTGAGAATCGATTACCCCTGTGAAAGAGTCGAGCTTTATATAGCAAGTACAACTTACTACCAATGATTTGGAGAAAACACTTTATGGCAATTTAAAAGGAAGAATTTTTTTGTATAACCAACAAAATTTAAAAACAAATGTAAGCACATCTTACTATCAAATATTTAAGAAGAAACTTTATGGAAAAATAGAAGAAAGTAATTTTGAAGTTAATATACAAAAAATTTAAAAATGAAGTAAGACCAACTTACTATAACTAATTTTGTGAGAAAACTTTATGGTAAATAATTAAGAAGAATTTGAATTTAGAGAAATACCAAAACATTCAGAAATAATTGTAAGATCACCTTACTATAAACAATTTTGAAGGAAACAATTCTGGGAATAAATGAATTAAACAGAATTTGAATGTTGATAGAACGTCAGAACTTTGAAACAAGATAAGATCAACTTATTACAATGATTTATGAGAAGTGTTTTGCCATTAAATAACAAGAAGAGTTTGAATTTTGAATAAAACTAACAAAGTTCCAAAAATAAATATGTTCCATTGATAATTGAATTTAGAAGAAGATAAAGTGATTAATTCAGAAAAGAGAATTAACTTTAATCCAGAATAAATGCTAGATGTTCACATTAGCATTTGAAGGAGTAGAGAAGAAAAACAAAAAGAGTGTAATATGAAAGAGAAGGAAAAAATTTGGAAGCAAAGAGACTAATTACTTATGAAACGATAATGAAAACAGTTAATTAAGAGCAAAGAAGAACAACTCATACCAAACATATGGAGAAGATGATTTTGAACTAATAATAATAATAATACCTATAGGAAATGCAAAGAGAAGAAATACCACATGAAATATAATATAAATGAATTAATGTTAATGAATGCGAAGGCGGATTAATAACTTTCTAAGAGAAGGGAAAGAACCAAAATGTTTAAACCAAAATGATCAAAATAACAACCTGTATATCTAGAATACAAATACAAATTTAAAAATGAAATATAATATATTAAGACCATTCAAATAATGAATAAGAAAATGCTATATGTAAAGACCATGCTAACACTGTAAGTAACCAGAAGGAAGTATAAAGAGAATTCAGATGGAGAAGAAAAAGAGTTACACTGTAACCAGTAACCAGAATTATTAAAAGAAAGGTTTTCAACCATAATTAAAATAAATATATCAGACAAGTTAAGAGTTTAGAAAAATGTATATATAATGAGTATAATAATAATTATGAAGATTTATTAAGATAGAAAATGTGAGATAATCTGAGAAACTACGAAGTGAAGAATCCAAAGATATTTTTATTAGTCAAAAATGAGACTACTTTTTATTTATTTATTCGATGACTGACTGAAGATAATTCCAGCAGCATTATGTTTTTTGAGCAGAGATGAATATGCCTCTGGACTCAAATTGTAGAAGTGGTGTATGGCCAGCAGAGATTGTGTAGCGTACAGTGCCCCTCTGATCTGCCCCAGCCCACGTGATAGGGAATGTTAGGGAATTAATATCCCAAGGATGCAACACGAAGTTTATAAAGAAAGAAAATGTATTACAAAAATAATAATATCTCAGAAGACACTAACTATCCGAAAAGGATCAGTAGTAAAATAAGTAACTATATATATAAAATTAATTAAACTCTAATATAAAAGGTCAATATAGAAATGGAGAGGAAAATGAAATATAAGAAATGATGAAATTATCATAAGAAATTATTTCATCCATAAAAATGTCTGAAATAATTACTTCTGGAGGAGAGCAATCTGTAACGTGACAGATATATGCAAAATAATGAATGGCATTTGATCATTAGAATTATAAAATTATAACATTTAAATCTGGAAGAAAGCATTAAGTTTAATATAAAAAATTAATTCATAGCAACTGTGCAAAACAATCATTATTATTGAAAAAATATAAGTTCAAATAAACTAAGTTACTAGTGATGAGTCATCCAAAACCAGTCTAATAACCCAAGGTTTTTTAAAAACATATAACCCAGGAAGGTAAGGAGGAAATAAAGAAACAATAAAGTATGACCAAAACCACAACGAGGATATATAAACAAAATGAGAAAGAAACCCTGATTAAGCCAAGATCCACCAATAAAGGTGATGTATTTCTAAAATTCCGAAGAAGATGAAGAAATCCCAAGAAACCCGAAGAAGATGAAGAAATCCGAAGAAACCCGATGGCATCAAGAAGAAGATGGAGAAGATACCAGTCCAAGAAGACAGAAGAAAGAAGAAGAAGGCAGCATCCTGAGGAAGATGTTAAGCTCTTATAAAAGACACCCATATCCCCATATTCCCAAAATAAATAGTAAAATACCAATAAAAGTATAACGAGATAGTCTTGGACAGTAACAACATGTACATAAAATTAAGAGAGAAAAGTGTGTAAAGTAAGAGTTGCCAGTGAACCAAGATGAAACAATAATATAGTACCCAAGGAACAAATCTCCATTGTAAAACACTAACCAATTTATTATGTTAATAAGACTACACGACCATTTAGAAATAACAAAATAAAAGTGTAAAGTGAACCAGTGCTAGTTTTGGGTATTATAGAAAATAAACCTTGTGTTTCATTCTTGGCAATCACAAACATTGAATACAATGAAATATGCAACTTTCAGTGACTTAAAAGTGGAACCATGTGAATATGTTACTTTGAATAATAACAAGATATAAATCTGTTTAAAGTAACATTTTGTTTTATATAGAATGAGAAAAAACAGATTTAGTTATACTATGACAGGGTACAATTCCCCAAATACAATATTTAAAAGACAGTGTAAAGAACTGCATAATCCCACTTAGTATAGTAGTTAGCAAATAAGAATATAGATATAAGGTTTTTGTAAATATAGGATAAGGATTTTAAAATGTATTAGATATAAAGACATTTATTTAAATTTTCAACAACTAACATCATACCTGTAAATATATTTATTACTGGTGTTAATAAGTAATAAGTAATTAAGATGTTAGTTGGTAAAAAACCTTTTTTGTGAATAATATTTATATGTTAGAAATATGTATTTGATTGTAAAAAATGTCTGAATGTTGAAGACAACAATTTATTTGAAAATATTCCTTATTTGTTTAACTGGTCATTGTATTGTAACCAATACTAATTATTGTTGTGTTATTTGAAAAAATGTTTAGTTTATAATACTATTTTTAAAAGTCAGAGAGGGTATCACACATCATTTATTGTTTGTAAAAATATTTTGTAAGAAAAAACTTGTTAAAAAATCTAGGCCAAAGAATGAAAACCAAACTTCATCAAAACAGAGAAATTAATCATTTAAATGCAATTAAACAAAAGGGATTTAGATAAAATAAACCTGAGATGAAGCCATATAATTACACATACCACTTAGAAAGATTTTATAAAATTATATTCAGAATTATAAATAAAAATGAAAATGACAAAACTCAGAAATTTGGAGAGGGGAGTCATATATTCCAAAATAATATTTTAGAATTTAACCAATTCAATTAATTACAAGAAAATAAGGGAATATAAACCTTTTAATACAATATGAGATTATTAATAATAAATATAACTGAAAAATGGCTGAATTTGCATAATGACAGGAAGTTAATTTTTAATTTTTTACTAAATACAAAATGAAAGTAAAATTACTAATTTTAGACAGAAAACATTATAAAACGGCATTATTCAATCTTAAAATACGCCGAATGAACTGAAGGATTAATTTAAATTACATCTAGCAAATAAAATTGATTAATAACCAAAGTATAGGCAGTTATATAATGTATTTTGAAATATGCACAGGATGCAAAATTATATTTGAACAATGTAAGAATAATATTATATTGGCTAAGAGTTTAGTCGAAACTGGAGGAAATAAGTTAGTTGATTATTGGTAATTGTACGGTGAACTTGACGAGCGGATTATAACCGAGCTAACCTAACTAAAAATGGTAATGTCGAGTAAGTGAACGATACGTTTTTGTAAAATCGCGAGTGGCGAATAAAATCATTCTGGAACGTCCACATAGTGACAAAATCAATTGATAAAGACTAAATAACACTGGACAGCACATAACTACACCGAAAAAACACTATAAAACACAAGAAAACAGTATACCACATAACCATACATTAGTGCCTGAATCATAAAAAGTGAACGAACTTATAACTACACAGATATACTAAATACAACACAGAAACTTCACTCAAGACACTACACAACATCAGAAGCAAGATTTGCAGACGCCAGGACGTGAATACTACCAGAAAATATCAATTTTGGAACGTCGCATATATGGAGGACATTTTTGCTAACTTCACGGCAGCCATTTTCATTCGTTGTGAGCAACGCCTTCTTGTTCCTGTCAGCTGTGTTGGTGACAACAAATTATTTTATTCCAATTTATTTTTTCAATGTATGTACTTAGTATTAGTAATTAACTTGTTGTAACGTTATATTTTTTAAATATTGGCCCGATTTCTCTGACTTTGATCATAATTAGTTGTTCAAAGAACCTTTTCTGAATTTTATATATCAAACATTGTAACTGTTTCGATACCCTGAGAGTCGATTTTATAATCGAAAAGAGTCTAATTTTCAATTATTTAATAAAACTTTTATACTTTTCACTCTGAATTAGTTCTTTCTTTCATTAATATAATAAATTATAATTAATATAATATTAGTAGCAAACTACCAGAATTTTACCACAGACAAAGGAAGATAACCTCCAAAACGGAAAAGTACACAAATATTGATTGTCCTGGAGACAATCTTATGAGTGGTTGTAGTTTATTTGGAAAATACAAGAACCTCAATAAAATTTCTTAGAGGAGTGACACACGTTTTAAAACTTCACAGAACACTATTAATTAATTGATTTTAATTAATTAATTAATTAAAAGAAAAAATTTTTTTAATTATAAAAATTTTTTTTAAACAATTTTTTTTTTATTTCTTCAACCAGCAACATTTTTATATTAAAACGTTTTGGTGATACTACACATACATCTCTTCAGTAGCATAACACTATTTGACAGGTCTTGCTACATTTGGGACTCGATCAACTGGGAAACTAAGGAAGCGTTTCAGACCAGGAAGACTCGAGAGCCACACCAATTAAACACCATTCATCAAAAGAGAGTAACAGAGTTAAGTTACAAATTGGCTAGCCCAAACAGTGGGGCTTGATTACATCAGAACATTAAACACACAGAATTGTATTATTTTAGTTACAATACACAAAAACTAATACATACACCACAATCACACACAATAAAACCAATTTGAAGTACCAGAAGCCAACAGGAAGCCACAGTAATAAGAGTCAACCAACAACACATATGTACTTCACCAGACACAAAAACCGGAAGGCTGAGGATGGGTACAAGATGGTACCCGAAACATATTCCTAATAAGGAAAAAAGGTATATCTTGAAGTAAATTTATTTATAAATATTAAATGTAATAATGTAAATAAAATAATGTACCGAGTGCGTACCTCGATTTGATTATATTCTATTTAATTAAATTTATTAAATAATTTTATTTTTATTATTTAATTTGATTTAATCTTGTTCTTTCATGTTTAATTAATTTTTATTGTTTAATTAATTATTAATTATTGTAATCTCATTTAATTGAGTTTTGTTCACTTTGGAATCCTCTTGACGTTCCGTCGCACTTCCGTAGACCTAAATTGTCGTTGTACAGTAGTAGTGTTGTTTTGACTACATTATAAAGTAATTATAACTTTCATGTACCTTTGGTGTAGAACTGGTACCTTATGTCTGTTTGTATTGGTTGTTCAATTGGTCTCAGTATGTTATAAAACAATGAAGTAGTCAAAACAGTATATCAGCACTGTTTACTAGTAAGTGAGCTAAGTTTGTGTTATTTGGGCCCCATATGGAATCTCTGGTTCTTATTCCATAAAATAATTTATTCAATGAATAAATTACATCAATTTTAATTAATATCATTGAATTATTTCCTTGATTGTACGATTAAATGAATTTAATTAACTAATTTTCTTTTGTTTTGTTTATAAATTTGAATGGTTGGCGCTTCACATGTCCAAGCCGCCAACTTAACTGTTTGAGTGCCTTGAATTTGCAACTCTTTCAAATAAGAAAAATAACCAAAAATTGCTTAAATAATTTCTTACAACGTTTGTTAATTAATATTTTACTGTTTTATTGCTCACTGAGTGCTTATTTTATCTCTATACATTCAACTCAACAATGATTTATGGATTACAATATACCTGGCTTAATTCTCTCCTAACCCAGAAGGTTGGCAATGATGACTCTAATTAACTGTTTATTTATTTACAAATTTTTTATACCTCAAGGGTGAATCCTTTGGAATTACAGAATAAAATAACTATGCCTCGAGTTATGATGCTTTACAAAAGTTTATTAATAGGTTAGACAACTTTAAAAATTCAGACTTGTTAACGAAATGTTCGTCTGACCTCTACAAGTTTTGAGGTTAACTACGGTTAGCCTAAATCGTTAATTCTTGTATTGGAATTTTATAATTCCTTTTGAAAAAAGTATGGACAATCTTTAATTCTTATAGTATTAGTGTTTGGTGTTCAGTACATAAGTGTATTATTTCGGAATTATATCGTATGCTAGTGACATAATATTTGAACACTGTAATTATATTTGGCACTGTACTCCCTGATTGATAATCTCTTTGGATTATTATGTATTCACTTTACGATCTCAATACACTGATCGTACACTTCACTTTTCCGCGAATGAACGATTAAAACTTCTTGTGGTTAAATATTTGGTTAGGTAACTCTTCTAACCTCGTTCTTATGGTTTCGCACTACTAGTTAAAGGAAAACTGCTTGTCGTGATGCACTTTACTAAATAGGTAACTTCCCTGCGGTTGTTTAATAATATTTTGATTAAAATTTTGATACGGAGTCCTTGTAGTATCTGCCGGAATGGAATTCAAAAAAATGTGTGTCTGTTCCTTCATACTTCTGTATATATAGTCACTTCAGATTCCGCTTGGCTTCGACAATTAATTTCTCATCTAATTTTCTGATTGGTTAAAAATGACGTCATGATGCGGTCATTCTAAAAATAGCTCTTACATAATTGTTTCTTAGTGTGGGTTATTATTATTGTTAGTATTACCCCGTTCCCTTCCAAAATTCACAAAATTTATCATATTTATGTTTGTTTCTCATTTAATCTAATTACAAATTTTAATCTATTACTAGCATCGTATTGCTCGTTCCTTGCTGGTTATTTTGAGATGAATAGCGGCCAGTTTGGATACATTTTTCATTTATAAACTACCTCTTAATGATACCCTACCTTAAATATTGTTTTATTCCAAATGTCTTCTGCTACAATCTGCAGATTCTATTTCTGTATTTTTTAACATTTATTAATCAATCATTTTTTACTACTTTGAACACAATTATATTACTAAAATTAACATATTATTCTCTAAATCTGCTGTATCCAGCTGAACATTAATAATTCTTATAACACAATTGATTATTATCATTTAATGGCTTCGTTCTTTCATTATTAATTATTCAAAATTACCCTTACTTCCTATACTTATTTTACTTGACATTGTTTGGTGATATTACACCTTTTACATTATTGGTATTATTATTTTCCTATACTCTGTATAGTATGGTCTCTTTATTATATTTTATTATTATTTTCATAATCTGATTTGTCATCATTTGTTTGTCTATTATTTCATGTTTCTTTTTATAATTACTATACTTCCTTCAGTATGCACTCTACATAAGTTGTTGTGGGTCATTAATTGTTTTGTCTTTATTTATGCCTTTATTACAGACATTTTACTATTTGTTTTGATTTTCTTATAAATCATGTGCTAGTTATTGCATAATCTTATTGTCACTTGGCACCTTGGCCCTAGTCATTATTTTGAGCTTTTATTACATTATTTATTATTCATCAAGTTACTTTAACTCATCTTATATCATTCTCTTATTTTACACAATTCATAATAAGGTTTTGTTCACCTTACCTGATAATACATCTTTTTACAAAATTAACCATCTTCTAACATTTTTAAATATATAAAGTTCTTTATATTGTTAATTACATTTGATATCATTTATAATTAGAACATATACAATTTGTTCTTTCATTAATTTTTCTCTAATCATAATTCATTATGCCTTAGCATACCTTTCTTTCAAGGTTGATCTAACTTTGTGATTATACTGTTAATCTTATTTTAATTGTTCATTGATCATTATTCATCTATAGTTTATTATTATCAACAATATATTTCATTTTATTTCTTATGCTAGTTATTACTTTTCAATTACTCAGCTAATGTGCTGTTTACACTACTTTAATACATTTTGTAAATATCAGTTATTTCACCTTTTATTTTATTTATGGTATTTGATTTTGTTTACTTGTTTTTTATTCTCACTTAACTAATCTATTAGGGAACTAGTCTTTGTCAATGTCTCTGTCAAATCGTCAGGTTATGTTGTATTGTCACTGAATGCTGATAGTAAATTTACTACTGGTTATCATCATTTCTTTTTACTCAGCTAGTTGATTTTTATGGGACAGTCTGTACTGTTACAATATATATATATATATATATATATATATATATATTTATTTATGTGTTGTGTTCAGCACAAATATTTGCAGAAGATGTAACTATTGGTACACCAATACTATTGTAACTATTTTTACACCAGAAGTGTTCTCCCTTATTATGGTTCAACTACACCATGAATGGACATTACTTTTTGTTTGCTCTAAAATGGACAGATGTTCGTATTCTATACTCCCAGGATATTTTAAGCATCCATTTGTTAATTTGTTTATTTTCACGCTACTATTCTGCACCAATATGCCCACTATTCAACATAAGTTACATTAGGAAAGACGATACAATTTCAGTGTATCAGTTTATAGTGATACCAGTTATTATTCTTGTACCTTAATTAATTTCAATATACACAATTTCCAATTTTAGTGGACGACATTACAGTACATTACGAAAAAATATAATTCAGACTGTTCTTGCGCACAGTTTTAAATACACAATATTTCTAGAAAGAAGGGCAAAAGCGATAGATATAACAACAATAACTCAATGAACTGTGAATCTGTGGTTATAAACAGCTGTTTAAAAACAAACGGCTTTATTTACCATACAGCCAATGGGATTCAGAGATGCTAACAGACAGAAAAAGCAACAGAGAGCAACAAGGGCATAGGATAAACCACCTTATCAGTGTGTAGAAGCCATTCGCTCACAGCCAACTGAATATGTATTATGCCATTTACATACAGAAAGCCGTTGGACTTTTTAAAGAATGACAAGTCAGTAACACACTTACTAAACTACAGATAAATCACTGAGATAAAATGACACATGGAATTGAATTGTGAACGAATTGAAGTCGGTAACAATTTGACTAACATATATGCACACAATGACCTGTCGATATCTAAACAAATCGAAATAATAGCTACCTCTTTAATATTGTTCACAAGCTGAATAACCTCCTCTGGGGCTCCTTTCAGGTGTACTTCAAACTGGAGAGGTTCTTTCTATAACATAACAAAATTGTTAACATTAGTAATGCACTCAGATTGCACAATCATAAAATCAATAACGTTTGTGATCATAAAAAAAAACATGAATTAAATGATTTACAACATATAACTTGATAATTTATTAAAATAAATAACTATATTAAAAAAATGGCAAATCAATAAATTGAATATGAAATATTCACAAAATGTTACCCACATATTTTGGTTAATATATACAAATGTATTATGAAATTACTAATATGGACTGTATGAAGTACTGACTTTCTAATGCCACTGATAAACACAAATGCTTTTAACTTAGCCAAAACTAAAATTTATGATACCATTATATGAGATTTTATGAAAAATTATGTGAGATTTTGCAAAAACATTTATGCGATGTTTTAGGATTTGTAAGATTATGTCTTTATTCATCAGCATTTATATATACTCCATTCCTAAGTAATCTACCATCAGTTATAACGCAAATATGTTAATGTTTTTTTCTGTCTTTAAACAATTCTAGAATTCACTCTCTGGTACAGACTTGATATAACCTGAATTGTTTTTTTTTTAATTTTTGGTCTTCACCAGTTGTGAAGTGTTATCCTTTTATAGTTTCTATCGTCCTTTGAAAGAGGGAAAGGTCACATACAGCCATATCTAGTAAATATGGTAGTTACAGGAACGTAACAGCGTCACTTTTCGCTAAACATTTGTTCAGCAAACAATTACAAAATTACTACGGTGCAATTTCTATAAACTATCTTTTCATACACTTCATGCAAATGATGTAAAATAGCCAGTTAGTAGTAATTATTGATGGTAGCACTAGTAATAAAAATTGATGGAACAAGGTACCATGATCTTCATGTTATATAACTATCTTCACCTGATACACGACCATCTTGGAAGCTTTAGTACCACTTAGGAGTACAATGTTCAATGTTTTTACCATAAATATAATTATTTCACTACGACTCGGAACACAAAACTTTTTATGGGTAAAAACTTAAAAGCTTTACCTTACAACCTGAACCGGTTTTCACTTTTAAAAAGCTTCTGAACTTACTGACGAGCTTAAGTAAACAACAAACACAAAAACTTAGCTAGTTAAAACAATTAGCTACTGAATAAAACGTAGCTATAACAGGTTTACTAATATCATAAAAAACGATTTTTGAATAAAACAGTTCTAGTGCGGTAAATTGAAAAGTTGCACACACATTTCGATGAAACATCATATAGTGTTGACGCTAACAATAAATAAATGCTCATAAAGCAACACTAATCAATGTTTTTCACAGAATAATTGATGTATGTTATAAACCTGTACTTGTAGCTTACTATAACATTTATTTTTCAACCAAAGTAAAAACAACACTCTAATAAATCTTTAAAATTCATAAAATCCTACACCTGCGCTATGTAATTTACTTCAATTACAAACTTGCACTTATTACAGTTATACATGAAATTAGCTCTTAAGTACCTTTGTGGAGTTGATTTATACCCCACGTGGTACACTTTTGTTTATTATTGTGACCCTACTGGAACGTTGCCGTTCCCCTTCCATGTAATCTCAGTAGTGACTGTGCTCTTGCAATGAGCAGAAGCCAAATGTGTTGTGACCAACAGTATCGGAGGTATGTATGTAGTGGGGTAGAAATATACCCCATGAAGCCAGTTACGGTAACTTTTTTTTACTCTCATATTTCTTTGTTTTTTATTTTATTTTGATAATATCGGTATGGAGAACCATACATGACTCCATGTTCTACGATTTATATTTAAAATCATATTCGAAATGAAATATTTCCATAGAAACTACTTCTTTCTACTTATTGCTTCAGCCTTAACCACAGTACTGTGGTCACTAACGTATACCACCTCACGTTTTCGCACTCGATTTTCACTGATGATGGCAGTCGATGGCACTGCCGAAAAGTCTGTTTTTCAGAAAACATTGGACTAAAGCTAAACAGCCCGGGAAGGAATTTTAACAAAGAACTACTTCTTTGTTGCCAATAACGTAGTACACATATAAAAAATTCTCCCCTCTCCCTTCAACTATAATTTTCATTTACAGAAAACTACCCAAACCCCGTTCACCTAACCTCTTCATTTATAGATATTTCATCTACGTTTCTACAGTGGATTATTATGAGCTTCTTATCAGGATACTTTATTTATCAAAATTAAGTACTTTACTCTTGTTAAAACATAAAACGTTGCAGGTAAAGTACCCCTATCTCTTAACCGATCTTCACCAAAATCAATAGACCTTCAGTCCTCTACAATGCAGGGATGCATGCAAAAAAATATTTGATTCTGTTTGAATGTGCGGCAGTTATCGTTCATCATGGAAACATTTCTCTTGTTACTACCCCTTTCCCTTAACCGATCTTCACCAAAATCAGTAGGCCTTGAGTTCTCTACAATTCAGGAAGTATGCAAAAAATTATTTGATTCTCTTTGAATTTACGGCAGTTATCTTTCGTAAAAAAAATTACCCTTCTTAAAACATAAAATGTTGCTGGTAAACTACCCCTTTCCCTTAACCGATCTTCACCAAAAACAATAGGTCTTGAGTACTCTACAGTTCAGGGCTGTATGCAAAAAATTATTTGATTCTGTTTGAATTTGTGGCTCTTATCGTTTGCCATAGAAAATACCCTAGTTAAAATATAAAACGTTGCAGGTAAACTACCCCATTCCCTTAACCGATCTTCAACAAAATCAACATACCTTGAGTTCTGTATAATTCAAAAAGGTATGCAAAAGAGTAGTTGATTCTGTTTTAATTTACGGCAGTTATCGTTCGTCATAGAAAAAATTACCCTTGTTAAAACAATAAAATGTTGCAGGTAAACTACCCTATTCCCTTAACCGATCTTCACCAAAACCAACAGGTCTTGAGAACTCTACAATTCTGGGCTGTATGCAAAACATTATTTGATTCTGTTTGAATTTGCGGCTGTTATCGTTTACCATAGAAAAAATTACCCTTGATAAAAAACCGTTGCAGGTAAACTACCCCTTTCCCTTAACCGATCTTCACCAAAAACAATAGGTCTTGAGTACTCTACAAATCAGGGCTGTATGCAAAAAATTATTTGATTCTGTTTGAATTTGCGGCTGTTATCGTTTGCCATAGAAAATATCGGTATGGAGAACCATACATGACTTCCATGTTCTAAGATTTATATTTAAAATCATATTCGAAATGAAATATTTCCATAGAAACTACGTCTTTCTACTTATTTCTTCAGCATTAACCACAGTACTGTGGTCACTAACGTATACCACCTCATGTTTTCGCACTCGATTTTCACCGATGATGGCAGTCTGGTTTTGCAGAAAACATTGGACTACGGCTAAAGAGCCCGGGAAGCAATTTTAACAAAAAACTACTTCTTTGTTGCCGATAACGTAGTACACATATAAAAAATTCTCCCCTCCACCTTCAACTATAATTTTTAATAATAGAAAATTACCCCCACCCCGTTCAATTAACTTCTTCATTTATAGACATTTCATCTACGTTTCTACAGTGGATTACTATGAGCTTCTTATCAGGAGACTTTATTTATAAAAATTAAGTACTTTACTCTTGTTAAATCATAAAATGTTTCAGGTAAACTACCCCTTTCTCTTAACCGATCTTCTCCAAAATCAACAGACCTTCCGTCCTCTAGAATTCAGGGAAACATGCAAAAAAATATATGATTCTGTTTGAATGTGCGGCAGTTATCGTTCGTCATGGGAACATTTCTCTTGTTACAACATAAAATGTTGCAGGTAAACTACCCCTTTCCCTTAACCGATCTTCACCAAAACAATAGACCTTGAGCTCTCTGCAACTCAGGAAAGGGTGCAAAAAATTATTTGATTCTCATTGAATTTTCGGCAGTTATCGTTTGCCATAAAAAAATTACCCTTTTTAAAACATAAAACGTTGCTGATAAACTACCCCTTCCCTTAACCGATCTTCAACAAAATCAACAGACCTTGAGTTCTCTTTAGTTCAAAAAGGTATGCAAAAACCTAGTTGATTCTGTTTGAATTTACGGCAGTTATCGTTCGTCATATACAAAATTACCCTTGTTAAAATATAAAATGTTGCTGGTAAACTACCCCTTTCCCTTAACCGATCTTCACCAACACCAATAGGTATTGAGAACTCTACAATACAGGGCTGTATGCAAAACATCATTTGATTCTGTTTGAATTTGCGGCTGTTATCGTTTACTATAGAAAAAAATTACCCTTGATAAAAAACCGTTGCAGGTAAACTACCCCTTTCCCTTAACTGATCTTCACCAAAAACGACAGGTCTTGGGTACGCTACAATTCAGGCCTGTATGCAAACAATTATTTGATTCTGTTTGAATTTG
Source organism: Magicicada septendecula (assembly GCA_034769895.1). Lineage (NCBI taxonomy): Eukaryota > Metazoa > Arthropoda > Insecta > Hemiptera > Cicadidae > Magicicada > Magicicada septendecula. Next base: position 356,966,365 of record CM068374.1, on the reverse strand, counting down.
CGGCTGTTATCGTTTGCCATAGAAAACACCCTTGATAAAACATAAAACGTTGCTGGTAAACTACCTTATTCCATTAACCGATCTTCACCAAAAACAATAGGGCTTGAAAACTCTACAACTCAGGGCTGTATGCTAAACATTAGTTGATTCTGTTTTAATGTACGGCAGTTATCGTTCGTCATAGAAAAAATACCCTTGTTAAAACATAAAACGTTGCAGGTAAACTACCCCTTTCCCTTAACCGATCTTCAACAAAATCAACAGACCTTGAGTTCTGTATAATTCAAAAAGGTATGCAGAAGAGTAGTTGATTCTGTTTTAATGTACGGCAGTTATCGTTAGTCAAATAAAAAATTACCCTTGATAAAACATAAAATGTTGCTGGTAAACAACCTTATTCCCTTAACCGATCTTCACCAAAACCAACAGGTCTTGAGACCTCTACATTTCAGGGCTGTATACAAAATATTATAGGATTCTGTTTGAATTTGCGGCTGTTATCGTTTGCCATATAAAATACCCTTGATAAAACAAAAAACGTGTCAGGTAAACTACCCCTTTCCCTTAACCGATATTCACCAAAAACAATAGGTCTTTAATACTCAACAAAACAGGGCTGTATGGAAAAACGTATTTGATTCTGTTTGAATTTGAGGCTCTTATCGTTTGCCATAGAAAATACCCTTTTAAAACATACAACGTTGCAGGTAAACTACCCCTTTCCCTTAACCGATCTTCACCAAAAACGACAGGTTTTGAGAACTCGACAATTCAGGGCTGTATGCAAAATATTATATGATTTTGTTTGAATTTGCGGCTGTTATCGTTTGCCATACAAAATACACTTGATAAAACAAAAAACGTGGCAGGTAAACTACCCCTTTCCCTTAACCGATCTTCACCAAAAACGACAGGTTTTGAGAACTCGACAATTCAGGGCTGTATGCAAAATATTATATGATTTTGTTTGAATTTGCGGCTGTTATCGTTTGCCATACAAAATACACTTGATAAAACAAAAAACGTGGCAGGTAAACTACCCCTTTCCCTTAAACGATCTTCACCAAAGACAACAGGTCTTTAGTACTCAAGAAACAGGGCTGTATGCAAAAACGTATTTGATTATGTTTGAATTTGCGGCTGTTATCGTTTGCCATAGAAAATACCCTTGTTAAAACATAAAACGTTGCAGGTAAACTACCCCTTTCCCTTAACCGATCTTTACCAAAATCAACAGATCTTGAGAACTCTACAATTCAGAGCTGTATGCGAAACATTATTTGATTCTGTTTGAATTTGCGGCTGTTATCGTTTGCCAAACAAACAAAATTACCCTTGATAAAAAAAAACCGTTGCAGGTAAACTACCCCTTTCCCTCAACCGATCTTCACCAAAAACAATAGGTCGCGAGTACTCTACAAATCAGGGCTGTCTGCAAAAAATTATTTGATTCTGTTTGAATTTGCGGCTGTTATCGTTTGCCATAGAAAAAAAATCTACAGACACACACACACACACAGACAGACAGACACACAGACAGACACACACACAGACACTTTTCGAAAAACGACTTTTTTTCATGTTTTGAGTGTAGTACAATCAGAATCTGCAATAATCTCGAACACGATTTTTTTTGCCATCACCATACTTCCATTTCCTTAAGGAACATGGAAGTAAAAATTGCCCTTGATTAAAAAAAAACCGTTGCAGGTAAACTACCACTTTCCCTTAACCGATCTTCACCAAAAACAATAGGTCTTGAGTACTCTACAAATCAGGGCTGTATGCAAAAAATTATTTGATTCTGTTTTAATTTGCGGCTCTTATCGTTTGCCATAGAAAACAATCTACACACAGACACTTTTCGAAAAATGACTTTTTTCATGTTTTGAGTGTAGTACAATCAGAATCTGCAATAATCCAATAATCTCGAACACGATTTTTTTTGCCATCACCATACTTCCATTTCCTTAAGGAACATGGAAGTAAAAATGGCACAATACAACTGAAAACGAAATTGTTGACTTACTGGAAGAAGAAGATGTGTCAGAGCAACCAGATATACCAGATTTTTTTCAAGATGACAGTGAATTTAGCGATGCTCCCACTGATGTGTCAGCATGATACAGAAAGTGAAATGGAAGATGACTGTCAAGAGGAAGAGAATGGAAACGAAGAAGAGCAAGACATAGTAAGAGAGTCTAGTTATTTTTATGGAAGAAACTGTTATAAATGGTTGAAATTTCCACTAGTACATTTAAGAACTAGTTTGCACAATATAGTTTTATATTTACCTGGTATCAAAGGCCCAGTAACAGTAAAAATAAATTGCTTCACTGCGATTTTGTAAAAGACTAGGTATATCCTTAATCAAACCTCATGTTTGGGACAGAAAAATTAAATCTAGAAATTTCTCAAGACATCTGAAGAGTATAATTGATCAATTTCTCGGAGAAAAGACTGAAACAATATGCCCCATTGAAGTGTCGCTTGGATGTAGTCAACTAAAGAAACCAAAGACTTCTTGTTAGTATATATGTCCATTTAGTAAAGACGCACTGACTACCAAGACATGTTCGAACTGTGGGAAATCTATTTGTAAGATTCATTCCATAGAAAAAAGAGTATGCGTAAGCTGTCATGACTGAAACATGTGTCTTCTTCACGTATAGACTCACTTATTGTTGATTAGTGTATACTAATGATACAACCAAAAGACCCTATGTCAGAATTTTTCTATAAAAGTAAAGAAGAAATTTGTTTTTATATGCTAAAAATTTGTACCTTCAAGTATTTCATATTATATTTAATTTTTATAACGCAATAGTTTAAGGCACATTTCTATGTACTTTCATAAAACCAGTTTTTACATTTTGAAAAGTGAGGAATGGTAAATAATAAAGTGCCATTTTTATAAATAAAAGTACAATTCTTGTTTATAATAAAGTTAGTTTTGATTAAATTTTGATTTGTTTATTTTTTGATAAAACATCATTTTCAAGATAACACAATTTTTGACCGGGGTAGAGATTTACTCCATGAGGCAACTCATGTAAGTACAAATAGCAAAAGTAGTTAAGGGTTAATGTTGCTGGCATTATCAATCTATAAAACTAAACTATTTTGATAATTACTAATATGTAATTAATAATAATAATTACTAATAATTAGTAAATAGTAATATGTAATTAGGCTAGGCCTGGCGCAAGCATTGTTCTGCTAGGAGGCTACTCATGAATTTGGTACTTCCTCCCACGACACCATCACTAAAATTACATGTGCTTTTTAAATTTACAATTATCTTAAAAATTGCGAACATAATGCAACGATTAACATTTTATTAACTTGTTCACAGTTGTCAATGTGATACATGTAAGCTCATAATAATTTGTAATACTGGTTACATCCAGAAAAACATGGCTACAAGTTCTTTACTTGTATTTTTGTAAACTTAAGTGGGAAAATTAAAGTAAAAAACAATGTTGCTTTATGTTTTCAACAATATTTCTTGTTGAAAAATTAACATATCAACTGAAACTTAAGGCAAATTTTATGATTAGTAGTTGTTTTTAGTTATATTGCATTTAAAATGTTTAACCGTTTTTAGCTTACAATACACTTCTGATTCAGGAAGTATAACAATATAGTTTATTGTTTACATTCATAATGATTGCTGCTGAGTGATATGCTATTTGTCACGATGTTTACGTATAATGATAGCTGATGCGTGATATATAACTTGTCTCCATATTTATAATGATAGCTGATGTGTGATTTGCTGTTTGTCTCCATATTCATAATGACAGCCGTGCATGATATTCTACTTGCCTGCATGTTTACAACTGTTGATTTTTTATTATATCCTATTTGTCTCCATATTTATAATGATAGCTGATGTGTGGTATGCTATTTGAGTCTATGTTCACATGACACTGAAGATATAAAAACTCCGAGAAAAAAAGTTAACTAAAAATGGACAGCATCTGAACTTCTAAATATTTTTACTTCTGAAACTAAAAGGTTATTTCGGCAGTTTCATTTCTGGGTACTGACAGAAATAGCCCAGTGTGCACAATTTTCTTAATCAACACAAGAAAATGTAAGTGACGAAATACATTGGATGGACACACAAGGATAAGTGAAAAATTATGTAACAAAAATGATATATGTAAGTTAATTGAACTTTGAATGTAAGATCTTTTTGGCCTCACACAATTGTTTGTTACAGACTTGTATGCCCACATTGTATGAACTAAGATAATAAAACATATCGATTCAACTGCTCAATAATAATAATAATAATAATAATAATAATAATAACAATCACCTATCATTTCTGATTTGGTCTGCACTTCTGCCACACTGTGGTTTACAGTTCCTAATATCCTTCAGAACGGTGCCATTTGATCAATCTAATTTCTCAATTTATTTCTACATATTTCTATCTCAGTACTTTATATTTAAATATTAAATCTTTCTCTTCTGAATATATAACTCCTTCTATCATCTGCTAAGGAATGTCCACAACAGCTCTCAAGAATCTCCTTTTATTGCTGTCTAACCCTTTTTGTTGTCATTTTGTTAACGTCCACTTTTCACACCAGCAGAGGAAGACTGGACATCATGTTGTACTGTTTTAACTGTGTAACCACACTCTAGTAATTTGAAATGTCTTCTTATTTATTTATTTATTTGGTGTTCTGCCCTAAGGCAGGTCTTCAAATGGTAAAAGCTCTCCAAGCTGTCCTATCGCATACCAGTCTTTTCGTTTCTTATTAAGCAACTTAAATACTGAAACTTTTTGCAGTTTATTAACAGTAAAGTGGTAATAAATATCAAAACACTAAAAATTATAGTAAACGCATAAATTTTATTGAAATATATTTCTTTGTAAATAAATAATAATAAATTTGTACACCTAAATGGGGGACCCTAACAATGTAAACATCTACATATTCTGTGACCTTGCTAACAAATAGGAAAATCAATTATGTTCAGCTCTAGTACGGCTCATGCAAATAAATTTCACTGCTCTGTTGTTAAATTGTAACTGATGCATTGCATTAGCGTGTACGTCAACAACAACACAATGTAGCAAAACGAGCCCATTCAAAGCAAAACTGTTGTTTTTATTGCACACTTTATGCTAGACAATCGCTGCTATATCCATGGTATAAATTAATGAGCGTATGGGGGAAATACCCAGAACTCGTTTGGATAATGTTTGTTTTTCATGCATTGACAAAATTTGTGTGATAAAAAAACATGGACTAAATGACATTGAAAAATGATGCAATCACAAGGTCAGCTGGAATTATTAGCTTAATAAGCTGGAATTATTAGTGAGCATATTTAAAATGAGCATAGGGAAACATGAAACACGTTGTTGTTTACTTACTGTTAAATACCGGTAGATTTAAATCTAAAATAGTAATAAATGATGAAAAAGTACATCATGTCAGCAACTAAAATTTTCCCTGTTGCATAATCTCCCTGAATAAGGATCTAGCATTTAGACAAGGATATTGAAATATTTAATTACTGGAATGGAACTGTTAGATTAAAAAAAAAAAGTTATAAAATAAGACTCGATCAGAAATGACCATCCATGCATTTCTCAATGGAAGTGAAAGCTGAAAGCAAATAAAAGAAAAATCCAAAGCATGGAACATAAATTCTTACGTTCAGTGGCTGGCTACACATGAAATTACATGAAGAGAGACACCTATATTTGAGAACAGATCAGTATTGTAGGAAATCTTCCAAAGAAAATGAACGGTTGACACTGTAGTGGTTTCATGGATCCACAGAGACTGCATGGAGATAGTTAGAATATCAGGCAATAGGTGAAAGAAGTTTGGGGAGACTTTGGAAATGGTGGCTCAAACTGTGGATTCAGAGCTGGACAGCGATACTACATAACACCTTAAAGATCAAATTCTAATCCACACATGTAAACGGAGAAGGAAGATCAAATCTTATCTAACTAGGAGTGTCACTGACACAAATGAGCGGAGCATTTGATATTTGTAATAATTTATTTATCAATATTTTTACAATCAACCGTCTTTGATCCGTTAGATAAACAGAATCGTAATAATTTATTTATCAATATTCTTACAATCAACAAAATATATACATTTTTATGATACACACTTTTATTGAATACACTACACTATAGTACAATATACATTAATTGTTATTAGACATATTCCACAACCTTTGCAACTCATCTCTACGATCAACCATTAATAGACTTCTATTAATTTTTAGGAGTCTATCAAAATTAAACGCTGGTTTTAATAATAATCCTTCTAATGTTTTCACTCTTGAAAGAGCAACATACGTTAACCCAACCTGAAGTTCATTGTCTCCTAAATTAACAATTGCCTTATCTAATGTTATCCCTTGTGATCTATGTATATTAACAGCATATGCTAACATTAACGGAAATTGTTTGCAAGTACAAGAAATTTCATTTTTCCTGAATGATGCCACTACTGGTACAATGGGTATTGAATTCTCGTACAGAACTGGTCCTGTATATTTTTCGAAAGATACAAGTATACATATTGGCACGTGATTGTTATAATTTTCGCATTCAACTGCCGGGTCATAAATAATATCAGTTACTGTCCCAAATGAACCGTTAGCTGGTCCTTTTGTGACCCAAAGATTTCTTCTAATGATAACTCGAGCAACTTTACATAAATGTAAGTGGGCAAATAATCCCTGAGCATTGTCAGATTTTGCGAGAGAGGCTTCTGGGCAATTATGGATTGCATTAATTAGAGCCACGGGTTGTTTATTTGCTTTCTAGTTTTTCATAATTAAAGCATTCGATTTCAGCATTTTTCGACATTATACAGACAGTATTTTTGAAACTGTCTCTGATATTGTTTACATAAAATCTTTTAGATAAGAGCTGATAATCTTGTTCAGTGATTGTTCCATTTGCGACTCTATTTAAAGTTACTCTGAAATTTTTTTTTATCATCACCTTGCTGTCTCATAATTTCTGTTAAAAAGAAAACTTTTTTGAACTGTTTCTATAAAAGATTCGATTGAATGGTCTGACCATTATTACCAATATTTTAAAGACTCCTGTCACAAACCGGTGGAAGTTGGGACCAATCACCGACTAAATACACGCAAAGGCCATCAAAAGAACCAGCTGAAGAACGCTGCTTTGCTTGTTTGAGTCGCATATCCACTTTGAAAAACAAATTCAAACCCAACATACTGGCTTCATCAATAATAACGAACCTCACATCTTTTTAATTCTTCTTCAAAAGCAATTTTGGATTCACCTTCTAGATCTTTGAAAGTTCCTCCTCTTCTCTTTGAAGTATTTATTCTAAGAGCTGAATGAATAGTTTGTCCAGCAATATTGTTAGCTGCCACACCAGTAGGAGCCATTAAAAGAGTTGCATCGCAGCTAAAGGGGGCAAGGAACTAACACTCTCCATTATATATTGACAATAATATTTCCCTTATAAGCATATTGACCAGGAAAGCATATCGATTTCACCCTATACACACCCATCACTGGTTGTACTCTTGCTATCAAGAGTTGTTCTACATAAGTGAGATCCATCAGTTCTATATGTACATCTTTAGGATCCATACGATTAACTGCAGTAAACTTATATGGGTTTCGCTTACACTGCGGACACATATCAAAAAATGTTTGCTGCATCAACACTCAAGAACAATTTACACATTCATAGAATTCTAGAGATCGTAAATTATCTTCAAATTCATTCTGAAGATTCCTATATCCTGTGTTGTTTTGATCATATAACACATGATTCATGTTATGTTCTGCAAGGCCTTTAACAGTTGCTGCAGCAACATTTTGTCGCTGTCTTTGATTTGTAGCTAAACGACCAATATTTGGACCTCTTCTCCGTCGAGGCATACTATAAATAATATGTATATATAAATTGATGAATAAGAATGTATAGAATATGCGTATAACAAAAAAAGTACTTAAATAAAAAGTACAAAATTGAATAAGAAGTATAAGAATAATAATTTTAATAGAATTTGGAAAATTGAATAAAGAAGTATAAGAATAATAATTTAAATAGAATTTGGATTAAAATTTACCTGAACTGTGACTTGTTGCAATATATAATGGAAAGTTGCAGTTGCATCAGCGACTACATAGATTCTCGTCTACAAATTAACCCATGTTTTTTGGTATCCAGGCCACTTATAGTATATAATTAGTAAAATAGTTTTACCTTTTTCTTGTCCGTCTGGTGGCCTTTTCTCTATATTTAATTCCCTTGGTGAAGTTCGTCGATCATTAAAATATTAAAAACACTTTATATACAATTTTACACACATAACAATAAATATAATATAAACATAAAAAATATACATAAAATCCCCAAACTTGAGACACACGAGATATCGGTGGTGCGCACCATGACATGCTATGGTCGACTATTCCTGATGATGGGGCATATGTCCCGAAACGCGTAGAATTAAATATAGAGAAAAGGCCACCAGACGGACAAGAAAAAGGTAAAACTATTTTACTAATTATATAAAAATTGACACTTGTTCAACACTTAAGTACAATCTGTACATCTGGCTACACCATAGAACAATGCTCTACTACTGTTTGAATGAAACACGTGTGAGACGAAAACAAAGTGTATACAGCGAAATCTTATCGAGCGACAACCAGCGCGGGCGGCGGGATCATCATACGCACACACACCACCATTTGTGATACAGCAAAATCTTATCTTATCGGGCGACAGCCAGCTGGGTCACGATATCTCTATCACTCTTCCTCTCACACGTTTAAGCTGATTTAAAAAAAATCGTAATATCTTTTGAACCAAATAATTTAGAGAAATAAAAATTACATGTGTGGACTCTATAATACAGTCCAGATATGTATGCAAGATTTTATAAGATTCGGTTAAGTAGTTTCGGAGGAGTTTGCGGTCTAAGTTGTGCATCGAGTCATGGATAGAGAGCTATGCCTGATGTCACTATGCTCATCAGGCTCTGCCCAATTAAAAGTCGTGACAACACAAATAACTTAGTGAGCTGCTGTACAGTGATAATTACTTTTAATGCCTTCCATATAAATCCATACTTCCTGTGATCAACACTAAAACATTTTCACAAGTAGACATTGTTTACAGTTTAACAATTTTTTCAGTTGACAAGTATTGTTACATCGATCCCACTGTTGTTAACAAAAATAGACCTCACTATAAGATGATAAAGCACATCACAAAATAGATAAAATAATGATAACTGGTATTAACAATACTGTTACGACAGTCACATGGCTCATCGTGTTGCACAGTGGACACAGAATAAACGACACCAGGTGAAGTTGCTAATTACAACTAATTAGAAACAAACAACAGTCAGAAATAAACACTCTTATACAACTCTACAAATTAAAATTTATCCAACACACAATAATAAATGTCACCTTATTACAGTTGAACTAAGTAACACTAAACCGTAAGTCACAATAACAATCACTCTGAACCGCACTTGCAATATTGCAGGTCTCAACTAAACTTGTTTATACCCCAGCCATGATGCATTGTTGTGACATAGCAGCCCTGGATGATGGTAGAATAGTCAAGTAATGTCTAGAAGGAGCATCTCAAATGATGTATACTGTTATGTAATTCTGCCATGCACTTATACATGCAAACATCATGTAGCCACCCAGTGATGCGGTGTTCCTAATTTCCTCAGCATACCAACATCAATAAAACATTGCTGTGAAAAAATTTTGTGACTGATACATTTCTTGATAATTGCTTTATTAATTGTTCTCCATATGGTAGACAGTTAAGTTAACAATTTTCCCAAATCTAAAGCTACAATTTCTTCAGCAAGCTCTAAAGAAACTTGGTCAGTTAGGACTAGAAGTAGTACACTTCTCCATTACTTTTGATTAATTGCTGTTCAATAGTGTTCCTAAGCTGCTCCACTTTATATAAGATGTGTAAAACTGTTAACTCTTTCCAGCAAGACTTCCAAGTCATCATACTGTACTTTTTACCTTGTTCGAACTGACGTGGTTAGTATGAAACTGGATAATCCACCCCTGGATAGTTACAAGTTGATTACTCTTGAATTAAAAACTTAAATTTCTCAACTCATGTAAGCTATAAAAATTGGATTATTTATAATTACCCTAACTGCTTAAAGAAATATTACTAACAATAAACGTTACTATGAATTAGAAATACAAAAAAACTTTAACAAACTAACAGATGCAGATTTGACCAGTTCCAGCCTATAAACAGCTGAAGTATTATTTCATGCAGACTAATGCACATCAACCTAGGAAATGTCCAGAGACTCATGAGAAGATTTTAAAGAGGGGGTATGAATTTATGGATCTATATATTGTAGTTTTGACATTTCTATATGATGGGGCGATATAAAAAAAAAGTACAGGCGGGCCGCAAAGCTTTCATGTTATAATGTTGTTTGTGATTTATATTTGTGATATTGGTGAATTGTCTGTGATCTATATGTCTATATGTCTCTATGATGAATCATGTAAAGAAAAAGATATTTGAAAGAATTGGGGGTGCGAGTTAAACAATAGATGAATTTATGACTTATGAGTATTATATATTGAATTGTGATGGCAAGTATTTGAATTGCAATTGATATATGTATGCATACAAAATATGATTAAGAAATTTTCCTCTAATAATGTAAAAAAAAATTTTGAGATATAATAAAAGCTGTTATTGTTTGTTAATCGAGAGTATTAATTGCAAGTCCCGTCTCACTGTACCCAGCACATTTTATGCTTCGTCTAGGCCTTCTGCCTAGTTTTAAATATCTAGTAGCCTCCTAAAAAAAAAAGGAGGGGTTTCAATATGAAGTCATTTTATTGATCTTTTTCATAACAAGCTTAAAATCTTGAAGACTATCTCCTTGTTGGAGTCCAGTTCGAGTTGTGAATGAACATGACACGGTTTTCTGCACTTCAACTTTACATTCTACTTTCGAGAGAGATTCTTGGATTAATTTAATTAAGTGTGTTGGTATCTTCCTTCCTCCCACTATTTACAGAATTTTATATACATGGCAAAGTATTGTCTGCATATATATGATTTTCCTGACTTATGAATTATACATTTACACAATTAATTTCTGAAAAACTATCCAAAATAATATTTTAACAGGAATACAAATATAAAGTACATACCTCAGGTTCAGGGGGTTCACATGGTGTAGGACGGGGCCCACTCATTGTGAGCCCTAGGGAGTCGGGTCAGCTACTCTTCAAGCGGGTTCTCTCGTCATAGACCATGATGCTGCACAATCTTCTTCACTCACCATCCACTAGCACCTGTAACATTACAAATATTACTCAATTATTATTTATTCCTTACTGCTGTATAAAGATGACACAATTTATTTTAGTGAATACACGGAGAAACAGACATATATGCGCGTTCATATAATTCATCTCATTTTTTTTATTTATATGTTCTTCACACAGTCACAAATAATTCTGTCATTTTCTATAAGGCATCATTCTGATTCTTCAATTTTGTTAGCAATTATGTTTCAACGTATTGTATTTTTTCATATTATCATATTCCAAAACATTTATTTTTGTGCAACACTGAAGTAACTTCCTTAACAAGTTGCAAAATGGACAACATGCCAACTAAAACACATACTGTATTTCACAAGATGTGATGAACAAGTTTTTTCTACAGACATCTAACAGTTATTTCACTCACGAAAAAATAACTCATTTCATCCTCTGTCAGGGTGGCAACTGGCTGCTACCAATTTGTTTACAACAATGTTATTTGTACAGATTACATTTTAAAGTCGAGCTTTTAAAGAATTATGAAGATGTTTCTGAAAGAAAAAAGCAATTCAGAAAATTCTAGTACTGAAAATGCTGCTGACAGTGCTTTGCATATGTGGATGCCACAAACATTTTTCTGTTTATGCATGTGTGATTTTAAAATGTCACTTTACGCACATGAGCTTACACGATATCATTTTACAATTAAAATGATAATTTAAAAGATTTTTACTAATGAAGGTTGTAGATAAAAACTACTTCCAAGAGATTCAAATATGACAAAGACAAAGCGAAGTTAAAAGTCTAGGATGTGTGAAATTTTTGAATTTTATGTACAGTCCATCATGTGAAAATTTATGATGGGTATCACAGCAAACAGGGTATCAGCTACTTGATGTTAAAACAGCTGAATTTCTGTAATTTGAGCATCTATATCTCAAATTTCGTTTTATGTTAATTTATCTGTCACTTTCATGTGTTCCACATGTACAATTTATTATATCTGACAGTAGAATATTTTTAACTTGAATTTTTTTGTAGCACAAAGGAAACAGTGTATGATATTTTTAACTGTCCCTTTATGCGTACCCGCAGTACATTTTCGGAAGACGTGTACTAATTGTAAATTGTTCTATTTCATAATGTAAAGCGAAAATATGAGTGGTTTTCATTTGTGAGGTTATGTAACAATGTTTTGGTGTTTTTAGTTTACTGCTGAAATAAATAAAAAGCCATGGTTAGGAAAAACATGACGTTTAATGTGTAGGGTATTGTTACGATGGTCTAACTGATCGTCATATGGTACAGTGGAAAACAAAATACAAGACACCAATTAAGTCACTAATCACCAGCTTTAATTATCACAATTAAACAGCTTGTAATCAACAAGATACTCTCTTACAACAAATCAAATAAAAATTGTTCACACGCAATAAAATGTCAACTAATATAAAACACAATTGTCCCGCACGATTATAAAACACACAACACTTTGCCACAATAATTACTTTTCACTAATAACCACTTGAACGCACAGAGTAATCACCCGACAATAACTGAACTAAGCGCCGCTGAAACCTTGTATTTATACCCCGCTCAGACACCAGAACATTCCACATACTACGCATCAGTGCTACACTAGGACGAAACTGATTGCGGCCTTGACACAGTGTGCACGGCTGGCGACGTCTAGAAAAATCTCGCGAACGCATGTTGAAATCACGTACGCGCACAACATTACAGCCGGATTCCTCTGGAACATTCGAAAAACACATAGATTGTTCTGTACTGTCGTAACAGTATATCCAATGCTTATAACAGAGTAATGCTTAAAATAAAGAACCTAATGTTTTTAAGTTGAAAAATTAACAAAGGTACAACAGCAAACGTAAATTGAAAAATACAAATATTTATGGTTAATGGAAAAAACAAAAACCAATGTATTATGGAATGACAACAACGTTATTTATTCGTTTGGAGGCCAACATTCTTTTACGTTGTCCAGTAGGATTTCAAAACTATTACTTACTGACGAGAATTTGACAGTAAACATAAACTCTGTCACATGTCAAGCTGTCCCGCGCTGGACCTTGTTTACTGAACCCCATGCATGCTCAATATTTTGCGTATGTGCTCCTGTCACAGGGTCCACAAGTTGTACTTATGATTCACTGTAATGTGGTTACAATCGGCGGCCTCCAGCTCTGATTTTTTTGTATCCCTTCCAGCAACGGAATATATTATTAACCCTGGTTGTATTCCGTCTTTTATTACGTTCAGTAGTGTGTTGGCTGCACAGTCTCACACTTCGATACAAACTTTTCAACTGTCTGTTTGCACAGGCCGCCGACACGATTCACTGCTGAATGGTGCGGTAGAACCCTTCCCACATTATTTTTTCGACCAGTGAACATGATCTCGTCGACTTCAACTATTAGGCCGCCGCCGCCGATCCTTTCCTTTCTTCCTTTCCCAAGGCATACACACAAATTTCCCGCAGCAAATTCGGGTTATTTATGCCTACTGTTGTAAGCGTCAATTTGTAATATATTAAATAAATTCAAATGTAGTGTTTTTCCGTTTGTGAAAAGCCACAAGTTGGATGCGTCAATTTATAATATTCAAATCTACTGAGGAATGTGTTCTTAATTCTAGTATATTATAATAAGTAAATCTGCCCTGAACGAGTAGCGTACTATATTAGTTTAGTATATTTGGTGGTCAGATCGTTCCTATTAAGGCCTAGGCTGTACAACAACGTTGAGAGAGGAGAGTATAAGCCGTGAATTGTTTTTCTCTTCTCTCACAGTTCGACTGCTGGACGAGGGCTTGTGCTGTGGTTTATCGTCAGACAATTATTTGAGGTTAAGTTTTTTCCAATCGCAGTATATCTCTCGTTTCTCTCTCCGTAAACTACAAATTATCTAAAACACACTAAATAGTCAGCAAATAATAATAAGTCATCATTTTCAGGAAGAATTCTTTATTTTTATATATTTTTTTTAACAGATGTTCTCTCTTCGCTTGGGTTCAACAGATCGACACACTTAAATGAATCGACTAGGTTACAGAATTCGATTTTCAGATATTAAATTTTAATTATATTATTATTTTTTCTTAATCTCAGGGTTCGAAAGGTTCTTGTGACTATTAGGCAGGTCAGAAAATGCCAAATAAAAATACAAGGTATCACAAATTTAAATATTAAAAAATTATTAACTAATATCTTTAAACGTAAGTTGGTTTTACCGTCTGGCGACGAAGTTCACTCGTAATGGCAGCGCACCGAGAATTCCGTGATGGCCGTTTAACTAGTCGACAGATGTCTGTGTCATTAACAGTCTCCAGTTCCGAAAATAAAAGTTTGGTGTATTTGTCCCTGGATGGAGTAGAATTTCCAATTCTTAATCTTCGCTAATGTTGAAGTTTCTCGTGGTTATGGATTACAATGGATTTTGTGTAGCAATAGTTTTTCTTCACTTGATCGTAAGAAAGTGAGGTTTAGCATTCGATTTTAATTTTCTTTTTTACTTTAATTTATCACATTCATTTCTTTACATCATTAGTCTCCTCTTCATTTTAATTATTATTTAGTACTTTTATTTTTGTATCAAAAGTTATTTGGATTAATTTGGAAATTTGATCTTTTAGATTTTTTCTTTTTTTATTTCTGTTCATAAAGCTGAACTATACTCTTTCAACGATAACAATCGAGTAAACAAACTTTCTTGCTTTTACGTGGTCCTTGACAACCAATCTTTGTTCTGTTATTGGTTAATATTTGTAATCCTTGAGCCATTCAATACCGGCCATAATTAAAAATGTTCTTGCACTTACTTAATAAAATACTCCTTTACCAAAATCACGTTATATCATATTGAATTTTCACAGATTATTCATTATAAAATTATATACATTTTGCTACCTTTCTCCTCTTAATCTTATCATTCTAACAAATACTATCTTCTCATTACAAAATACTAATTTTGGGATCTATTCTTCTATTACATATATTATGTTTTTATTGTAATTCCTGGCACTTATCTGCTATTAAAAACTACTATTACTTTCTTCTAATTTAATATATAAAATTTAGTGTCTTTACTTTTGTTAGTTACCTAACTTTTCTGACATGGCTTCCTGTACAATGTGTCACTGGCTTAGGGCCAAAAATTCAATTTTTTACTCCACTCTGATTTTTAGTTTATTATTACATAGTTTTTTAGTATAGAACCCTTCATATGTCCACAACATAGTTACAATAAAACCCTTTGGCATTTTATCACCAATTATTGCCTTCCTGGCCAATTTTACAATTATAATCTAACAACACTACCATTATCTATTCAAGGTAATTATAAAATATTTACTCTATATAAATTGTAACATAAATTCCATGGTGGCATGTTCATTACTATAAATTAACTTAACATTAATTATTTGATAGACTCTTAATGTAATTACTTAACACCTTCTACATACAAAACTCCAACATAAATGCCATGATGACATGTTCATTTTTATAAATTAACTTAACATCAATTATTTAATACACTCTTAATGTAATTATTTTCGAGCATTGAATAAACTGTTTATACTATTTTTCATATTATTTAAAACTGTACTTATCACTCACTCTTTGCATTGACCCCTTCATAGTTGGTATTTCTATACATTTATCTGTGGCTCTACTACCTTGTAATTTTATTTAATATCATTTATTTCTTTTTTACTCAATTAGGGTTTACACTTACCTGACCTTCGTTACCATGAATAACTTTAGTGTTTTTTATTTTAATTTTTATGTAACGTAGGGAACCTTAGTTTTGTTACGTTACAATATTCCAGTCTTTGGACATATAGGTACCGTGTTTTTAGACTTGATGAGCTGTCTCCCGCTGAATGACAATGACGTTGACTTTTCACACCAGCGGTACATGAATCTGATGGCCGTTACCAGCGGAATGCGGGATTCTTTGAGCCAACTGCCGAGAGGCAATCCAAACTCTGTCGGCGCATTCTCGTATTCAGCATTGCCCATGTAGAGCTTCATCCGGTGCCCATTTTTACATATGCGTTTTGTTGGTAGCAGGCCGTGTGCTTGTAGAAATGCTACTACATCGTCTTCGCTGAACAGAACTTCCACAAATTCGTTTTTAGCCTATTTGTAACTCGAAACGACCAACGAGAATGCAAATTGCACGAAACTACAACTACCCATTGTTTGGACAGGAAATCGTTTTCTTTATCTGTAAACTTTTAGAGTCTACACTCTAAATACTGTACATAATGAGCTTTTTTTTATTAGCCACAAAACAAGTACTTGTTGGAAAACGAATATTACTGAAAAACGAGTTCTGCCACAAAAAAAGTGACATGTATAATAACAAACAGCCTGGGAACTGTGTTTTCTTACTCCAGATCAGTTATTTCAAAGGTAATTCATTTGGTAAGATTTAAAACATACCATACTGTAAATGCCTAACATGTATCAAAGGTCTAATAGTTATATAGTATATGATTTTGATAATTATGATGATAATACACAAATCATTTGCATAAAGAAAAATTGCGTATCCCAGGGAAGGAACCCACGATATAATACGGGAAGGGGTAAGGCCTATATGAAGAAAATTCATATTTTTTTCATATTTCTTCTTTCAACACTAATCACCTATTTTTCTTGGAAATGTAGCGTTTTACTATTCTTTAACAGTTTTTTGAACATTTGGAAAATAAAACTAAGTTTGCAAGCTGAAAATAAAATAATTTTAGCTCTATAGGATTGTTGATAATATGTTTTTAAAATATGGGGAAGGGTTTCCCAAATTTCGTCTTCTCCTTATGTGACTCTGTCTACTTTATCAATTATTCACAGTTTAGTAATGCTAGCATAAACTAACATCTAATAACAAACCAGGTGCATGTGTGTGTGTGTGTGTGTGTGTGTGTGTGTGTGTGTGTGTGCACAATTTACACAGTTAACAGCACACAAGAGTGAACATACAAAACGATTAATAGTGTGGTAGCACAGCATTCTGCTGACACATTGAAATCAATGGTTTCTGTTTACTGCACGCTGTTTCCACAGAGATTAAATGGTCTGTGTACGCTGATACACAAACAGTATCTCAGGCTTGCAGCAATTAAAACAATAATTTATTGACAAGTAAGACTGATGGCACAAGCTGTACTGATGTATAAATGATGACTGATGACAGTGGAGACATGTGGCGAGATTAACGTCACTACTGTCACTCCGATAATGACATCAGTGTACATCCGTCATTCATATACGGTGCATGAAAATTTTATGTAGGCAACATTGTATTATTATTATCAAGATTAAAGAGATTATGAATTATAGTAATTCCATGTGAACTATGTATACACGATAACAAAGGATTATATTATATTATTACACACTATATTATATTATACAATGCCTACACAACTGACACACTGTGGTTTACACTCTTGATTCTAAACACACACACACACACACACACACACACACACACACACACACACACACACACACACACACACACACACACACACACACACACACACACACACACACACACACACACACACACACACACACACAGAGTTTGTACAACTGAACACTGACGATATGAATATTATTAAAAGCCTATATTAATTTTCTTTTACTATTTATGAAATGAAAGTTATGAGTGAGGTATGCCTCATAATAAGTTATTGCATAATTATATAATACATCATAAGTTATGTAACATGCATGAGGTAAAAGTTTAAAATAAATTACATAAATATAGTTAGTTATTCTTATGGCAAGTATATTAGTGATAGGGGATGCTGGTAAACCATGATAACAGTGACTTGGTAATGACAGTCTGACATTATACTTAGAAATTAACATACATTTTCTAAAACATAATATTTTTCTTTATAAACTGTAAAGGTTAAACCACTTAAAGTTTCACAGTTTTATTGTTCGATATTTAAGTCATGAAATCATTAAAATAACTTTTTTTATATAAATCACTACTTCAGTCGATCTTCACATAAAAAACGAAAATACTCTATTAAACGTTTGTAAATTAATGGTTTCACAAACAACTTTATAACAAAAAGAGTCAATACCTTATAAAACCTGCCTTTAGCAGCACTGAGTAATGCAGACATGAGTTTTTGAGTTATTATAGGTAACAAAAATGTACACTGATTTCTGACTGCAACCAGATCTTTCACATTCCTTGTGAACATTGTCTGTGTAGGTCTGCCACTAAACCACACTACAACTGTCTATCTAAGTGTTGAGTACAGGTAATGCTGATCTTCAGTTGTTTGTGATTACCTAATAAGCTATTAGTCTCAATTACCTCATGCCTTTTCCATCAGAGTTCATTCCACCTGATGTGTCCTTCTTTGTTCAGCTTCTTAATTATGCTACACTTCCTTACCCCACATCAGTACATATTCGCACCTTGAAACGTAGAGGGCCACAAGTGCTAAAAGACATATTTGCGGGAAATCGATTTTTAAGTTTCAAATGGTTGTTAAAAATTGATAAGCTCATATTCATAAAACATTTTTTCATCCATTTTAACAAAATTTAATTCTCTAAATGCTGTTACAAAAATTTTCTGGTTTTCTATGGCATATAGTTGTTTTTTGCACTTATAGCCGTCTACAACAAAAATATTCAAGAAATGATATGAACAAAATATAGTAAACACAATCAAAAGTGTTAATTTTATTACTAACAGGTAATAATTAACGGTTATTATTATTCTTTCATTAAAGGTTATTATTCTTTTAATAATGATAATATGGTTAACAATACACAAAACATCTAATTTGAATATGTAAATTATTTCAATTGTTACAAAATGTTGAATAATCTTATAGGTCATGTTCATCTGAATCTGTCTTTTTTTTCATTTTATGGCGTAAGGATTACATTTTCCCACAATGACTTATAATTGCTCTTTATAATTCTGCTTTGGCAGAGAGGTATTAAATCTCATTTCTTGAATAAACATAACAGTTATTCTTGTTGGAGAGGTACATGGGGAATTCAATTTTGGTAATGATGGCTTGTGACGTCTCCCTTGTTAAGATATCACAAATGTCGGGAACCAGTTCAATTTGTTATCTGTTAATTGAACTAGCTGCCGTTGTTAGTAAACCTTAATCACTAACAAATTATAACACTTTATTATTCAGGAATTAAGCAAGGATTGTATAAATTTATTCACTCGTTGGGTGTTAGCAAAAACATCTCTTTATTAACATATTTATCTCTCATACTTTACTTTACTTTTAAAACTCAGATTCTAAAATTTCTGCATTAAATATTTTGTATATTTTACTCTTTATTCTTTCTATATCAAAATCATTCAGCTAGATATTGTTTTCAGTACCACGGATCCGGGTTTCAACTTAGTTATGTTTTTATTACAACTTCAACCAAATTATTAGAAGAATAAATTTGGTTGTAAATTTTAAAATTATTTTAAATCTAAACATCGTAATGTCATTACTACTTCGTTACAGTGATTACAAAAATATGTATATTAAACTTTAAATTATCAAAAGTTCTTTACTGTTCTTTTGTTACTGGTCTTGTTGTTTTACAATGAATTTGTGTTACAAGTATTATACTTTTAATATCACCTGAATATAACAATGTGTATGCTGTGGGGTCCATGATGGTCATCTTCAGTCCTCTTCTAGGGTGTGATCCACGGTTGCTCTTGAAGTTCCATGAGGTTGATTGTTTCTGGTAGTCTCTTCCTAGACGATTAGATTTTGGTACTAGAAGTTCATCCGGTTGCTGTTCGTGTTATCTTCTTTCGGAGTCGGTAGTTTACATTTTACTGTTGGTTACAGTTCATATTTTATCAGCACTAAAATCTGGTAAGTAACATTTCTCACCATTTACAGTTTGCTAAGAGATGTGTCGGCTAAGTTCCCTTTTTTTTCTTTTTTATTCTTTACATGTTTCTTCACGCACTACATTATAATATTGTTATTATTATTATTATACTACATAGGTCAAATCGAACTCATTATAAACTTGATTAAATATTGTTTAACGGTATACACCTATGTGTATGTTCACAACACAGCAGCTACATCCTTACATCTCGGTGTCTATCGGGCGAGTGAATGCAAAGTTTAGCGGCAAGGGGTCAGTAGCTGGCGCGGTTTTACGCACGGAGAAAATAGTTCGTTCTTTTAAGTTATATTAATTATTGACTAATTAAGTCGTAATACTTTATTTTACCTTTTGGTTACGAATTATGAATTTCTTTATTTATTTTGTACATATTTTATTTAATTAAAGTAATTATTATTATTATTAGCTAAATAACACCGTTCTTAACGTGTTGGTATGGGACAATTTCCACGTTGTTGCATGAATCTAGGCATAGGTAAGGGGTGGATAATACTCTTACTTATATTGAAAGCAATTTTTTATTTGTGCGATTTAAATATTTTTTTAAAATCGTCACATCCTCCTGCACTTATCGATGAAGTTGGGGTGGTGGGGTAATAATTAACATCTAATAAACACAATTACATTTGGGCACAGAATTTCATACTGAAATTTCTCTCTCTCAGATTATTTCTATCTATTAATTGATTATCTTACAACTTATACAAACTATTTAACTTCTAATACACCTATTACACATAAAATACACAAAAACATAAATCTACCTTATATTTAATTCTTACATCTACTACCGGTTTTTTCTTTGTTTGATTTCTTCACTCGTTTTATGGAGTTATACTCATGAGTATGCTACTAATAATAATACCGTATTGTAATCACAATCGAATTACTTTTAGTTTACTGCGCTAGGAATTATTTCTTTACTTTCTCGTCATCGTCATCTTCATCGTCAGCTGACTTCTCATTTATTATATCATTCTCGCAGGACATTAGCTAAGGTTGATCAGGCCTCGCTATTATTCATACGAGGGTTTTGAGTTTATACTCATTTACGATATATGATGTTGCAAAATCTTATCGTATTCCTATATAAGTCTATACAACATATTTTATTCTCAATACTTAAGTAGTATTCTTGGTTTACTATCTTTCTCGTAGTCGTGCTTCTGTATTTTGACACGAAAAACATTTTTTTATTTGAGACAGATGGCTTCTGCGAACGTAATTTTCTGTATTGGGTTCATACAGAGCTACAGTAACGGGGGTGATGAACTTATGAATTTTGTAGGGGCCACACCATCGGTATGATAGTTTCGCAGTGGTCCTATCAACGGCTTTACTCATTGGATGCGTTTTATACATTACTAAATCACCTACCTTATATTCTATTTGCCTATTATTCCGCTCATGGTATTTTCGTGATTTTTGTAAATTCGCTCTCAAATTTGCATGAGCTTCGTTCCATATTTTTCTTACGTTATTCGTATTCATGTCACGGGGCAATAACTCATGGATTTTCCATTTCGTGGTTAAAGGATGGTTGGGTTTATATTTGTACAGTAATTCAAATGGTGTTGATTTATGGCCTTCATGATACGCTGAGTTGAACGCAATTGTATCCACGATACATTTTGATCCCAGGTTGTCTGGTCTTTAGCGTGATAAGATATTAGAGCTGATTTTAAGTTACGCAAGTATCTTTCTGCTAGGTTTCCTTGCGGTCTGTACTCGGTCACTGTAATATGATTTATCCCTAATTTAAAACCCATGTCGTTAAATTCTTTCGATTTAAATTGAGGTCCATTGTCAGATATTAGGATTAAAGGTGTACCATAATCTTTAAATAGTCTTTCTTGTAGAATTTTTATTGTCGTAGATGCTAATGCACGTCTCATAGGATACATCCACACAAATTTAGTGAAGGAGTCTACACAAATTAATAGCATGGTATTTCCGGATTTAGAACGGGGATAAGGTCCAGAATAATCTATGTATATCTTCGAGAAGGGAGTTGTGGGTATTTCGGAGATTAATTTTTCTACTTGACTGATTCTTGCTGGCTTGCTCAGGGCACAGATTTCGCATTCTTTCACGAACTTTTTTATTTCACTGTTCATATTTTCCCAATGGTATTCCTTGCGAATACGATGTATAGTTTTCCTAATTCCCATATGAGCTCCAATGGTCGATGAATGGTAGTATTCCATTAGCATAGGTTTGATTATTTCAGGGGCGATTATTCTCAGTAATCTTCCGTTTGCCTTTTTAAAACAAAGTACTCGTTTACTCAAGGTATATTTGTCAGAATAATTTCCTTTTTCTATTTGTTCTATCATTTTGCACAATTTTGGATCTTGTTGTTGGTGGTATGCGATATCCTTAAATGCAAGGGGAAAGTTAGTAATTAGCGTATTAACGGTAGTGGTTTCAACATTTTCTTCGCCAGATCTAGTATTGGGTAGGTGGAACATGCGGGATAGAGTATCGGCTACTACATTTTGAGTACCACGAATATGTTGTACTTTGAACTTGTAGCAATTCAATCTTAACACCCATCTTCCGATACGACCTAACTGTTTTGGGTGGTTCAATAACCATGACAAAGCTTGATTGTCGGTTTCTAGTAGAAATTCTTTATGTTCCAAAAATGGTTTGAATTTGTCGAAGGCGAATACTACGGCTAAACATTCAAGTTCATAGGCTGAGAACTCCCTTTCTTGCTCGGTCAATGTACAGGATGCATAGCTGATCGGGAGTCTAGTATTATTGATTTCCTGGTATATTACGGCTCCTAATGCTACACTCGAACTATCGGTCTGTACAACAAATGGTTTACTGAAATCTGCTAACTGCAATACAGGTGGCAATATAATGCTTTCTTTAAGTGTTTCAAACGCTTCTTGGTGTTGAGTAGTCCACTCGAATTTCGCTCCTTTCTTTCTTAAAGCATTCAATGGGGCTGCTATATCTGCTAAGTGGGGTATGTACTTATGAAAATAATTAATCATACCTAAAAATCGAGCTATACCTTTGGCATCTCTCGGTGGTAAGAATTCTCGGATTGCGCGTGTACGTTCGGGATCGATGCTAACCTTACCTTCGGCTGATGCTATGTGACCTAAGAAGGAGAATTGTTTTACTGCGAAATTCACTTTACTCGGGTTTACCGTTAGTCCAGCTTTCTTTAACCTGGATAATACTTCACGCAGGTGATCAATATGTTGATCCATTGACTCACTATATATTACTATATCATCAAGCTAGTGATATACAAATTTAAATTTAACATCATGAAAAATTTTTTCTAACAGTCTGCTACATACTGAACTTCCTTGTGATATACCGAATGGTACTCTAGTGAATTGATATAGATTAAATGGGACAGCAAAAGCAGTTAGATGTTTTGATTCCTCAGCTAGTGGGATTTGATGGAATGCTTGGTTGAGATCCATTATGGTGAAGATTTTCGCTTTTGTAAAATAGTGAAATGCGCTGTGAATGTCGGGCAGTGGTATCGATTCAAATTCTATACTCTTATTTAGCTGTCTATAATCCACGACTAGTCTATGTTTGTCATTCCTTTTGGTACTAGGAATGCAGGTGATGAGTATGGAGAAGTTGATGGTTCAATGACGTGCTGATCAAAGAGTTTGTTAACGTGGTTTCTCATTATTTCCATCTTGGGCAGTGATAATTTGTATGGATGAAGTCGTATTACCTTGTTGTCACTAAGATTTATTTTATATTCGATTAAATGGGTTAATCCTAACTTGGGAGTGAGTACTGTAGACAATTCCCTTATTAACTTTTGAATTATTAGTCTCTCATTTCCTTTTAAATGACTCAGACTAGACTCTTTATGCTCTGATTGAATAGTTGAGGTTTCACAATTAACGTCGTTACTTAACTCGGAGTCGAATTGATATTTTCGAGTACGATCAAATCTGAAGAAATATTGTTTTGCATACATATCAAGGATTAAGCCAGTTTTACTTATAAAATCAGCGCCTAGTATTAAGTTTTGTCCTAACACTTCAGCTACTAGCAGGGGAATATACCAAGTAAAATTCTTTATTTTTAATTTCACCGTAATACTGCGCGATATCTTTTGGTTTTGTTTATTTGCGGTGGCACACTTTATGTTCACGTTTTGGCTACGTTTAATCAGATTATGATTATCTAATACGGTGGCTAACTGTTGACTAATTATACTACGGGTAGATCCGGAATCAATTAAACCAAGGGTATTCGTTGCTCCAAGGCCTATCTGTACGTAGGGTAGTTCGCATATACTTGTTTTGCATGCACCAATAGAGTTGCACTTCTCAATAAATCTTGTTAGGTAAGGGTCTATGCGTTTATTTTTACTCTATGATTATTATTGTTTTTACCTTTCCTTCTGTTGCTGCGGAAGACGTAGGATTTTTGTTCTTCCAGCTTCACATGTTTTTTGATTGGTCGGTTTTCTGTTGGTAGCGCTTTTGTTTACATACCTTGCTAATGTGTCCGGCCTTTCCACAGTTATAACATCTTCTTTCCTCATTTACTTCGCTCGTAGGTTGTCAGGGTTTTGATCTAGAGTATGAAATATGGGGGTAGCTTTGGGTTTTATATGTACTTACGAATCGCTTATCGCGGTAGGTTCGGGTATCTGTTCTAATTGGTAGAGTTTGGAATGAATCTCTGTGTTGAGTCTGGGACATAGAAACGCGTCTGTTCTGGTCAGTATACCAGACGTTGGACGAATGTATACAACATAGTTCTAGTTCGGTGAAAGTGGTTGGTCGCTTCATGAGTGCTAGGCGAGATCGCTCATTGGGGGATAGTCCGACTAAGATATTGTCTACTAACTGTTGTTCACTCCATTTGACTTGCAGCAATAAAGCAAATTCTCTTATTTCAGATATATAATGAGCTAATCTCACGTATACTCCTTGTACACGAAGTACTAGATTCCGCTTCAATTCTTCGTAGATACCGGTGGGAATGAAATGTCTTATTAGGGTGGTATGAAGTTCTTCTACTGGGTGATTATGCCTTAAGGATTCTAACACACGATCTCTTAAAGGAGATCTACATTTAGGTAAAACTACTTGTAAAATCTGGTCATCTCTTAGTTGTTGCAGATCCTTTAATTGTAAAAGATGCTTAAGAAAATCTAGGAGCTTTGTAATATTCAGCCCATCAGTGATTTGTATGTCCGACAAAATATGTTCTACAGGGTGGGTTATCTTTCCATAAATATCTGTAGTTAAATTAAATGGAGTCGTCATTCTCGGTTTTTCCGGAGATTGATTCGTCGGCAAGTGAGAAGGTAAATCGTATGTACGAGACATATTCTCTAGTTCATTAGGGAGTAACATAACGTTTGCTGGTTGGATATTTACTTGACTATCAGTTAACCGTTCTTTAAATGGATCTATATTGGATTCCTGCAGAAACTGAAACTTTACAGTACCGGTTTGCTGTTCTTGAGTAGGAGATTGGGTAGGGGAAATATTTAGTTTTGTCATTGCTTCTTCAATCTCTTCTAATCTAAATGATTCGGATCTTCGACGTAATTCGCGCATTATCTCGGGTAATTGTTGTAATGCTTCCTCCATGAATTTTTGTACATCCGGTGGGGTAACTTTATCACCGGGCCAATTCAACAAATTGGTGATACGGCGGGTCAGATGTTCGATTCTTTGGGTGGTGCGTAAAATTACTGCGGGGGATTTTTCATCACGCAGGGTTTGTGCGATCGAAGTTAGTTCTGTATACTTGTGATAGCATGTTTCTTTTTCGCTTTCAAAATCTAAAACACTTAAACGATTTAATAATGAGGGTTTGTCCGGTTTATTTTCACGTAACGTTTTGCGAAGTTCCGCGACCGTTACATCTGAGTACGGAAGACCACGCAATAATGCTTCATAGCTTAATTCGTCTTTCAACAACAAGTCGGGGTTAAACTGAGCCATTTTTGTTAATAACGTCGTTTAAATAAACGAAGTATTACGTACGACAAATCTTATATCAGCTTAAACACTTGTAAAGCTCGACTTCATTTAAACACATACATATATCTCTTATTACATATAGAATCTTATATTAATTAATCAAAATAAACTTATCTCACAACAATTCAATTTTCTGTACTGTCATATATAATTAGTCAAAACAAAACGCTAATACCATTGTATAGTAGAGAGAAATTTCATATACGATGTTTCATTGCTTTAACAATAGCACAAAGGGTCAGCTGTTTTGGGAGCCTCACTGTTTGCATAGGGTGGTAACACAGGTAGGACAATTCAGAACAGGAAAGACTCGTGTCTAGGATTGTCTGTTAGGTCAGCGAGGGGAGGTTTTGAATGAGATGCGTGCATACAAAAGGGGAGAGTTTACATTCCTCAACACGTATTTAACATGAACCAGCTTGTTCATACCGACAGGTTTAGAATGGAATATTTACCAGCGATGACTTGTTTATTACGGCAATCTCACGATACTAATATTATTATATCTTAATTAAAACTTTACTCATTTATTTGTTCCCGATTTCAGAGTGAATAAATTTATGTTTGTCAAAGTTATTGTTAAAGAAATATAACAATGTACACAATTATTTTTATTTTTACAAAGCAGCAGAGTGGTGCAATTTTGTGCGTCACGATGCTCGCAACTATTTTAACTTTAAGCAGAGTGGCGCAATTTTGTGATGTCACCCTTGTTAAGATATCACAAATGTCGGGAACCAGTTCAATTTGTTATCTGTTAATTGAACTAGCTGCTGTTGTTAGTAAACCTTGATCACTAATAAATTATAACACTTTATTATTCAGGAATTAAGCAAGGATTGTATAAATTTATTCACTCGTTGGGTGTTAGCAAAAACATCTCTTTATTAACATATTTATCTCTCATACTTTACTTTACTTTTAAAACTCAGATTCTAAAATTTCTGCATTAAATATTTTGTATATTTTACTCTTTATTCTTTCTATATCAAAATCATTCAGCTAGATATTGTTTTCAGTACCACGGATCCGGGTTTCAACTTAGTTATGTTTTTATTACAACTTCAACCAAATTATTAGAAGAATAAATTTGGTTGTAAATTTTAAAATTAATTTAAATCTAAACATCGTAATGTCATTACTACTTCTTTACAGTGATTACAAAAATATATATATTAAACTTTAAATTATCAAAAGTTCTTTACTGTTCTTTTGTTACTGGTCTTGTTGTTTTACAATGAATTTGTGTTACAAGTATTATACTTTTAATATCACCTGAATATAACAATGTGTATGCTGTGGGGTCCATGATGGTCATCTTCAGTCCTCTTCTAGGGTGTGTTCCACGGTTGCTCTTGAAGTTCCATGAGGTTGATTGTTTCTGGTAGTCTCTTCCTAGACGATTAGATTTTGGTACTAGAAGTTCATCCGGTTGCTGTTCGTGTTATCTTCTTTCGGAGTCGGTAGTTTACATTTTACTGTTGGTTACAGTTCATATTTTATCAGCACTAAAATCTGGTAAGTAACATTTCTCACCATTTACAGTTTGCTAAGAGATGTGTCGGCTAAGTTCCCTTTTTTTTTCTTTTTTTTTCTTTACATGTTTCTTCACGCACTACATTATAATTTTGTTTTTATTATTATTATTATACTACATAGGTCAAATCGAACTCATTATAAACTTGACTAAATATTAAATTATTCCTTAGGCTTTCACGGCCGGTGTCACTTGAATTGTGAAAAATATCTGGGCTGTTTGGCCGTGGTCCATGGTTAAAAACAAAACCAAACGTTTCGGCAGCACCACTGGCTGCCATCATCAGTGGAATAAGATTTCTGCACTTAAGGTGTCTGCGTGCAGGCCCACAGTACTGTGGTATAGACTAAAGCTGTCCTGCCATGCTACCTGTACATATAAATTCGGCAAAGTCCCACATACAGGTAAAAATGACACCATCAACCAATCACAACAGAGATGGTATATGATTGGCTCGCACCAAGATACGCCATTATGTGACTCACTTGTTTTCCAATAAATACTGTGGGGAAGGCTGCTGATTTCCCGCGATGCTACCTGTGCTAATTGTTTACTAATTGCAACCCCCGCACAGGTAAGTAAACATCACCGGCCAATCAGAAACAAGAAGGTGTGTGAGAGGCTCGCATCGCGCCATGCCATAATGTACTTAATGAGATGCTTTTGCCCCATCGATTCATAGCGATCGCAGCATGCTTCTGAATCAAGACGGACTCCATATGAAGACGAGGGAAGTAATCACTCACCGCCGACAAGAGTTTCGTCTCATCGAAACGGATCCGATGGTCGGCATTGGCGAGCGCGTGTTCGGCCACGGCAGACTTCTCCGGCTGTCCCAGTCTACAGTAACGGCTATGTTCACCCACGCGTGTGCGGACGCTGCGCTTCGTGGTACCAATGTACACCTGGCCGCATGAGCAGGGATCTCCGTACACACCGCACGATGACAGCGGGTCTCGGACATCCTTCGTCGGCCGCAAGAACTGGTGTATCTTCTTTGTCGGCTTGAATATTGGCCTCACACCGTGCCGACTGAGCAGCCTACCAATGGGGTCCGTCACCCCATGAATGTAGGGCAACGCCGCGAAACCGACGGTCT
This sequence comes from Magicicada septendecula, assembly GCA_034769895.1. Classification (NCBI taxonomy): domain Eukaryota; kingdom Metazoa; phylum Arthropoda; class Insecta; order Hemiptera; family Cicadidae; genus Magicicada; species Magicicada septendecula. The sequence goes on along the minus strand of CM068374.1, from coordinate 356,937,442 downwards.
CACGTGAATCCACTTCCGGCCTGGCTGTTCTTCTCGGCCGGACCGCACGTCTCACCTCCCCGACGGAATACCCATTGGCCTGCAGCGCTAGTTCGAGGTGGCGCAGCTCATCATCGAGGTACCGGGGCTCGCATATCCTCCTAGCTCGGTCCACCAAGGTCTTCAACACCGCCCTCTTCTGGCTGGGATGGTGGTTCGACTGTTTATGGAGATAGCGGTTAGTGTGCGTCGGTTTTCTATAAACTTTATGTCCGAGGCTGCCATCGGTCCTTCTAAGGACCAACACGTCCAGAAAAGCCAGCTGATTGTCGGTCTCCCTCTCGACGGTAAACTGTATCCGTGGGTGAACCTGATTGAGATGTGCCAGGAACCTGCCGAGTTCTTCCTCACCATGGCTCCAGATAACAAATGTGTCATCAACATACCGGAACCAGCACCTCGGCTTCAGCGGAAAAGATGTAATTGCCCGCTGTTCGAACCGTTCCATATAAAAGTTCGCCACCACTGGACTCCCCATGGCCACACCATCAATCATTTCAAAGAACTCACCGCCGTACTGAAAATATGTAGTCTTCAGAACATGCCGGAAAAGCGCTGTAATGTCTGCCGGAAAAATGTTAGCTAAGTGGCCAAGGACATCATCTACGGGCACCATGGTGAACAACGAAACCACGTCAAAGCTGACCATTATATCTCCAGGCTGCAACGACAACCCACCGAGCCTTTCGAGAAAGTGTGTTGAATCCCTCGAACACTTGTGGTGGCAAACTTTTATATGGAACGGTTCGAACAGCGGGCAATTACATCTTTTCCGCTGAAGCCGAGGTGCTGGTTCCGGTATGTTGATGACACATTTGTTATCTGGAGCCATGGTGAGGAAGAACTCGGCAGGTTCCTGGCACATCTCAATCAGGTTCACCCACGGATACAGTTTACCGTCGAGAGGGAGACCGACAATCAGCTGGCTTTTCTGGACGTGTTGGTCCTTAGAAGGACCGATGGCAGCCTCGGACATAAAGTTTATAGAAAACCGACGCACACTAACCGCTATCTCCATAAACAGTCGAACCACCATCCCAGCCAGAAGAGGGCGGTGTTGAAGACCTTGGTGGACCGGGCTAGGAGGATATGCGAGCCCCGGTACCTCGATGATGAGCTGCGCCACCTCGAACTAGCGCTGCAGGCCAATGGGTATTCCGTCGGGGAGGTGAGACGTGCGGTCCGGCCGAGAAGAACAGCCAGGCCGGAAGTGGATTCACGTGAGACCATCGGTTTCGCGGCGTTGCCCTACATTCATGGGGTGACGGACCGCATTGGTAGGCTGCTCAGTCGGCATGGTGTGAGGCCAATATTCAAGCCGACAAAGAAGATACACCAGTTCTTGCGGCCGACGAAGGATGTCCGAGACCCGCTGTCATCGTGCGGTGTGTACGGAGTTCCCTGCTCATGCGGCCAGGTGTACATTGGTACCACGAAGCGCAGCGTCCGCACACGCGTGGGTGAACATAGCCGTTACTGTAGACTGGGACAGCCGGAGAAGTCTGCCGTGGCCGAACACGCGCTCGCCAATGCCGACCATCGGATCCGTTTCGATGAGACGAAACTCTTGTCGGCGGTGAGTGATTACTTCCCTCGTCTTCATATGGAGTCCGTCTTGATTCAGAAGCATGCTGCGATCGCTATGAATCGACGGGGCGAAAGCATCTCATTAAGTACATTATGGCATGGCGCGATGCGAGCCTCTCACACACCTTCTCGTTTCTGATTGGCCGGTGATGTTTACTTACCTGTGCGGGGGTTGCAATTAGTAAACAATTAGCACAGGTAGCATCGCGGGAAATCAGCAGCCTTCCCCACAGTATTTCTTGGAAAACAAGTGAGTCACATAATGGCGTATCTTGGTGCGAGCCAATCATATACCATCTCTGTTGTGATTGGTTGATGGTGTCATTTTTAGCTGTACGTGGGACTTTGCCGAATTTATATGTACAGGTAGCATGGCAGGACAGCTTTAGTCTATACCACAGTACTGCACGCCAGACACCTTAAGTGCAGAAATCTTATTCCACTGATGATGGCAGCCAGTGGTGCTGCGGAAACGTTTGGTTTTGTTTTTAACCATGGACCACGGCCAAACAGCCCGGATATTTTTCACAATTCAATTGACTAAATATTGTTTAACGGTATACACCTATGTGTATGTTCACAACACAGCAGCTACATCCTTACATCTCGGTGTCTATCGGGCGAGTGAATGCAAAGTTTAGCGGCAAGGGGTCAGTAGCTGGCGCGGTTTTACGCACGGAGAAAATAGTTCGTTCTTTTAAGTTATATTAATTATTGACTAATTAAGTCATAATACATTATTTTACCTTTTGGTTACGAATTATGAATTTCTTTATTTATTTTGTACATATTTTATTTGATTAAAGTAATTATTATTATTAGCTAAATAACACCGTTCTTAACGTGTTGGTATGGGACAATTTGCACGTTGTTGCATGAATCTAGGCATAGGTAAGGGGTGGATAATACTCTTACTTATATTAAAAGCAATTTTTTAATTTTAATTTCACCTGAATCAGCAATGTTCTGTTTGAAAACATTCTGTAAAACTCAACACAATCCAACAAAATAATCTTTAAGTTATTCATATGTTATACTAATTAAATGTGAAAGCTATAAAAAAAGGCAGGAAACGGAACAAGTTCTGCCAGCTTAAGAAACTAAAACTATGCTACTCTCATATATGGGCACAATTTTGGTTATGGTCACCTTCATTTAAAACCTTCCTAAATATAGTTTATTCTTTTAATGCAATACAGCCATAAGTGACAATGTGGCTGTATTGCATTAAAATGTATGTTCCAGATTTTCAACAGCATAAGGACACATTTTTATACCAACTGTATCTCTGACGATATCACTTATGTCTCTATTGTATTTAATACAGCTCTCTTTAATTAGATAATATTGTGCCATAACTCAATTTCCAAATTGTTTGCACTTACGGCCCTCTTGCATTCAGTGTGCACTATATCCTAAAGAAAGACAGAAAGGTAAAATTATCAAAACTTTTGACAATTCGCTGTTTTCCTTCATCACTACATTCTCTACTTATACAGGGTGACCCGGGAGGAGAGGGAAATAATTTGAGAAATGGTTCTATAGTGTAAAAGAAGAAAAAAAGTTCATATAAACATATATCCGGAAACGCTTTGTAAGCGAGTTATGGCTAGCAAAAGATTTCGCCCGGGTTTCGGTCGCCCCGGGTAAATGAAGACTTTCTGAAATTCTGGGAAGGGGCGAATTCTGTTGTTTCTTATGGTTTTTGACCTGAAAAATTGAATAAAACAGGTCGCAGAACTGTATCTCCCATAAGTTTCATGATATCGACGTAAAACAGAAACATCTTTGCCTAAAAACAAATTTTGGAAAATTGGAAACAATTGGAATTTTTTGTTGATTTTTATTGACTTTATTTACACCATTTTTCTCAGAATTAAATTCTTTACAAGTTTTGTTTTTAACTTTTATGCATTTATTAGTCATTTAACAAATTTATTGTACTTCTAACCTAAAAACACGTTTTAATTTTTGTTCTAGTTAATTAGATAACTAATTAAATAATTAGTTAATTTAAAAACACATTAATTATTCTAGTTTTACTACAAACTCTTTTCCAAATTCCTTAACTATACAGGCCTAACATAGCTAGTTTCACAAATATCTCTATTATTATAATTTTTGTACCCTTCCATTAACATTAACATTTGTTTAAATAATATTACAGCATATATTATCAAACAATTAATTACTAACAACTATTATGAAACATATTGCAATTCTTATTAAACTTATGGATCCATTCCTGTTTTTACAAACATAATAAAATTGGTGTTCACATGGTAAGTAGTCCCCAAAACATTGTCCTCCTTACTTACTATCTTTAATATCTCAAAACATAATTATTCTAACATTCTTTACTATTAACTACTTCCATTATAAACATATCACAACTCTTCATAAGTCAATCTCAACTTTCACACACATAGTGGGATAAGTATTAACATGGTAAGTATTTACAAAACACTGTCCTTCTAGTCTTACTAACTTTAATAGTTCAAAACATAATTATTAAAACATTATTTATTATTAATCATTATTATAAAACCTATAATTAGTAGTCATTTAAGCAGGCTACTTTATGTTTTCTGATACTTTCCTAGGGTTTGTAAACATCTTTACTTAGGCAAATAATTGGGAAATAGAGAATGAAAACTCAGGGAGTAAATAATTTAATGACAGTGGCAAACAATGACTGACGATGACCAAAATACCCAGAAGTGGAGATCAAATGACAAAAAAATGTACATAGTAATTTATAAATAGAAATATAATACATAAATGTGTAAAATTAGAATGTAAGAAATAAGACATTGTGAATAAACCTATTTAACTATGAGGAGGTCTGTGCACCTCAGACAGTTATTTTGTATCATGGAACTACAGAAAGTGAATGATATAAAATTTTACAAATATACTAAGATCAACTATAATTATAAAAGTTGTATAGTGTGACAGTGCATGAAAGTGAGAATAACCGTGAAATACGGTAAAAAGGAAAAAGTGTATGTAATGAAAGTGATGAAACATAATTATAATGAGCATTGAAGGGGATATATAATCTATATGAACCAGTTGTATAACCCATATAGTGAAATCAAACAAAGTAAAAAGTTAAAAAATAGAAAATCTTACGTTACAAAAAAACTTATAATAATATAGTAAAGTGACGAAGAAAAAATAAAGGTCAACAGAATCATGTGAATTAGAAATTGTGAAACCGAACCTGTGACCTATAACATATGATAGCCAAAGCCTTCACTGAAGTAATTAGTGTTTTGGTAAAAAGAAGGGCTATTGTTGGAAAAAATCTAAAAACAAGGGAGAACATAATAAAATTACTGCTGAACGTTGATACAAATTAATGACCGATGAAAGATGAGATGATCCAGGAAAACCATACAAAAAACTAGAAGAATAATGTTATAATCGAAGGTGCAAAAAATTGAAGTCCAGGAGTGAAGAATTAAGCAATAAATGCACAAGGGAACTACCAGATTGGTGAGATTGCTTCAATGCTAAGCCAGATATTTGAACTACATTACTACATTAATGATCGAGTTACAACTAAATAATATGACCAAAACAATATAAACACTATAAAAGTGAATGTTTATTTGTACACTATTAGTATTAAGAATTCTCTTTTTAATTGTTATTTTGTATGATCCAAAGAACGTACCATTATTCAACAAACATTCACAACACATAATGACCAAATCTCATTCATAAATATTATATTTTGTGTTATATTTATAACTTGTACCATACTTTAACTATAATTTTACGTTAACCCTGAGATTCAGATTGTTCATGTTCTACAACCTAACCTACACCACTGTTACAAGAGGACTTTGAATGTCAATATGATTAATCAATGTCAAAATAAAAGGAGTAAAATAAAGAAATAATTGAGTTTGAGAAAAAACGAGAATATGGAGTTTGACTATTTATTTTAATAATAAAAATTATAAAATCAAATAGTTAGGAAGATAACTTCCTTCCATTGCAATTGTATTTATTTTTACAAAATTGGCACACAAACGTGGGCTTAACAGGAATCTAAATAATTGTTAAAGGTAAAAGAATAAAAAAGAAAATAGAGTCTTTAAAAATATAGTTACTATATATATATATATATTACAATGTTACTCTTAGACACTTACTTTTGCACATATGCTCTTACTCATTTGTGCGCACTGACCCACGTCTCGAAGGTATACTCTTCTTCTGCAGTATTTACCTTGATGTTCCCCGGCTGGGTCACAGGGTTTGGTAGTTGATTGAGTGTGGATAAGCACGTGAATATCGTTATACAATTTTAATACAAGTAAAGAGTACAGAGGATTTAGTACTGGTTGTGAAATTAGTACGACTTTGTTAATAAAATCATATTCCTTTTGTTTATTATTTAAAAAATTCAAATTATCATATTATTTATTATTTTGTGCGGGTTAATTACTATTTGAACCCTTATATTCGATACGAATATAATATAATTATAACGTGTTTAAAATCTTATCTCTTATATTCTAAGACATATTATACACAAACATAATACATATATGACCTGGAATATTTACACAGACATATAATACATAACACATATATTATTATAATACGTGATTAACACGTACGAAATTGAATATTCATCTTGTCTTAACAAGTGTGGTTTTTATTAAATACCACTTAATAAAAAAATTAATTTATTAAACATTTATTAAAAATACTAATAGAGACCATTCTATTACTGTAATTAATTATATTATTAATGTCTCAATTAATTAACATTCTTCAATTTAAGTAACTCTCATACTTGAATTTAATTATCTAATAAAATATAAAAATATAATAAAATATGGTTCTATACTGACCATTTATTTATGAGATTAATACATTTATATTTTCTGTTATCAATTATTATTTATTTATTCATTATGGAAAATAAAAATATAATAATGTTTATGTAAACTTGTATATGGAATCTAGAGCCTTCTTTCGATAGACCTCAGGGTCATTTATAATATTAAATAAATGTCTGACTTCACCTGCATATTTCTGCAACCATTTAATTGTGTCGTTACAGTCATCTGGACTCTCGAGTTTGTGGATCCTCTTCGGTATCACCTTCTCTGTCTCTGCGTCGTTGAAATTACTCTCACCGTCTACTGGATGCTGAGTTCTGACGTGGACCTCTGGTCGTGATGATGTACGGCTGGATGTAGCTGCATGTGGCTGTCCCTGCATCTTCTAGTATCTTGCTCTGGTTCCTCTCCTCTTCTTGTCTTGTCCCTCGTGGATGTCTCGAAAAGTTCTACGTGGACTTCTTGAAGTTCATCGACGTTACAACTCCTCGTAGATTACGATATTATAGTCTTTTAAAATAAATCGTGTTTCACTACTACTTTCACTGACGTAGTGCCGGTTCCATCGCACTTCAAGTTACGTAATACAGTTTAAAAACATTCCTTAACTTTGTAAAATTCGCGGTTGCGAGATCCGTAGATTTCACGTAGTGTCTGTTAATGATCTGAGAAAGTGTGTGTCGCTCGCTGCGGTTTTATACTGCTGCCGTCGTTCCATTCCTGTTGGAAACTGTTTGGACAAAATTGAACAGGTCTGCACGTCGATTTAATTGCTAATTAGAACCTACGCGTCTTTCTATGAAGCGCACACTTTTTTATAAATATTATTTCACAAATCGTTAGGTACATTATTAAACTTTATTTATGCAAATTATGAACCTTAAGGTGTGTAAATTATGGAAGTTATGGCAAAATTTCACACAGTGGCTGAACGGTTCCCACGATCATTGACCGCTTAGTCTTCAATTGTAGCGCCAGGCGCCAGCTGTATTTTTACATATGTCGCTGATTCGTGCGACTTCTGGTTCTCGTTCAGTACTTAAAAAACTGTGTAAAATTTTCTACACTCGTATGCATAATTCAACTTGTACTTCAATTTACACACTAACACTAACACACACACGCAGACTGATACACATGTGGCGGCCTGTCGCTATGACGTCACCCCTGCCAGTTGGCCGGTGTCTCTTTCTCCCCTAGTTTAAAAACCAACTAAGCTTTTAATTCCATATGCAGGCTCACTTACAAATTTTTATTTATTTAAAATTAATTACTACGTTTATTTCTTTTATTATCTCTTATACCTAACGCTTAATTATTACATTATTTTTATTATTTACATCTTATACATCTCATACGTGCGTTCGTATGTTATCATACCTCAGTCAGGGGTTGATACATATACTTATGCTAAACGTATCATTGCAATATATATATTCAATCACTTTCTGCTACAGTCCGTTTCTTGATGTATATAATACATTTAATATTTATAATGAATTTACCTCAAGATTTTTTTTTCTTATTAGGAACATGTTTCGAGTACCATCTTGTACCCATCCTCAGCCTTCCGGTTTTTGTGTCTGGTGAAGAACATATGTGTTGGTTGACTATTATTATTGTGGCTTCCTGTTGGCTTCTGGTACTTCAAATTGGTTTTATTGTGTGTGATTGTGGTGTATGTGTTAGTTTTTTGCGTATTTTCGATGTTAAGTGCTTTGAATATTGTGTCATGTATTGTATTGATTTGTATTTGTTCAGGTATTAGTTTGTTTTGTGTTTTATGTTTGTATATTTGTAAATTTTCCCAAATGTTCATTATGGTGCCTTTGTGTGGTATGTTTTATTAGTGTCATATTGGTTATGTCTGGGAATTCATGTCCTGTGTTTATTGCATGTGTGGCTAAATTGGATTTATATATTTCTGGTTTTTTGTATGAGTTTAGGTGTTCAAAATAACATTTTTTCAGCTGTTTTTTTGTTTGTAACTATGCAGGGGTGCCTACAGGGGGGTATCGTGTCGCCATTGGCGACATTTGAAAAATTTTTGGGGGGGATTTTTTTTTACTGTTGTATGATATTTACTATTACTAAAAATACCGAATACAATGTGAGAACGTATTTCCTGGTCGCAATTTGTGCGAAAGCTTGCTTAAGGGGCCTGCATGGTGTATCACATGATGAGACATCCACGAATCACAGTACAATATAACAATATAAAAAGAGCTTTTTTTTTTTTTTTTTTTTTTTTAGTAATCGAGCCTGGAGTTGGGGGGAAGCGACACAGCGACAGGGCTTGGGGGGGATCGGCACCACTGGTACTATGTAACATTTATTGCAATCTCCGCATTCAATTTTGTATATACCGTTAGTTGTTGCATTATCTTTGTTGTGTGGGCTATTTAGTTTTTGTAAATTATTTTTATTAGTTTTGTATGCTATTTTTATATCTGTGTTTTTAAATAGTTTTGTCATTTTATTATTTATGTATGTGAATGTGGCCCATTTTTTGTTGTTGTTATTATTTATGTGTTGTTCATTCTGATTAATTCTTAATTGTTCAGTTTTTATTTTATATTTTATTTTCTATTTTGTTTACAGTATTTTTATTGTATCCTAAACAAACAAGAAACTGACAAAGAAAGAAATATAACATACCAAACTGGTTTTGAAAATGGATTTTTCATAATATGGATTTTCCCAGTATCAGGACGGGTACAAGATGGTACCCGAAACATGTCCCTAAAAGGAAAAAAATATCTTGAGGAAAATTCATTATAAATATTAAATGTATTATATACATCAAGAAACGGACTGTAGCAGAAATTGATTGAATAAATATATATATATATATATATATATTGTTACATAACCAAATATGGCAGTTACATAAAACGAGCTTAAAGGACGGCAAGTAAGAGAAAAATATGAATGTAAATCTAGATAAGTAAATCCATGTATATATTGTGTGTATCTACAAATGTGTTAATATGAAAATCCAACTATGAATAAGATAATATCAACCTAGTGACATCAACTACGAAACATAAGAAAGAAAATGACATGAGCCAAAACAAAATACCAGTAACTAGACCCAATAGGATCCAAAAGTGAGGGGAAACAACGAAATAAGGATTAACAAACTCAAACAGCGAGAGGAACAATTAAGAAATAATGACTACGATGAAAATAACGAGGAAGAAGAAAGAAGAAGGACAAGAAAGCTGACTCAGAAGAGAGAAGAAGATGAATAAATCATACCAGTAATCAATATAAAACCACGTGTACCAAAGACTATATAAGTGACAAGTGAAATGATGATTATAAAATATGAGGAAAAAAACCAGTGTTTAGCATTTAAGGAAACACAAACAATAACAGTGCGTACTTAATAGATGTGAAACATGTGAATAACTAACTATTTCTACTGATAAAACCACACAAACAATTATAGTGATGAAGTTTATAAGTATATGAAAATATGTTAATTCCATGATGAAAACAACAAGATGTTAAATAAGTCAAATAGACACGAACAATGAGTGTGACGCATTTAATAAAGTTGTGATCAACACAGAAAATCATAAGACCACCAGAATAAAACAAAATAGAACAATATAATTATGTTTTTTTTTGGTAAAGAACTGACAACAAATAAAAAACCCTTGTATCAAACAAAATGGATTGAATTGAATTCAACCTATGACTAGAAAAATATAATAAATAATACAATAAGATACGTGTTAGTGTTTAAGAAGGAATGTATAAACATGTGTAACAAAATAAGTAAAATATTATTGTGGAATACCATGCTGATACCATGTAAGTAGTAGAGACATACTGCATTAAAACAGATGGTACATTGTTACATAACCCATAGAGAAGGTACCTGTTAAACAGAAAACCAAACATATCAAGGAAAATAAATGATTATCAACAATGATATCAATTAAGGAATTGTTATAAATAACAATACATCCTAATAGACAATGCATTAAAATGCAACCAAGTAAATAAAACCAATCAAATGCAATGGCAAACAGAGATAGCAAAGATGCAACAAATATGCCAATTCAATTAGGCAAAGTGCAATAACAGAACCAATACTAAAGTGAATAACAATATTACCAGTAGTAAGACCAATATCTGGTAATGTTTTGAGAACAGACCCTTAACATAATAACAACAGTATTATAAACAAAATGTAGTAAACTAACTAACCATGTAAAAACAATCAGATGTAAGATGGACCACTGTATGGCCCATTAGTTAAGGAAAATAGTGTATTAAAGATTAAACACAGATTGTTCACAATATTACCAGTAGTTAGAGGGAAACTCAATACAACTTTGAGAACAGATTAGAACCATAAAAACAGTCAGTATATATGCAAATGATTAGAAACCAACTGACCATAGTGACAGAAATCAGATGTAAACAAACCATGTTAAGTAAGTTACTTAGGAAAATATGACCTATAAATTTGTCTAAGAGTAACTGAGAACATTACCAGAAGTAGGAGTAATGTCTAGTACCAATATAGAAACACAAACAAAATGTAACAATAACAGTTTAATTATTGTTTTTATGAAAAATAAATGACCACTATGATGAGACACCATAGGAACAAACCCATTATTGAAGAATTGAAGGGTTCTAAACTAGCTAGAAGCTGACCACTATATGTAATGCATTAAGTACAATATATGTACACTAATGATATTTAATACATAATATAATTTATATAGAAAAGACTAAAATTATATTGACAATTGTATGAAACAGGTAGAAGAGGAATAAGACAGTATGTATATTATATTTAATACAATCATGTAAAGATATTTTAGTGTGAAATCATGTAAATAATCGTTTTAGTATTATTAGATTGCAAGATTACTTGTATTAAATAAGGGAAATTCATTTTAAATACATTTATATAAAAACAAAGATAGACGCCTAATGACGCTATAATGAGCTATTGTTAAGGAAATAATTATTTCCAAATAATAAACTAAACCAAGTGAGAAATGGACTCCAAGTGTTTATTTAGAAAGTGTTTTTATTAAAAATAATTAAATCTGGTGACAAAGACTTATAAAAATAAGAAACACCAAAGATAATTAATAAAAACGTTATATTAAGAGAAGCGATGTAAATAAAATAATGTTGTTTAGACTTAAATTAAAGAAGAAAATGTCTATAATTCAATTACATAACTCATGTAACGATAGGACGTTCAGTAAGGAAGTTATTGTAATTATTAACTTTTCAATTATTTTTTACACTAGTGCTTACGTCACGTAAACTCCAACCCAAAGTCAAAATTTGGTAAAACATCAAATATTTTAATAAAACAGAGGCTTTTGGGGTGAAGACTATAGTGTTTACAACCAATCAAATCAACGCATTTTGTCAGACTCGAAAGAGACGCTCCGGCAAAAAGTAACAGTCTACGATCAGCCTTCAGGCGAAGTGGCCACGCAGCTCTACACCATGGAAAAGTATTATTTTCAAATTTGTGCGCGTCCATTAACAATAAGTTGATAAACATACATAACCTTGACACAACAAAAATACTTCCGAGTGGAATGTGCGGTATTATCGAGAGATACAAGTACGATAGTGTATAATCCCGGTCGTACTCGCGTGTGTTGTGATAAATAAACAGGGAGTACAATATTTTATTTAAATAACTTTGGTTTAAAAAATAATAATTTTAAATAGACATATATGAATACTACGCGAGTCAAGTACTAGCGAAAGGTTAAACTTATTATGGAATTATTAGAATTCCAAGAAATGTCAATTTATACTTATTAAAATATTAGATAAATATTTTAATTAATTTTCATAATTTTAATAATTATGTTTGAAGTAATTGTCATTAATTACAAGAGTTAACATTTAGTCACTCTTTTGACTAAACTTAGTTTGTTTAGATTATTTCGATGTTTTGAAATAAATAATAATAACTTTCAAACAAAAGTATAAAAGTAATTCTAATAGCAACATGTCAAAATGTTACTAATAATATGTTCAGAAATATAAATTAAGAAATGATAACCGTTAAGAAATCATTTACCATAATAACATTACCTGTGATAGCTAACCTCAAAATAGTAGCGGTAGCTTGTTAATTCAACTGTTGCATCTGTTCTCAAATAAATTCCAAACCAAATGGAATTCATATCAAGAGTTTTTTTTGTATTTTATTAATTTTTTCTCTTGAAAATATATATTTATCAGACTAATTGTTGAAAATAAAACGATACATTGAAACTGTACAAGCCACGAGTTTGACGCTGGCTAACAAGTAATAAGGTGCGTGCGCATTCCCAAGTACAGTAGTACCATAATTCTCAGATATATGGTACCAACTTTTATTTTGATGTTTATTTGTTATTTATTAACCATTGTTCAATTTTCTTAATTCTATTAATATTACATCTTGACAATGATATCATGTTACCTCAAAGAACCTAACAACCTGATAACACATTGACAAGAAAACATAACCTATTAAGTTCAAATTATTGTACCAATGACAGGACTACCAGCATTGAGCCTGGACAGAGTTTTATGTTAAAATTAATCAATTGTAATTATTATTTAAAGGGTTATTAGCCCAAATGATTGTTAAATGTTTTTGAAATTTGCCATTTTAAAATTGTTAATACACCTTCACTTATTTATCTATGAACAACAGTATCATTTCAAATATAAATTAAATTATTTCTTTTAAATCAGTTCTACCAAAGGTGGCGGAAGAATTCAAACAGAGAGTAATTTAAAGTATTATCTATATGTGCTAATTCATTCATATTATGTGTACTAACTGTTTTGAATATTCAAATTGAATATTTGTGTGCATTTTAAGTGTATGTATTTCAGCAACAACCGTCACAGAACAGGACTGAAACAGATACTTGTAGTAAGTGAGGGAGGCATACAACAAAAGTGCGCGAAGCCTATTTAAATTAAAAGAGTGAATTATTCAGAGACACTTATACAGATTATACAATCACACTAATAACTCCTAATAATTATAATTGGAGCAGTTTTTAGAAAAACAACATCACAGCAGATACCGGAGCGTATCTGCAAGCACACTACACATCACTAAATATATATTATACTTGTACTGTAATACTACTTGTTCATTAACAAGTTGGCGCTCCATCGCGGGGCTGAAGTGATTGAAGATTAAACATCAACACACTACAACTATACTTACACTGTACACTACTATTAGTTGTTCAGTAACAATATATATGCAACGATACAGCCATAGGTTGTATTAGGCATTAATTTGAATAAATATAAATTCTGTAGAACTATTATAAGTTAAGAGTAAATGGATAGGTCTGAGATTGTAAAAATATTTCATTGTTAGATTAGGGGAGAAATTAACCTGTTCCGACAGGCAGTGAACACCTGCTTAATTGTATGTGTGTTACACGTGTATCTTGTGTGTGTTAGTGATGCATGTACAGGCAGGAATCTCAGCAACCCGCCCCAAGTAATTAATAAAATAATTATTTTAATTCACTGTGCGAAAACTAATTAGTGTATAAACAAACCAAAGGCACCAAAGTGTGTGTAAATTTTATAGTTATCCCCAGTGAAAAAATGACGTTAATAGGACACGCTACGCGAAGACAGTGCGAAATAAATGTGCCAAAAATACGCAAATTACCCTACGACGCTCAAATTACTACAGTGAGTGCTTAATCGAATTAGCTATTATTTGTGCTATCTCGATTCCGCGCAAAACATTGCTATTTCCTAATAACTGCAAATAGATGAAAAGGTTTGGGAGTGGGGGTTATCGACAGGACGATTTTGGAGCCAAATGGTGCGGAATCTCGAGAGGGTATAAATTGAGGGTTCGACTGAAAACCCTTCTCTTCATTTCAAGACACAGTTTCAGTCGGACATGTGTCCGTTGGCAGAACAGTTAATTTTTATTACAAGTCGCATTAACAAAAGAATAAAACGTTCATTAATTATGTGACAATATTCCGGAAAACGTAAGTACCGGAATTGTTTAAGTCTACCAAGAGTATCTACGGAGAAGCTACCAGAGCGACGAGGAATGCTGGACGTTAGACGATGTTTAAGATCTACCTTGCAGCAGATAACAACTCTCTGAAGCGGACCACAATGCTGGAGAACAACGATGGACTCTAGACGTATCCAGGAACACGCCAGGACAGGAGGAATGGAAAACTAACTCTGGACAACGCTGGACCCCGCCAATAAGTCGTAAGATCATCAGAACTCGAGGTGACATGCATAATGCATTTTAAATGATTTTTAAAAAGAGCTCATAAAGACTATATTAAAAGACAATAAATTTAAACAAAGAAAAAATTATAATTAGAAATAATATTTTAGAAATGTAAATAAATGTTAGTCGTAAGAATGAGCGATCGCATATAAAGAAATAATAAAAAAAAAGAATTTAAAGTTGAGAGAGTAGATTTTGTTTATCAAAATAAATAGTTAAATTGATTTGATATTTGCATTATAGAAAAGAATAATTTAAATTTGAATATTAAAACAAATGCCAGTCTAAAAAAGTAATTAATATAAATTCAAATTAATTTTAAACATTGGTATAGACTGAGCGAGTTGAGGTCAGATCTGAGTTAAAAGAATTCAATTCAAATTACATTTTAATTTTATATATTATTACTAAATCAAATTATTAACATGTCTAGATGTAAGAGGGTTTTTAAATATGTGTAAAACTGCATAGTATAAGAGAGAAACATTTAATAATGAGCAATATCGTGACCGAAGGTTATTAATGATGTTTATGATTATTTATAAGATTGAGTAAACAATAAATATGAATTTTAAATACTCATAAATACAATACTCTTATTATAATTACACCTGAACCCCAATTATACACATACATGGAATTTTTATTGTTATAATGTCGCCCATGAACGTGCAGCACGAAACGCCTACATTTAATAATATGTATCGTTGTATAGAATGGCCCTTCAACGTAGGGCCCGACACGCCTACATTTAATAATTAATGTATGCTCTATGATTACCAATGTTTGATGAGTTATTAGATATAACTAATATTATATTTTAATTAATTTTGTATGTTAGTACTTTAAAATTGTTGTGTGTATTGTATTGTAATAACGCAACTGGCGCCCACCCAAATAAACTGGTGTAATTGTAACAGGAGTAAATAAAAATAAATAAATAAATAATAATTCAACAATAAATAAATAAAAGCTTGCATACAGTTCACTAATAATAATAAATTATAAATAAATATTTTTTTTAATAATTCAACATGACGACTCCAGGAAACTTAGATATGGAGACCTTTCAGACAATGATGCGTGCTTGGGTAGATGAAATAAGCACAAAACAAACAGAAAATATAAATGCTAAACTTAAAGAACAAACAGAAAGTTTAGAAAATAAATTAGAACACAGTCTGAAAATTTTAAACAAGACACTATAAGAATAACTGAAAGCTAGAAGAATTGAAGAATGATAATCTTGAAATAAAATAAAGTATAATCAGCAGTAATGCACAGTTAACTGAAAAAATTGTTGATACCAACTTACGTATTGACACGCTAGAGAATAATTTTAAACAAGCCTTCCATGACCAAGCCATAAGGATTGAAAATAAACAAAAAGAATTACATCTCAAGTGGAGAAGAGATATAAAAGAAGCACATAAACAAATAAATGATAATTTAAATGATACTTTAACTACTATAACGCGAGACCAGGATGATAAGATTCAAACTATTAATAATATGTCGCAAGCAAATACCAGTAAACTTAGAGAAATAGAAACACGTACAGTAGTCACTGAAAATAGAATTGAAGAAACTACGAAGGACCGTTCGGGAGACGTATCATATATGAAAGATGAAATCCAAGAGGAAATGAACCAGCTACGAAGTGAGTTGAGAAGACGACAGAATCAAATGACAATGTTTCCTACACCGATGGACGAAAGGAGCAGACTTAAGTTCTCAGGTGGTAAATGGGAGAACAGTGTGGAATTCCTAGCTAGAGTGGAGAAGGAGATAGAGAAGATTGGCAGTGCAATAAATGACGACGAGAAGATAGACTTCGTCACGCGATATCTTAAAGATTCAGCCAGTCAATGGTATTCTATTATTAGAGATAACGTCAGTACATATCAGCAGTTTCGTGAGGCATTCGAAAACAGATACTGGAACGTGCATACCCAACGACAGGTGAAGGATCAACTCGAGTATGGAAAATTCAACGCACAAGGACAACAGAGTATTGAACAGTACGCAATTGCGCAAATCGAACGTGTAAAACATTTAAAACCAAAATTTTCTGAATATGAGATAGTGTCTAAGTTGTCTTACCATTTCCATAGAGATATCCAGTTAGCTGTATATACGCAGGGTGTCAAAACGATCGAACAATTCTTAATACTTATCACTCAATCACAAAATATTAACAAGAGTAACACTTCACCACACAATCAACAAACACGGATTAATTATCACAATAATTACGAACGTAGTGATAAAGCATGAGAACGTGATGATATGCAAAACCGTGATAATTATAGGCGAAATTTCACACCGCCAGCGCACAGTGTAAAGCAACACACAGCTGTGAATAACACACGAGACGAACAGAAGGAACCCCACTCGGAGAGAAACGTGCGTGATACAAATTGGAAGAAAAGATTTAGTAAAACATATGATCGCTCCATATCCACAATGCAGAGCAAGAGAGAGAGTGCAGAGGGAGAAATCAAAGCGAAACCGCGACAAAGCTCTGTTCAACCATCCTGTTCCCATGACACAAAACAATGACCGAAAAACAGGATGTACGGGTACACAATAAACAATATATATATCTGTGCGATGTGAGAAATGAGTTATTAGACACCGACAGAAGGGTGCCACCGAATCCACCAGAAATAAATTGTCCGATAATTAATGTACGAATTAATGGATGTAGAATTAAAATGTTAATCGATACAGGTAGCCAATTAACTGTACTAAGTAATAAGTGGGTAGGCCTACAACAAAATAAAAAATATTTTAAACAAACGGCTATTTTACCTGTCAGTAATATAAATGTTATTACAGCCATGAATAAGAGAGAAAAGGTTAGACAGCAAGCTTACATAACTTTAAATTGTAAGGACTTAGAAATAACATATCCTATGATCATAATGAATAAACTTATTTATGATGGAATTATTGGAATAGATTTATTAAATACTTTAAGTGCAAGGATTGATATCAATAACAATAAGATGTTATGTAATTATAAGAATGTTCTATATGAATTAATTATGAATGAAGATGAAGAAAATGGTGAGGTAAGTAAAAATCCTATTGTCGTATCCAAGCTATGTATACGATATGCACCTACTCAGCATGCTAATTCAGCTGAAGAAGGAATGTCATCTCAAGAAGAAGCGAAGTTATGTAAATTAATAGAAGAGTATAATGAAGTATTCAGCGATGTACCGATGCAGACCACAGTCTACGAACACTCTATTATGGTATCAGACCCTACAAAATTTGTCAGACGAATGTATCCAATACCCAGGAAGTACGAGGGAGAAGTTGAACTGGAAATACGACGGATGATAGAGAATGACGTCATTGAGCGGTCGAACAGCAACTTTCTTAATCCTCTAGTTGTAGTAAAGAAGAAGAGTGGAGAAGTACATTTATGCCTGGACATGAGGAGCTTGAATAGCGTCGTTCTACGTGAATTCGATTGTGCACCACCTACGGACGAGTAAACTGCCAAGTGTGAAGGAGCACATTATTTGACTAAGTTGGATTTAAGTTTTTGGCAAATTCCAATTAGAAGAGAAGATAGAAAATACACCGCCTTCCTATATAAAAATAAATGCTATCAACACAAGGTAGTTCCCTTTGGTTTGAGCACGAGTTTGGCTGCAATTGTAAAATGTCTGGAGAAAGCATTGGGACCAGAAGTGGAGCCTTACACCATGGTGTTCGTGGATGATATCCTGGTAGTATCAAAAACACTTGACGAACACATTGAACACCTTAACACTATATTCCACAAGTTTAGGGAAGCCCATATATCCCTTAACCTAGACAAGTGCGAATTCAGAAAATCCTCAATCCAATTCCTAGGTCATATTATTTCATCCTCAGGTATTCAACCCAATCCCATAAAGATATCCAGTATTACCGATTTCCCTACACCGAAGAACATTAAAGGGTTACGAGCATTTTTGGGACTCACAGGATATTATAGAAGATTCTCACAACTATATGCAGAGAAAACCCAACCACTGCTGGAGTTAACAAGGAAAAATCACAAATGGAAGTGGGAGAAGAAACATCAAGATGCCTTCGACCAAGTCAAGAAGTTATTCATGGAAAACATAATTCTTCATCATCCACAGCGAGATGGAAGATTTGTTATCTATACAGACGCTAGTGACCACGCATGTGGAAGTGTACTGTATCAACAAGATGCTACAGGAGAACACCGTGTCATTGCATATGCCAGTAGAGTATTCAAAGGGGCAGAGAAGCAGTACTCTACATCTGAGAAGGAGATACTTGCTATAGTATACGCTCTGAAACAGTTTCGATATTATATTTACGGAACGCATTTCGAAATACATACGGACCATGAAGCGTTATCATTTCTATTAAAATGTAAAGTAACCAACGCTCGATTGTTACGATGGATCCTAGCAATCGGTGAGTATTCCTTTACTATAAAATATTGTAAAGGGAAAGATAATGTTATAGCCGATACTTTGAATAGATACGTAACACAAAAGTGTGAAGAGGTCTATGAAAAGAACCATAATGAGTTACAACTGTTACCTATTAAATTTACTGTTGATAATGATATTAAACACATGTTGAAGAATCTAGCTCAACAACAAGACTTAGATGATCCTACGAGGGAATTTAAGCTACGAGATCACCTACCACACCATTACAAGGTACAAAATGGAGTCTTATATAAACTAATGAGGCAAGATTGGAAGGTGGTATTAACAAATGATATGTTGCATAAATTAATTCGACCAACACACGAAAGTTTAGCACATGCTGCTGCACTTAAATGTTACTTAAGCCTACGTGAAGATTTCACCATCAATAATATGTTCAGGAAGATTAAAAACGAAAGTAAGAAACATTATGAGTGTCAAACAGCAAAAGGACCGAATCTACATACCTATGTGGAAATGCAGAGTATCCGAAAGGACCAGAAAGGAGAGCTAAGTGCAGTGGATTTTCTTGGACCACTTCCGAGATCAAGTCGGGAAGTGAAACACATACTTGTTTGTATAGATGTATTTTCCAAAGCCGTCCATCTGTATACAATTATGCGACCCACAACTAAAGTTGTTGCAGAAATACAATCCTGCATATGGTAAAATGAAGAAGGTCAACGCACCGATCAGCTGTTATAAGGGAGGGGTGAATCTTGCATTCCACCAACAGTGACCGTTATACGGACTACTCATTATTATGTGTTGTTTAACTGGTGTAAACGTAAGTTAAGCGAATATAATATGATTGTATTTGTCTATAACAAACAGACAAAAATTTAATAAATAAATATTTATTAAATTTTTTTTCTCAAGCAGAGGAGTAATGCAACGATACAGCCATACGCTGTATTAGGCATTAATTTGAATAAATATAAACTTTGTAGAATTATTATAAGTTAAGAGTAAATGGACAGGTCTGAGATTGTAAAAATATTTCATTGTTAGATTAGGGGAGAAATTAACCTGTTCCGACAGGCAGTGAACACCTGCTCAATTGTATGTGTGTGTTAGTGATGTATGTACAGGCAGGAATCTCAGCAACCCGCCCCAAGTAATTAATAAAATAATTATTTTAATTCACTGTGCGAAAACTAATTAGTGTATAAACAAATACACTATAATACACTATAATATACACTATAATTGGTGTTAAGGCACCAAAGTGTGTGTAAATATAATTATAGTTATCCCCAGTGAAAAAATGACGTTAATAGGACACACTACGCGAAGACAGTGCGAAATAAATGTGCCAAAAATACGCAAATTACCCTATGACGCTCAAAATTAATACAGTGAGTGCTTAATCGAATTAGCTATGATTTGTGCTATCTCGATTCTGTGCAAAACATTGCTATTTGCTAATAATTGCAAATAGATGAAAAGGTTCGGGAGTGGGGGCTATTGACAGGACGACTTTGGAGCCAACTGGCGCGGAATCTCGAGAGGGTATAAATTGAGGGTTCGACCAAAAACGCTTCTCTTCATTTCAAGACACAGTTGCAGTCGGACATGTGTCCGTCGGCAGAACAGTTAATTTTTATTACAAGTTGCATTAACGAAAGAATAAAACGTTTGTTAATTATATGACAATATTCCGGAAAACTTAAGTACCGGAATCGTTTAAATCTACCAAGAGTATCTACGGAGAAGCTACCAGAGCGACGAGGGATGCTGGACGTTAGACGATGTTTAAGATCTACCTTGCAGCAGATAACAACTCTCTGAAGCGGACCACAATGCTGGAGAACGACGATGGACTCTAGACGTATCCAGGAACACGCCAGGACAGGAGGAATGGAAAACTAACTCTGGACAACGCTGGACCCCGCCAATAAGTCGTAAGATCATCAGAACTCGAGGTGACATGCATAATGCATTTTAAATGATTTTTAAAAAGAGCTCATAAAGACTATATTAAAAGACAATAAATTTAAACAAAGAAAAAATTATAATTAGAAATAATATTTTAGAAATGTAGATAAATGTTGTCGTAAGAATGAGCGATCGCATATAAAGAAATAATTTAAAAAAAAAGAATTTAAAGTTGAGAGAGTAGATTTTGTTTATCAAAATAAATAGTTAAATTGATGTGATATTTGCATTATAGAAAAGAATAATTTAAATTTGAATATTAAAACAAATGCCAGTCTAAAAGTAATTAATATAAATTCAAATTAATTTTAAACATTGGTATAGACTGAGCGAGTTGAGGTTAGATCTGAATTAAAAGAATTCAATTCAAATTAGATTTTAATTTTATATATTATTAGTAAATCAAATTATTAACATGTCTAGATATAAGAGGGTTTTTAAATATGTGTAACACTGCATAGTATAAGAGAGAAACATTTAATAATGAGCAATATCGTGACCAAAGGTTATTAATGATGTTTATGATTATTTATAAGATTGAGTAAACAATAAATATGAATTTTAAATACTCATAAATACAATACTCTTATTATAATTACACCTGAACCCCAATTACACATACACGGTATTTTTATTGTTATAATGTCACCCATGAACGTGGAGCACGAAACGCCTACATTTAATAATATGTATCGTTGTAATATATATTCGGGTTAAAACGTCCTGTGACGTCTGATGACTAATTGCCAATATCTCCTGTTGTTGCAGTTTTCTTCGGTTAGACCTCATACACTCACTGATCTCCTTACACTTACTTTTGGCCTTCCCCTTTTTCTGTTTTCCTGTGGTATCCATTTCATCACTCTCTTTGGCAACCTCTCCTCCCCCATTCTTTGCACGTGCCCATACCAAATTAATTGTTTTTTCTCGATGTGTTCTAAAATGTTTCTTTTATATTCATTTGTTGCTTAATTGTTTCGTTTCTGACCCGGTCTAATTTTGATGTTCTACGTATTCTTCTTAAGGCGTCCATTTTTGTAGCTTCTATCTTTCTTTTTAGATGTTCTTTCATTATCCATGCCTCAGACCCATATACTAATGTGCTCTTAATCATTGTGTTGTATATTCTCATTTTCCTTCGTTTTGCTATTTCAGTGCTCCACAGTATTCCATTTAGAGACTTAATTATTGTTCTTGCTTTGTTTACTCTACACTTTATTTCTGTATCGTCTGTCCTTCCTTGTTAAAATTTATTCCCAGATATTTGTAATTCTCACATTTTGCAACAATTTCACCACTTTCCAATACTATGTCGGTCGTGTCCTCTCCTATACACAAATATTGTGTTTTTTCCACATTCATCTGCAGTCCCCATTTTCCGTATTCTTCCTTCAGTTTGCGTCCCATGTATTCTAAGTCATCTTTGTCATTTGCGCATATTACTTGATCATATGTAAACTGAAGTGTATATAGACATGTGTCATAGAATGTGTTCTCTACATTCTCTTAATTCTTACCTACCAGGTCTTTGCCATTCATTTTCACATCATCATCTGGTGCAGCCTTGTTAAATCCATTACACTTGTCTCAGACGAGTACCTAGATTTTCCAGTTTAAGCTCATTAATCACATTCTCAGTCCCGCACTTTCATCAAACAACACTATATCATCCAAAAATCTCATGATAACACTATTCAGGTTATGATATGATATACTGTAACACAAACCACAATATGGCAAAATGTACTGTTTGATACTATAACGTTTCCAAAAGTAAGTTTTAGTTGATTTTCATGTTATGTAAATTAATTTTTAAGCTTCCTGTTTTTTTTTTAAATTGTTTCTAGTTTAAATGTTAATGAATCTACTTTCACAGGCATACAGTATCCATTTTAAATGTAGGAACCTTTGGATTACTTTGGTATTTTTTTTTTACAATAGTAAACTTGCCAACCATGTCAACCAGTGGATTGCTCACTGCAAGACGTGTGAAAGATCAATACAATCAAAATTAAGAAAAATTACAATTTAAATTAGGTTACCTTTCATTTACATAAAACCAAAATACTAACCAAAGTTAATAAGAAAGTTTTAAGTTATTGGTTAAAGTGTGTAATTTAAGATTTTTTCACAATGTACAGAAAATGAAAATATTGCACTGCTGTTGAAAAAATATGCCTTACTTGAGAATAGATTATGATTCAAAGAAAAACAGACTGTTTACTTGATGCCTGAACATGTGCACATGTCCACATGCAACTAAGACAGAGCATGAAATAACTGAAAATTTGATGTTAAAATACAGAATTATACAAGGCTATATTCAGGCATATGGTAGCAATACATTGGTTTGGACTTGTTGCAGTGAAATGTAACACATTATTCTCCTGCGATTTTGTTCATTTTGTTATTAACTAATGACTTTATTTAAACTATGTCCATGTGCTTTTTATGATTTGCACATTTAGCTGGAGCACATTTAAAATGTTTGAGATATTTAAAAGTGTTTTTTTTTTAGCTTAGTGTCTGCTAACTACCAACAATAACAGTAATTGAATGTTCTTTGGTAAACACAATCTTTCAATAAACTATTTGCATAAAGTCATAACATCTGAACAGAGCTGGAGGGAGTCCTAGCACCCCAAAGGGGAAAACTTGTCTACTTTTGAATGATTCCTAACTTGTCTACTTTAGGCACAAATAATACCCATAATATTTTTTATCATTAACTAATATTTATGCACAATTTGTCTCACCAGCTATTTTAGAATGTTTCACTGACAACTGTATTGGTTTATGTTCTTTATATTTTTATCATTCTTTGCATTATATGTGCACTAAAATTTAATGTTACACTTTTTACACTATAAGTCATAAGCAAATAATAACATTAAACAAAGTACCTGCAATATTAAATTTTAACTATTTTTAAAAACAAACAATTTTCAAAATAAAAATACGTTTTTTCTAACATCATATTACAAGACAACAAAACGTTTTATAAATAAAAAATAGTGGAAATATATTACAAACGAGTTCATTATTTGCATTAATTTGTTTGAAAAAATTGCTGAAGAAAAATTAAGAAAGCATGTTATAGTCTAAAATCATATTTATCAAAAACTAAAAGAGTTTAAACTCCATTAAATATCTGTTCTGGGTAGATTAGAAAAATTACAATTATAATAATAAGTAAATCACTACCAAAAAATATGTTTATACTTAAAAAAAAAAAGTGATTAGACAGTTTGTGAAAATGGTTTATGATTCTTCCCAAATGAAACCACTTCAAAATCTGTGAAGTTTATTTGGAAGACTGAAGCAGTCAGAAGACAGACATGCACAGAAATTACCTAAACCTGAACTAAACAAAATAGGAATGCTTTGTATACATACCACCAATATAAGTAATTTCACAAGGTTTACTAGAGTTTAATTACATACAGTTGGGTAATAAGGTCTCTACATAAACAGATCAACAACAAATTCAGACTGCACGCCACAAAACTAGCTGTATGAACACAAAATTTATCAAACACTCTCAGTTCCAAAACAACCAGGTTTCTGTGTGTTGTGTTACATATCACATGTGTAAACTGACTGTTATACAAATATGTTCCCTTATCAAAATACCTAATGATAACACCGAATGCATGCTGCCAGTAAAACGATCGTCATTATGTAAACTGGTGAGATAGCACAGTACGAAAAATGCAACATATTTAAACACACACACACACACACACACACACACACACACACACACACACACACACACACACACACACACACACACACACACACACACACACACACACACACACAGAGTAGTATACAAAATCGTTGTCTGTTTCACGACACACTGAGTGAATTTCTACCTTGAAATGAATTATTTACTGGTAATTACCAGCATGAGACAATGCAGACGCTGTCCAATTCAGGCACGCAAGCTAGGAAACCCATTACCATTTGTCTGAATCATACAAAACGTACTGTACTCGGTACAATGACGCATGACGTAAACAGATTTCCATTTTATTTTCATCCAACAGATTTACTCCTTTGTTTTTTTTAACAATAAAGAACAATAGTGATAAAAAACATCAGTTAAAATTTTCAATTTTCGTTGTATTTAAAACGAAATAACAGTAGAAGTAGGAGGTAAAAGATCCTCCCTAATATATTGCACGGCTTTTGAGCATTTTGTAACATCATACGTTGTTAAACCTTGTTTACTATTCTTCTCAAACAAAATTAAACAAAAGAGTGAACATTAACATTTGTAATTAATAACCCAATTAACATTTTTGTATATAAGGACTACATTATTTTCTTTAAAATACTTGAACTGTCTCACCCTATATTTTATGTAATAAAGACTCCTGAACACAATTCTATTAGGTGACTGTAAATTAGTACACTTATTATAGAAGACTATTCATGTTTGCACATAAATTAACGTATGTAATGCATGTCATGTAATATATTGTTACATAGAATAGAAACCTCTCAGAACAGAACTAAAGGGAAACTTTCTAGAACTTTAGTTTGTCTGAAAGAAACAAAAACCAAAAATAAAAAAAAAATATTTTTAAATATTCTGATGATGGGACAAGTGTCCCGAAACATGTCAATTGAATAAAAGACATTTACTTAAGCCACAGACGGTGAGTTATAGCGTTTAGTTGATCAAAAATTTATATTTTATGCACACAAAACCAAACTACACATTTTTGGAATAAGTACACTGACAGATTATTGTATGACCAAGACAGAATGCACGCTCAATGGTTTTTACTTTTATTAATCTGAAAACTATAAATGGAAATTCATCCCAATTTTGTCACTGACAGAGTTTGAATTTCATTATGTGAAGGTAATTATACCTGAAATAAAACTTATAGTTTACCTTATTTCCTTTCCATCTTCCGACTTCGTTATAATGTCATACACGACATGTTTTGGGAAACATGTTCCCATCTTCAGGTTTAAAACTTCTCGCTCTCACATGAAGAACTTGTCAACGCAAATAAAAAACTTCGACTAACATCATTAAAACACACTACATTAATAAAATGTCACAACGTACCGCACGAAGAATCAGTGCGCACTGTTCGGGTTCATAATCGCAACTGTTGATTTCTCATTTGTCTGTAATCTGATAAACATGTTGTAACGCAGTATCGTACAAGCTGTTCGAGTTAAACGACAATTGATCGTTGAGCACTAGGTTTTTTTGTGTTCTCGATGCTTTGTAGATTTCGAACTCTTCTAAAGCGCTCATAATTCGTCCTTTTTTGCAAATAAGCAACGGTTTCAAATTTTTGGCGCAACTAGTGTATCCGTGGTTATTATTGATCAAGTGTAACGCGAAGTTGGAGGTAGTATATCTAATGCTGCCCTTCGGTATGTGTTAACTAAATCTATCTTTAAATTTTCTCCCTGTCTGGCCAATGTAAAACATGTCACAATCATAGCACACAATTTTATACACACCCGAGTTATTTTCAAGTTCTGAACGTTTATTATGTCTGAAGAAATTCCGTAAGTTATTCGTGGTTTTAATACATTGTTTAGTTTTTTAAATACGTTTTTTATAATGTGTGGAAGTAGATTAGTATATTCAGTCGCGATGAAAGCGTTCTCTGTATTATTAGATTTAATCACTTTATTTGCTTTGGATTTATGTTTACGAATTAGTTTGTCTATAATTGTGTCTTTATATCCATTCCTTACGGCAATGAATTTGACAGTGTTTATCTCTTCCTTCAGGTCTTCTTGGCTTAGTGGGAACGACAATAGTCTGTGTACAAAAGCACTGAAGGAAGCCAATTTTTGCGTGTGTGGGTGATATGAATCTGCATGAATAACCATGTCTGTAGTTGTGGGTTTTCTGTATATCCCAAATTTAAAAGAATCGGTGGATTTCTTGATGCATACGTCCATAAAATTTAAGCTATTATATTTCTCTGTCTCCATAGTAAATTTAATGTTTCCGTTTATGTTGTTCATGTGTTTGATCATTATATCGATTTGTCTATTTGTGCCGTTGAATATTATAAAGGTGTCATCAACGTATCGGGTGTATGAAATGATAAGTTCATGCAATTTGTTATGAGCAGACAAAAGATATTTATTTTCGTAATAATTAAGGTATATTTCTGCCAATAGACCACTGAGCGGGGAACCCATCGCTAATCCTTCTTTCTGCTCGAAAAACGTGTTATCAAAAGTAAAATAATTCTGTTGTAATATGACTCGTAACAATGACAACAGTTCTTGAATTTGCTGTTGGCTTAATACTGCAGCATTAATCAAGTTGGTTTGAAGTATGTTTATAGTCTCATTTACCGGTATGTTAGTGTATAAATTGGTAATGTCAAACGAGACTAGTTTATAGTTCGGGTCAAAATTAACGTTCCTTATGTTGTTTATAAATTCCAGGCTATTCTTTATGCTATAAACGTTTGTTAGTTTGATACTATTTTTTAAAATGAGTTGTAGTTTTTTATCTACTATATAACTAGGCGCAGATGTGTAATTAACTAAGGGTCGTATGGGCATATGTTCTTTGTGTATTTGGGCAAGCCAGTGAATATGGTGGCCCGCGGTTTCATCTGTTTAATCTGGCGTCTAGTGTCTTTGTCAAACAACGTTATGCATTCATTAATAACGGAGTTTAATCGTTTTGTGTATTTTGTAGTGGGGTCGTTCTTTAGGCGTTTAATGTTGTTGCAGGTAATGAACTCGTAACCCTTTTTTATGTAATCTGAATTATAGATGATAACCAATGTATTGCCTTTGTCGGCTTTTGTTATTACTGCTTCATTTAATTCGAGTTTTTGTTTGATACTTTTTGCTGTCTTAAATTCCTCTTTGTATTTTGAAGGCATTATATCGTTGTTGCTGATTTTTAGTAGTCGTGTTAGTTTGTTGTTGATTATGGATCATGCCTCCTGTTGTGTTCCTTGATTTTTAATGTATTTTAGAGCGGCTTCGGCGTTTGTTACTTCTCGTACTAAATTATTTTTGTTTTTATTAAATTTGGGTAGGTTATAATTTAATCCTTTTGATAATAACTTTATCTCATCTTCGTTGAATGTCATTTTAGTTTGACTGTCTACTCGTTTGTGGAAAACATGTTTACACTTGATGTCCCTGTGTGTATGTTGTTCGGGTTGTAGTTTAGTGAATTTCTTATTGTGCGTGGCTATGATGACTTTTGTTGTGTTTGTTATCTGTGTATTTACGGTTCCGATAACGTTGTTGATAATAGCCGGGTGCAATGTATTTAAAACATCTAAATGCGCTCGATATACCGTACGATTTAAACTTATTTTCTTAATATAAAGCTGTTTAATTTCTTCTTTTAACCAAAATTCCTGAGACATAATTTTTGTCTTAATTGCACTTATGGAGTTGTTATTGATCTTAACTTGGGCGAATTTTGGTGTGATGTTATTTAGCATGCATTTTTTAATGAATTTGATCTTGAGGTTAGTCTTAAGCACCTTCAATTTAGCGTTCTTATATTTATAGACCAAACGTGCATGATTAGCTTCAAGATTCATAATTTGTGATACAGCGTTGACAAGTTCTTCATGTGAGAGCAAGAAGTTTTAAACCTGAAGATGGGAACATGTTTCCCGAAACATGTCGTGTATGACATTATAACGAAGTCGCAAGATGGAAAGGAAATAAGGTAAACTATAAGTTTTATTTCAATAACGCGACTTGGAGACCATAAATCACAAATTATAATTATACCTGTTTTTAATAAAAATTTTGTGGTGCATAGAAAAAGTTTGTTACTTTTATGATTTAATTATTTAGAGCTTTTGTTCAGAAGTTTGAGTCTAATCAGAAGATAAGTTCTTGTATTCATTAAATAAAACATGAGTACAAATCACACTGTGTTAAAAAAAACTACTTTAAAAATAAAATTATATAAATAATTTTGAAAATACAACTACACAATAAAAAGAATATTTAGATACTGATAACACACACACACACACACACACACACACACACACACACACACACACACACACACACACACACACACACACACACACACACACACACACACACACACACACACACACACACACACACACAATACTAACTTAAGCTAAGCAAATTCTTTATGACGCAATATGAACAAGAACAAAATTTACAGCTTAAAAAAATGAAATTCATCATGCAAGTTTAATGGTATAATTTATTGAACATTAAATTATGTGAAATACCCAGAAAGAATTGGACTAATTGCGTAGAAGATGTTTTGAACAGGTGAAGTCTATAATTTGTGGGTCCTGAAAATCAATGATGAAATGCGCTAAAGGGAAGAGATGGAGATATTTTGTGTCTTAGAAATCCACTGTTTGCATTCGGTATGCAATGTGATAAGTTACAGTAGTGTAGTGTAGTGTTTACAGCAATATGTTCAAGTACATAAGTGCCATGTATGCAAGTTTGTTTGTTATATAATATATTAACTAGTGCGACGTGTGGTAATAATAACACAGGCTACTGTTACTTATTATCCTACCAACTCTATCATAAATACATGATCGTAAGACCTACAGTTAGTATATGTTTCATACATGTTACAGGACGCATACAGCCATACAAGAATTCCAATAAAAATGTTACAAAAACATTAAAATCAATTAAATAACATGTGAAACAGTAACAGTTAATTACACAATTATATAACTTACCATTTAGCAAAATTTTGTAATTATCTAATTACCCACTTGCTTGTAAACTACCCCTGGGGCCAGTGGTGTCACCCCACATCCCAACAACACCCAAACACCCACTTTTTTGAACTATGAATTAATGGTTATATTTAGGGGTGTATTTATGGGGGGGTATTTATGGTATTTAATGGTACCAGACCCCCTCCAGAGGGTCAAAAAAAAAATGGATGAATCTCTTAATTTCTTAGGCTATTTTACTACTTTTTATTTATGTAATATAGTAGTAGCTCTTTTTTTAAATATACAGCTCATTTTTTGTGTGTATGTCTGAAATATGAAATACAGGAAAATCAATTCAGTTAATATATATCTTGTAAACATGTTTCAATAGCGTGTACTTTTATTGTGTTATTACTGTTTTTCTTTAATGGGATTGATTTCAGGATGTTATCACACATTTTTCAACCACTTTAAAGACAGTAATGTTGATTAGTCATAATTTGTTTTTTCCTACTTGACCCCCCCTCTCCAAGGCCAAATTCTAGATACGCCACTGGTTATGTTCAGTGGACTATCAAGCAATTTGAATATAAACACAATTATTTTGAATAAAAACCTGTAACAATACCAATTAATCAAAAACAAAGTTGATAAATAACAGAATAAATAAATTGAGGACTCACAGTTAGTTTGAATTCCTACTTATAACAATAACAGACATTTAGGCAGCAAAAAGTCTTAAATAAAATAGGAGAAACACCAAGAGAATTTGAAACGTATTTCAGCGGTTAGGTTTCACATATACAAACTAGTTGTGTTATGTGGTGCATGGTTGGGTGAGCACATGAAACGTAAGTCCAGCTCTCAAGGACCTCTGACATTCACAGCGCACACAATGTAGCCCCATTGTGCTGTCCATCAACAGTGTACTCAACACCAAATCTTCCTGTTGATGTGATTTACACTCGACCACCTACCTACAGCTTTCATACTTCCATAAGATTTGTTAAGTTTTTTTTTTTTTAAATACACTTGTACCAGTGTGTTTCTTAATAAATTTGTCATGTCTTATATAAATGTTTAACATCGTTCTTATTTAGGATCATACAAAATGTCCTTACCCGCTACATATTGGACAGCCCTGATCTAGGCCTCCCTCTCTTTTTATTTTTCCTAATTCTTGCTTCCCAAATTTATTTCATTGCCCTTATTTATTCCATACAATGCAGGCATCTCCACCACCTATATTGGCTTCTCCGCATAAAATCAAGAGCATATTGCATTTCTATATTGTTTCATAAAATAACGATGCTATTTTTTTTTTATTAGATATTCAGATTTTTCAAAGAGGAGAAGTTAGAAAGTATGCTGAATAAAATGAACATTGTACTAAAAGAGTAACTTTGTAATGAAAAAGACAGTAGTAATACAGCAATACTCCACTCTATCAGATTTTAGTCTCTAGAGCCTATATTTTCTTTTCTTGTTTATTTTTTCACAAAGTGCCCACAAAACATATTGAAAAGTTGAATGTGTCAATAAACTGATAAAAAAGCTTTCACCTCTGTTTTTAACATGATAATGTTTTTAGGCTGGGGTCATTCCACAAAAATCGTCATCAAAAAACGTGACGCTTCCTCACTTTTGATTCCCCACAGTCTAGAAATTTGATATGTAAACGCATCAAGACAGAAATAATCACGGCTGACATTGAGTTTAGCAAACGTTTTAGTAAGAAAAAATTTGGTTTTACATGCTCTGTTTGTGATCGTCTGTGGTTTGGAAATGATTTACGTAATCCACCAAACGTAATCCACATTATACATTTCAAAAGCCTAAAAACATTATCATGCTTCGATGTTTCAGTTTCGTCGAAATTCTTGGAATGCTTAGGTTTCCTTAAAATCTTTAAAAACTTCTGTTTTCCTCTGTCATCTCTAAATGTTCCTAGACTCCGTCATCTATTCATGAAAATTTCAGTTTATTTATAAGCTTTTCATGCAAGGTGTCACAATTGTAATGTTTCTACCACTGTAACTTTGACATCCGTTTCTTGTGTTCCTTTTTCATGTACTGGCATTCCCAGGCACTAAAATGTTCTCATTGCTCTAATATTACAGATTATAATATGCTTGTACTCTCACTATGATGCTCTTATAAAAGTGAAATAAGGTACTACAGCAACACAATCAGGTAGAGTTAGAGTTATATCCTGTCTCATTATATAAAAAATTTAAAGCCTCTGCTTTTTTTTAAGCACACACTCCATTTTTTCATAGACGCTACAGTATAATGTTATTATAAAGGTTTTGTAAAATATATAAAAACACTTGGTAAGTTTCACAAATTTTTTACGAAGGCGATTTTAACCAATACATCTAATACAGGTTTTGCAGATCACTGCTTACAACACAATCACTTCATAGACACAAAAAACATAACACTACTCCACAACATACAAAAAGGTAAAAAAATGAATTTATTAGAAATTTTAGAAATTAAAAAAGCAATAAAAAATAACAAAAATTTAACCAATGAACAGACTGAATTTTGTGTATCCCCTTTATTAAAATCTATTATTTAGTTTAGTTTATTTTATATTATTTTGAATGTTCATCATTATTTTAAATTTTGCATTCAGTTTATATTTAGTTCAGTTAATTTTATATTTTGCATTCATGATTGTATTTAGTTTTTAAAGACACCTGACCTTCCCTTGTCTCATGCACACACTCCCCCCCCCCCCAATCAAAACACAGATGTTCCAGATACGCCCTAAACAGATGGTCACCACCTACACTCCACTAACATCCTGTGTTCAGTAATTTCATTCACTCGCTCTTTGACAATGGCTTAGTTAGTCGAAACAGCTGTCAGAGTTAATTAAAAAATTTGTGAAACTTACCAAGTGTTTTTATATATTTTATAAAACCTTTGTATTAATATGTTTCACCAAGTGCCCAACGAGTCATCAATTAATATCGTGATAATGTTATTACGATACTTCTACTTCTTTATCTGCTCCTTCTGCCTCTCAGCATTGGATATTCAAGAAACTCCTTTTTAATTTTCTCTGAATGTAAACGTCGTTTGTCAGTACAACGTACTTAACGGCTTTCTCAGTTTTGTGACTTTTAAAATAATTAAAAACTTTAAGTTAACCATAGTTTACAATGTCTTTTTTAAAAACAAGAAAAAGGCTCACATTTAACTGACACACTATGGATTCATGCCAATTCTTAGAGTGTAATTGTTTTACAAAGCAAGTGACAAAGATTAATTATAATTTACTGAACCAGTGGTGTTTTACAGAGTACTGCTTCAGACGTTATGATGGTTTCAAGAACGTATGCTTTGGGATTTCAAAAGGAGCCTGAAAATTGTATTATGAATATATGCACCTACACACTGATAACATGAAGTAGATAAAAATACAATGGACCATTACAGTACAGGCAGTCAGTGAAATCAAATAAAATTATTGAATTGCAGATTCATAAAATAAATGAGAACTGCAGATTATTTTGAAAATAAAAATACATAAAAAAATTCATGATATATTGGTATGGTTTAAGTTTGAAAGAGAAATTACAGCTGATCGGATATTATAGACAGAATCTTGTGAATTATATGAAGAAGGTGATGAGAGTAGAGGGAGGTAAAGGCTTTGTAGAATAGGGGTGGATGAAATTAGTGCTTTGTGTAAAAGAGAAAAACTGGACAAAGCAATTAAATGCATAGTGGTTTGGCATATTTAATTCCATTACTGGTAACATTCTTTAAGAATTATGTAACATAAGTTTTAAGTTTCCTTAGTTACTTAAAAACTGCAAACTTAAACATAATTATAATAATGATAAATATGTAGAAACAAGATGGACTGCATAAATGATCAAAAATTGTGACATAATGTAGCCAATCTACATGTTTTAGCCAAAAATTGGCTGTGCATTTATAAATTGTTTAAAATAAATGGGGAACTGAAACCATCGTATGGACGTGTTGGCAATGAGTAGACAATGTGCTAATCATATATAAAAATGGTTATTATATAAGAAGTTTTGGTGATGAAGCATATATTATTGTTTTAGTTATGAACAGATTCTGCTTGGTTACGGCAGGGCAGGTTCGTTAGGTAATTCTAAATTCTACTTGACAGTCTACTTACTCTATACATGGTTACGACGGTCTAACTGATCGTCATGTCATATAGTGGAAAACAAAATACAAGACACCAATAAAGTCACTAAAAACCAGCTTTAATTATCACAATTAACAGTTTGTAATCAACATGTTATTCAACAAGATTATTTTCATACAACAATTCAAGGTAATCTTTCCACACAAATAATAATGTCCGCAGTATAATCAGTTTTTAATAATACACCACTTGAAATGCACTGTGTAAATCGCCCGACAATAACTCGAACTTCACTTGAATAAATTGCCACTTAAAGTAAACTAAGCTGTCGCTGAATGCCTGTATTTATACCCCGCTGAGATTCTAGAATAATCCATAATACGCATCAACTACCAGAAAACCCTAGAGCGTGAGTGATTGCGGCCTTGAACACAGTGTCCGCGGACCGGTATGGTCTGGAATAGTCATGTTGAGGATGCGTAACAAGTATCACATAATTCACGATATTAATTGATGACTAGTTGGGCACTTGGTGAAACATATTAATACAAAGGTTTTGTAAAATATATAAAAACACTTGGTAAGTTTCACAAATTTTTTAATTAACTCTGACAGCTGTTTCGACTAACTAAGCCATTGTCAAAGAGGCGAACAATGTGTTTTTAAAGTTTTTATATATTTTACAAAAGCTTTGTACCACATAATTGTCCTTCATTTCAAAGTAGCAGCAATATGTACGCATGCACACGTAGAATGTTCCATAAGGGCGTAACAATATAGATAGTCTCCATCTTCTAAACTTTAATTGTATTTTGTATATTTCGAATGTGTAAAGTTGACTAATTTTATGTTTATTCATTAACATCTGTGCAGATTGTATATGAAATTGATTATGTAGTTAGTGTCAAGTCATTCTAAGGTTGGCATTGTTACAATAAGCTGTAGGTACCGATCCTAGGTCGCATGTACAGCTTCTTTTGGCTATAAAGTTACACTATCTGAATTACACGTACATTTTATTCATGACAGTAAAATACAGTTGTTCCATTTCTAGTCAAAACAACGATGTTATTTTTTATTATTGGATATTCAGATTGTTCTAAGAGGAGGAGTTGGAAAGTATGCTGAATAAAATGAACATTGTACTAAAAGGGTAACTTTTTATAAAAGCACAGCAGTAATATAGCAATGCGGAAGACAAGGGGAAAAGAGAAGGAGATAAAATAAATTAAAATTATTTTAATTACAGCTGAGTGAATGTTACAAAAAACAAGTTATATACGTACATCATATAGTACAACTCCTAAGGAACACTTCCGTTACTATTTGTGCAAAACCGACGATTTAGACAGCGCTATGATCAGGAACAAGAAGATTCAATCTATGAAGTCTGATCAAACAGTATGCGCATTTTTACAATTTCTTACATTAGAAATGGCTACCTAAAAAACTGTTGTTATGCAATGTTGGTACACGTTTGTGACAACTGTCTAACTTTTTAGCTATACTGAATGCATAGCTTAGATTTAGAGTAGAACTCCATTTATCTGAATTGCCAATTATCTGAATCGTTATCAGGAAATAAAAAAAAAATACAATTTAAAAAAAAGTTTATTCAAATTGCCGTACTAACAAAAAAAAAGAACATCGTAAGCAAATGAAATACATATAAGACTGTGTTAGCTATGCACCATTGTTTACGTACTGATCAGTACAATGTTTTCTAGCCTACTGCTTGCCTAAAATTATAATTATGTGTGAGTATTATTTTTAATTTTTTTGTAGTAAAAGTGAACATTTTGCAAAACACGTGTGACCTGGTTTTTATTGAGATACTGTATTCATGTAATAAAAATAACAAAAGTGATTTTTTTAAGCAATTTTCGCGTTTTCTTTCATAACATAACCTTTTTCTTATGCTTGTCCCAATTATCCGAATTTCTGCATATCCAAATTATGTCTGGGGCTCATTAGTTCGGATAAATGGAGTTCTACTGTAATAGCAATTGAGCATACTGTGTTTTGTGTATTAGGTAACATCTTCACATTACAAAATATGATCAAAGCACTTGCATGAATTCAGTGTAAATAATGAAACAAAGTGGTGGTGAAAATATTGTAGAATTTGGACGAATGAATGGTTAATTTACAAATGGAATATTTACTTATAAGACAATTATAAATCAGTTGAAGACGTTGATATAGAATGAAGGTCCTCTCCCCAGAAACACAAAAAATTTAAGTGAAATTCCACGGCCACTTTACAACATAAATCTATTACTCTGCCAGTTGTATGCATTAAAATAAGTCAAAACAACGATGTATAGTATATGTATATATGTAGATTTGAAAATGTAAAAACTATTCCCTCTTTTAATAAAGTGCAATATGTTTCAGCTGTTTGTTCACGTTATGTATGTAACCTGTCAAAGAGAATTGGTATGTTATGGACACAATGTACAATTTCACACTGCAATATGGTGACTAGCACGAGCACTATTGTGGTAATACAGTATTTGAAGTGAAAGCTATTTTGAAAATGTTTTATACACACGATTTGTGTGAACACAGCATACTAACTGTATAAATAGAACACCGTGTTTACTGGTATCGCAAATAACACATTTCATTGCAGCAAGCGGTTCAGCAAAAACAAATAATCAGTGACCAAAAACAGCCGTTTGAAGGCTATCTTCTGCCGACTTGTCTTGGTGTTTGCCTTACTTAGGCATAGGCAAACGTTCACATATACAGGGTGATTCACGAAGATATGCAGAGACTTTAGGAGCTCATTCTACATGTAAAAATAAAGAAAAAAGTTCATATAAATATAGGTCCGCAAACACTTCGTTAGCGAGTTATGGCTAGCCAAATATTTTACCCTGATTTCAGCTCCTCTGGTCATATTAGGCCGTACTGAAGTTCTAGGATCCCAAATTAAGGGACAAACTTGATGGTGTCATATAGTTTTTGACCTGAAAAATTGAATAAAACAAGTCCCAGAACTGTAACTTCAATAGTTTTTTGGAAAACTGGTGAAAAACGCAAAAACTCGTAGTCGAAAAACACACTTTTTTACATTTGACGTACAATAACTTTGTTAAATTGCCAATAAACAAATAAAACTTTTAGGAAATTTAATTCTGAGAAAACTGGTGTAAATAAAGTAAACAGAAAGTGAATAAAAGTTAAATAAAATGGAGTTTTATTTAGAACGATACAACTCAAAATGTCACTGAAAACAATTTTACACGAAAACCACGTTAATAAAATTTACAATAAATTTTCGAAAATGTGTCCATCGACTTCAATGCATTTTATTGCACGATTGTGGATTGCTCGTGTTGCTCTTCGTAGTCCAGCAGGGCTGTTCTTTATTTCCGCAAAAGCATCAATAATGCGGGCAAGTAACGCCTCACGGGTATTTACTTTCACCATGTAAACATTATCCTTCATCCATCCCCATAAACAAAATCCAACGGCGTAAGATCTGGTGATCTGAGTGGCCAGGATTGTGGACCGCCACGACCAATCCATTTATCGGGGAATTGCTGATTTAAATAGGTGGAAACAGCACGAGAGAAATGTGGAGGCGCGCCGTCGTGCTGGAAGTACATCCGGCGTCGTGTTGCAAGAGGAACGTATTCAAGCAGTGTCGGCAATTCTTCTTGAAGAAACTGTAAGTACGCCTCACCTGTTAAGCGCTCTTGGAAAATAAACGGTCCAATCAACTGATTATGAATAATCACACACCACACATAAAGCAAAATCGCTGTTGAAAGTTACGTTCCACCGTTGTATGAGGGTTCACTTCTGCCCATGAGTGTTCAATTCGTAAGTTGTTTATGCCATCACGACTGAATTGTGACTCATCAGTAAATAAAATGTATTTGTAGAGTTGCCGATGAGTATTTAACCAATTGCAGAACTCCAAGCGAAGGGCAGGGTCTCCTGGATGTAGATTTTGTACTTTTTGTTTATGGTAGGGATAAAGGTTGTTATGATTAAGTGTCCTCCATACTTTAGATTGTGAAACTTTGAATCGCTTAGAAAGACGTCTTGTACCGACACTCAGACTACGTTGAACAGCAACAATAATGTTTTGATCAACATTAGTATCATGTTGGAGAGGACGGTCATACGAGATATGAACGCTAGGAAGTGAACCTGTTTCTCGTAACTACGAAATGCCCCACTAATAGTTCTTTGATTTGGAATCCTGCGGTAAGGGTAACGTTGTCGATATTCTTCAACAGCAGCCGTAGCATTGCCATCACACACACCGTAAATAAACACCATATCGGCGTATTCCTCCGTAGTAAATAAGTATGGCATTACTACTTCAATAATACCAATAATATCACTTCAATAATATCAATGCAGTACAACTGTCTACTTGCAATACTGACAGGACAATACACACATAAACTGAAACTCAATTGTAAGCTTACAAAATGACTCAAATATTGTACAATTCAAAAAACTTAATTGTTGGACAGCTGTTATTATTGTATTGCCAACTTATGAAATAAATATTTCTCAAAATAAATTATTCCGTATTTTTTGTTAAGGTTTTCTGCGTTTTTCACCAGTTTTCCCCAAAACTATTGAAGTTACAGTTCTGGGACTTAATTTATTCAATTTTTCAGGTCAAAAACTATATGAAATCATCAAGTTTGTCCCTTAATTTGGGTTCCTAGAACTTCAGTACGGCCTAATATGACCAGAGGAGATGAAATCAGGGTAAAATATTTGGCTAGCCATAACTCGCTAACGAAGCGTTTGTGGACCTATATTTATATGAACGGTTTTCTTTATTTTTACATGTAGAATGAGCTCCTAAAGTCTCTGCATATCTTCGTGAATCACCCTGTATATACGAAACTGCACTGCGGAACACAACATTGCACACAGAGAGTATGCAAAAGTTTCTGAAACACTCAACCGTATATTGCTGTATTCTGTTACAAACTGCAGACAGTATGTAACATCTCTCTCTCTCTCTCTCTCTCTCTCTCTCTCTCTCTCTCTCTCTCTCTCTCTCTCTCTCTCTCTCTCTCTCTCTCTCTCACACACACACACACACACACACACACAGTTTATTACTCTTCATTATTGTGTATTCTCTCTAATTTTACTTCCATGTTCCATAAGGAAATGGAAGTATGGGGATGGTGAAAAAAATCGTGTTCGAGATAAGGGGCTGATTCTGATTGTACTACCCTCAAAACATGAAGAAAAGTCATTTTCCGAAAAGTGTCTGTGTGTAGAATTTTCTCTATGGCGAACGATAACAGCGGCAAAGTTAAACAGAATCAAATAATTTTTTGCATATGTGCCCGAGTTGTAGAGGACTCAAGGCGTATTGATTTTGGTGGAGATCGGTTAAGGGAAGGGGTACTTTACCTGGAACGTTTTACGTTTTAACAAGAGTAAAGTACGGTACTTAATTTTGATAAATAATGTATCCTGAAAAGAAGGTCATAATAATCCACTGTATAAAGGTAGATAAAATATCTATAAATGAAAAGGGTAGTTGAAGGGGGAGGGGAATATTTTCTATAAATGAAAATGATAGTTGAAGGGGGAGGGGATAATTTTTTATATAAGTAGTACGTTATCAGCAACAAACAAGTAATTTGTTGTGAAAATTACTTCCCGGGCTGTTTGGCCGTGGTCCAATGTTTTCTTCAAAACCAGACCTTTCGGCAGTGCCGTTCGACTGCCATCATCAGTGAAAATCGAGTGCATTAACGTGAGGTGGTATACGTTAGTGACCACAGTACTGTGGTTAAGGCTGAAGAAAGAAGTAGTTTCTATGGAAATATTTCATTTCAAAAATGATTTTAAATATAAATCTTAGAACATGGAAGTCATGTATAGTTCTCCATACCGATATTTTATTAATCCTTTGAATATTTGTTGCATCATAGTTGTAGTAAATTATGTTATTTGAGGAACATACACAAAATAAAATGGGCCATTACTGGGAGTCTTTAGAAGACTACATAGTCCACACATCCTCCCATATCACAAAATGACTGTTGCAGCCACAGAGAAGCTAAGAGTATATAACACAAAGTAACCTACTCTAGTGAAAGAATACTTAACTGATTTTATTACTACTACTCCCAATTGCCCATTACGCTTGCAAACAGCCAGTCACTGTCATGTCAAAAACTTTATAACTGCGTCTGAAGCGAAGCTACTGAATATTGTACGGAGACAGGGCCAGTAAGAACCAGTTGTGAATCATTAACTTGAGCACTCTAATTAGTCAGCACTGTTTCATATTCAGTTTTTTTTTAACGACTTCCCATTAGCAAATTGCACACGTATTAAAAACACATAGCTACTTTATGGACGTATGTAATGTACATGACCTGATAGTGTGGGTTAACAAGTAACAAATGACAAACACATTCACAACATGATCAAGAAAACATAATTACACAGGCAATACTACTTAATAAAATGCAATATTCATTAATCTTGACTCTACAAGTATTTCAATACTACAGTTTGTACTATGTTACAACGCATTTTAGTGTTATTCAATTTTGAGAGACTGACTACAGGAAGTAATTATTTAATCAGAATGTAACTGTTAAACAAGTAACAAAATACAATAAATACTGCTAATTTGAATCAGGTTTGCTTTCCCAAAATCGATCCACATAGGCAGCTGACTCAATAATGTACAGACAATAACATATATTAGAGGCCGACATCTGATAATTTGATTCGACAAGGTAGTTAATTTGACTATCCTGTGATTCAATTAAGTGGTGATAATTTATACTATTGTCTTTTCAACACCATGAAATGTGAACTTTGTGTATGCAAGATTCAGTGAGTTTGTACAACTTATACACTCGTATTTACACAGCAACATTATTCAATTAATGACTAAATTATACGTACAGTCAAAAAGGTAAAAAGATCTTACAATGAGTAAAAATAGATCTGTGTCTGTAACAGTTTCAAGACCAATCGATTTAGAGCAATTGTTCGACTCCGTCACAGGGATAGATCGATATGTGAATACAGGTTAAAATTTTATATAATTATTAAAAAAGGTTCTTTCAACGATTATTTTATAATATAGTCAGAGAAGGGCAGGCCTAGAAAGTATAACATTTACAAGAAATAATCTTAAATAATTAATATTTAACAATTGTGAATGATATATAATGTTTAATATATTTGAATTTTCAAACCAATGCTGCTTCTATGAAATCAGTCGGAAGGTTGCAGTGCATGTTGGGACCATCATGGCGGCTAGCTGAATTGATGAGGTTATACGTAATCTTGTCACAGGAAAATCTCACAATAAATTCACCTTTATAATTGTTTTAAAGATCTCCGAAATTGTGTATACTGTCTAGTATGTTGTTTGAGGTATTCTGGATGAGTGTTCAGTGTCCACTGGTGTTAATTGTTTTCTATGAGAGGTGTTCACTTTGTCTGTTCGTGATGAAGGATTGTTAATCTGTTGTAGAGTGAATTATTAATATTATGTAGTTTCAGTGTTTTAAATCACTTGTATTATGTGGTGTATTGTTCGTTTTCACTGTTGTCGTGGAGTATTTCATTAGTTTCGACTCGAAAAGTGTTAATTTATGTAACTCCCGTTTTACACTGATTTTAGGCTTTAACCTTTGCACTTCATTATAAGGTTTTAAGAACACGATTCCGCATCGACTGTTCCGTTTGAATGTTAACAAAGAACTAACTTACTTCCTCCACTTTAGGAAATATCTTGCCAAGTTAATATTGGAAAAGTATTTTAAAATAATTTTCACTTCCCATGTACATACTTCCAAAGTACATTATATATGGAATAATTTTAGTTTATTGTTCGCTTTCATGAACTGTTAACCATATAATTGGTTTATTTATCTCATTCTGTTTAATTTGATATGTCATAGTCCATATTTGTTGAGATTTTTGTTAAAATTACCAAATTTCTGTCTTTTTGGAAATCTAGGCCCAAAAAAACTGTTTCCGTCCTTTCACACTTTTACAGCCATTTTAAGTGTTACTAATATAATTATAATAAATTTCAAATGGTCACAAATCCTTTCCTTTCCTTAATTATATATAAATTTAACATTTGAACTGTCTTTTAGTGATAATTTCTGAATTTACCATTCCTCTTTAAAAATAGTTATTTTATACATTTCAAAATTTTCAATAATTTAAGATATTTTTCTATATTACTCTTTTAACTCATAGGTTCATTTACAGTAGTTGTTAAATGACCTACCTTACCTAAATCTTGTCAGTTTACATGGTTCATTGGTGAATTAACTGGTTTATATTAATTTTTTTGAACTCATTATTTGGCCTAGAATTTAGTATTAGAATTTTGAAATATTGGAAATACCTTCCATTTTAATATTTCATTATTCGTTAATTATAAAATATAAAAGTTATTTTATAGCATATTATATAAGTTATAGATACACTACAACTTGAAGTTTATTACATTTTAAAACACTTACACTAGTTCACTTTCACTGTTGGTTCTGACTTATATTTGAGTTTTATTATTCTCAGACCAGACCTTTAGTCATAATGGACTGTGAAGATTTGTTTATTTTTTATCATATAATAACTTTAGTTGGTGCACTTCTTATCATACTACACAACACTTTTGTTTATAAATTATTACAATTTCATAAGGTTTTGGGATGTTATACTTTCTTTAATGGTATCAATTGGTTTGGGGTTAATGGTAGTTAATAATAGGTTTTTATGGTGGTTCTTCCATCCTATTTCTTCCTTTCTTCTCGTCTTCCTTCTTGTGTTCATTCTTGGGTAAACCAAGGTACTCAGTGTTATCTTGTCTGATGGTTGGTTCGGAGTATCTTCTTTATTATCTGATACTGACTTTACTCTTCTTTCTTGGTTTCAGGGTATCTTGTTTATTACCTGATATTAAACTTTACTCTTCTTTCTTGGTTTCAGGGTATCTTGTTTATTACCTGATATTAAACTTTACTCTTCTTTTTTCTTGTGTTTGGAGTATTTTGTTTATCACCTGCTCCTAATCTTATTCTTTTTTCTTGATTTTGAGGTATCTTGTTTATCTCCTGCTCCTAATCTTATTCTTTTTTCTTGATTTTGAGGTATCTTGTTTATCTCCTGC
This sequence comes from Magicicada septendecula, assembly GCA_034769895.1. NCBI lineage: Eukaryota > Metazoa > Arthropoda > Insecta > Hemiptera > Cicadidae > Magicicada > Magicicada septendecula. The sequence continues at coordinate 356,894,248 of CM068374.1, read as the reverse complement.
TCCTAATCTTATTCTTTTTTCTTGATTTTGAGGTATCTTGTTTATCTCCTGCTCCTATTCTCCTGGGTAATCTCCTGATTTTTTAATATGAGTTTTCTTTAATTTATTTACTTTGACTTATATGGTTGTATTTTTATTATTTAATTATTGTTTTTCTTTTATAGTGGTGTTTTCCTTTGAAGTGTAATTGAATTTCATTTGACATTCTTTGAGTATATGTAATTTAATTATTTTTTATGATCTTAAATGAATTAATTATTGGTGGAATATCTGTCATGCTACAATATTTATTATTTTACATTATTTATGTATTTATGGTTAGCTTATACGTTGTTTTGCAGATAACAGTATGGCGGAAAAAAACATCTGGTGCTTGGTTTAGGAAAAGAAGAAAAGAAAATGCAAAAAAATTCAAAGGATCATTTGAAAAATACCTTTTGAAGCAAGACAATGAATTGCTGTCAACTTCTTCTTCTGCACAAGAACAAGAAACTGTAATTGAAACTAGAGTTGATGGACGAACGAAAAACGACCAACCACAAGCCAAAGAAGATGATACCGTTACTGACACAGGTAATGTATGTTACAACTAGTAAAAATGATAATGTAAAAGAAGACGACACAACTGAAGAATTACAGCCAGAAAAATCAAGCACTGTAATAATTGATTTTTCTTACCCAGCTTCTTGGGACACGTTGAACATTAGCCAGCAAACATTAACTTTAAGAACAATGTTAGTGGAACATGGACCTGAACAGGCTAAAGGCAAAGGCAACTTCCCAAAGGGTTTGAATAATAGAAAATTTTCTGATGTTCACTAAAAAAGAAGGCTTCCAAATGGCGAAGAAGTATACCGTGAGTACCTACAATACTCAAGATCAACAGATAAAGCATTCTGCTTTTGTTGTAAGGTTTATGGCATCAACGTTTCCTCTGCATTAGCCCAAAGTGATTGTAATGATTGGCACAACATTTCTGCAATTATTGGTCAACATGAAACAGCTGATGAGCACCTTAATAACTACAAAAAATGGAAAACATTGAAGAAAAACCTTGAAGAGGGCACGACCATTGACCATTCAAATGAAAGGAAAATAAAAGAAGAAGAAACTTACTGGCAGCAAATTTTGGAGCGATTAATATCTCTGGTCAGAACTCTTGGCACGCAAAACTTGGCCTTTCGAGGTGTAACAGAAAAACTTGATGCTCATGATAACGGCAACTTTTTGAAATTTATTGAATATTTATCAATGTTTGACCCAGTTATGAACGAATACTTAAGGCGAATTAGAAGTGATGAAAAAAGACATACTCATTACCTGGGGAAAAATATACAAAATGAATTGATCCAGATCTTGGCTAGTGCCATAAAAAGAGAGATCTTGTCTTCAGTTCAAAAAGCTAAATACTTTTCCATCATATTGGACTGCACCCCAGATGTTAGTCATACAGAGAAAATGACTATGATCATTAGATTCGTACAAATACTTTCTTCTTCTGAGGTAACATCAAAAAACGAATCTGATCTTAATCAAGTTCTGGTGAAAGAACATTTTTTGGGTTTTATGCCACTCCAAAGAAAGTACTGGATCGTCCATGACTGAGGTAGTTCTTGAAAAGTTAAAAGATATGTCATTACCTGTTGAGAATATTCGAGGACAAGGTTACAACAACGGCAGCAATATGAAAGGAAAGGAAAGGAAAGTGGTGTTCAGAGAAGGATTTTGGATATTAATCCTCGTGCATTCTATGTTCCATGTTGTTCGCATACTTTAAACCTTGTGGTCAATGACGCAGCTTCATGCTGCTTGGAAGTAACCTCCTTTTTTGATGTGGTCCAACGAACTTATGTATTCTTTTCAGCATCGACACGTCGATGGGTGATTTTATGCCGTCATGTGCCATCTTTGACTGTAAAACCCTTGAGTGATACACGATGGTCCAGTTGAATTGATGCACTAACGCCTTTGCGTTATCTGCTTTCAAGTGTGTGTGACGCTTTGGAAGAAATCTATGAAGATTCCTCTCTTACAGGTTCCAGTGGTATTAAAACAAAGGCAGCAGCACTTGCGTTACTTAAAAACATCTCAAACTTCAAATTTGTTGTCGCTCTTGTCACATGGCACAACATTTTGTTTCAAGTCAATTTAACAAGTAAGATACTGCAAGAAAAGGATTTGTCTCTCCACAGAGCAGTTAGTCAACTGAAAAAAAACAGAACAGTATTTGATCAGTGCTAGAAGTGACTTGGAATTCAACAGAACTTTGGTTGATGTTCGTGAAGTAGCAGAAGAAGTTGGTATAGAACCAGTTTTTTAAGAAAGAGAAGGTCCGCATTCGAAAAAAGACGCGAATGTTTGACTACGAAGCAACAGATGAATCTGCAAATGTAACTGACCCGTCGGAAAACTTCAAAATCCATTTTTATTTTGCTGCTTTAGACACAGCTATCAATGCGGTCAAAGAACGATGTTTTCGGTTAAATGAAGTATCTGCTACCTTTGGATTTTTGTACGACATTCGCAACCTGAAAACAAAAACTCTGCAGAAATTGAGCTGTTGTGTGAAAACTTGGAGAAGGCCTTAACAGTTCAAAATAAAGAAGGTGTGAAGAAATCTGATATTGACGCTTTAGGACTGTGTTCTGAGCTGAGAGGAATTTGTCATCATCTCAATGACTCCGTGACAACCCCTGAAGAGGTTTTAAGCTACACTTACCATCATGATCTTGAAAATGGATTTCCTAACATATGTGTAGCTCTTCGTATATTGCTCACGTTGCCACTGTCTGTAGCAAGTGCTGAAAGAAGTTTTTCTAAATTGAAATTAATTAAAACATATATTCGCAGTACAATGAGCCAGGAAAGACTTGTGGGTCTAGCCACAATTTCCATAGAAAGTGACTTATAAGCAAAACACCTCGATCCGACAGCCTTAGTAAAAGAATTTTCAAAAATAAAAGCAAGAAAAGCACCGTTAGGATTATAAATGTTTTATTTTATCAATGTATCTTAAACTGTGAGTGTGAGTCTTTTGTTGTAAAGTTAATTGAGTCTTTGTGTTACTATTTTTTTGTAAAGAAATTAACATCTACTTTCTAAATATGAAGGACTCAGACTAACAAAAAGTGTAAATAGAACCTGGCCTATTTTAAGAAAAATATTTTATTTATTTTACTTCCATATTCCTTAAGGAATGGAAGTATGGTGATGGCAAAAAAAATCGTGTTCGAAATTATTGCAGATTCTGATTCTACTACATTCAAAACATGAAAAAAAGTCGTTTTCCAAAAAGTGTCTGTGTGTGTGTCTGTCTGTCTGTGTGTCTATCTGTAGATTTTTTTCTATGGCAAACGATAACTGCCGCAAATTCAAACAGAATCAAATAATTTTTTGCATACAGCCCTGATTTGTAGAGTACTCACGACCTATTGTTTTTGGTGAAGATCGGTTGAGGTAAAGGGGTAGTTTACCTGCAACGGTTTTTTTTTATCAAGGGAAATTTTTTTTTTTTTGGCAAACGATAACAGCCGCAAATTCAAACAGAATTAAATAATGTTTCGTATACAGCCCTGAATTGTAGAGTTTTCAAGACCTATTGTTTTTGGTGAAGATCGGTTAAGGGAAAGGGGTAGTTTACCTGTAACGTTTTATGTTTTAACAAGGGTATTTCCTATGGCAAACGATAACAGCCGCAAATTCAAACAGAATTAAATAATGTTTCGTATACAGCCCTGAATTGTAGAGTTTTCAAGACCTATTGTTTTTGGTGAAGATCGGTTAAGGGAAAGGGGTAGTTTACCTGTAACGTTTTATGTTTTAACAAGGGTATTTCCTATGGCAAACGATAACAGCCGCAAATTCAAACAGAATCAAAACATTATTTGCATACAGCCCTAAATTGTAGAGTTCTCAAGACCTATTGTTTTTGGTGAAGATCGGTTGAGGGAAAGGGGTAGTTTACCTGCAACGTTTTTTTTAACAAGGGTATTTTCTATGGCAAACGATAACAGCCGCAAATTCAAACAGAATCAAATAATGTTTTGCATACAGCCCTGAATTGTAGAGGTCTCAAGGACTTTCGATTTTGGTGAAGATCGGTTAAGGGGAAGGGGTAGTTTACCTGCAACCTTTTACGTTTTAACAAGAGTAAAGTACTTGAAAATTTATTTAAACTTTTTGAAACAATGGTAACTGTTAAAAATAAAATAATTTTGTTGCCAGGCAATAAAATTATAATTTTTTCATTTTAATGTAGTATAATATTTTTCATTTAATACAGCAATAAAAAGGCAGGTAACACACACACACACACACACACACACACACACACACAATTCATGTGTTATTTCTGGCCTCTCATGTTTATTTTCTTACGTTTGCACGCTTTTTAAATGGAAAGTGCCGAAACCCACACCAACATAATGCGTGCAAGCCGAAAAAATGGACATCAATTTGCTTACTGGCGAAGCTAGTAGTTAATGAATGGGTAGGCAAAAATCTTATCTTAAATTTTTTTTAAGGAATCACTAAAAGGACGGTGGTTCAAATCGGATGCTGAGGTAGAGTTTGCTGTAACCGAATGGTTCCACAAACAGCCCTAAGAATTTTACTAGCAGGGAATCTACAGGTTAGCGCAACAGTGGAACTCATGTCGTTATTGGAAACTTCTTTTAAAATCGTTGAATAAAAAATTCTTTACAGCTCTGTACGTGTTTCTATTGAACATTCCTTGTATTAGTCATACACAATAATACAACTGATTGAACTTCAAATTTTTAAACTTGATTAGTTTCTATATATATGTTTAATGTTACAAATAATTCAAATAACAATCTTGATCATCTGTTAGTTCAGCGGAATAACAGTGACACTTTTAATAACCGCATAAAATAAACACTTAGAAACAACACAGGCGCTTTAACTTAACTGTTTGGACCACAGAAGTGAGGCATGCCTCAACGCTCTATGTGTACAGCGCGGGACAATCCCCCCTCCCTACACTTCCCTATCACACCACTACATTGCTTACATACGATGTATACAAAAAACGCTGAGGCAAGTTCAGGTTGCCTCATTCGCTTTAAACGAACTATGCCGAATCACACCTGTCACCATCTAGCGGTCGCTCAATAAAGCACGTTTCGGTTTAATAAATTTGACAGTCGCAGTAACAATGTATAATCTTTACGTTATGTAGTTCATACGTATTTATAATTTTTATTCTACAGAATTTTTTAGGGTAGGCATTGCCTCAATTGCCTCCATGTAACTTCGCCACTGATATATATGTGTACAACGTTATCGGCAACAAAGAAGTAGTTTTTGTTAAAATTTCTTCCCGGGATATTTGGCCGTAGTCCAATGTTTTCTACAAAACCAGACATTTCGGCAATGCCATCGACTTCCATCATCAGTGAAAATCAAGTGCGATAACGTGAGGTGGTATACGTTAGTGACCACAGTACTGTGGTTAAGGCTGAAGCAGTAAGTAGAAAGAAGTAGTTTCTATGGTAATATTTCATTTCGAAAATGATTTTAAATATAAATCTTAGAATATGGAAGTCATGTATGGTTCTCCATACCGATATTTTCCTTCTAACATTGGAAAAAAAATCATCAGTATTATAGTACAACATACTCATTTTTGATATTTTCCACTTAACAATTCTATGTTGGCACAAATGAACTTAAACTTTCGATGCGGGAACGCAAGAAACTGAAACTGCAAATCCTCGTTCCACGAGACCAAATGGGTAAGTTTGATTTTATTTAATGCTTAAACAAATCTAAATTGTGACAAACAATAAACAATAGGATGGTGTGTGAAAATGTTAGGGGCGACTAGGGCTCACTTTTGTACGGTTGAGGGGGGTTGAGATTATGAGGGTGTGGGGGCGGAGAACTTTTTTTCGCCTAGGGTGTCAAAAAACCTAGAGCCGGCACTGTTTATACTTTATATTTTCAAGAATAAAAAAACTGCTACAACCCTGTTGTTAGACACAGATATTCACAAAACTTTTTATGAAATTTTCTGTAATGATATTTATTTACTAAAAACTCTTTTAATTTGATCCGTATAGACTATAACAAACACATAAAAGACAAGTGCAAAAGAAATCTCACAGTGCTTTACGTTACAACAAACAGTTCCAACAGAAGATTCGCTTCGCACAGAAAGAAATGGGGTGCCTAAATTAAATTGTAGAGAATGTAATAAAGTGTAGATGAAATAGGAAACTGGATGAAAGCTGATACGTTGCCTCGGGTAGACTTTGCAGCACCTGTGCTTCGTACACCCAGACACACTTCATTTATAAACAAAATAGAATGTACCATAGCCAAGATGCTATGAAGAATCTTATATTATATTAGAAAGCTAATGTCACAGCTAATGGAATAACTAAAGCTAAAATTATACTGGAAAGCTAAATTAACTTTAATAATATGTTAAACACTGTCAGCAGTGTAACTAAGAACTTGTGACCTCCCTGTGAAATTTTAAACAGGGCCCCCCTCTTTATGTCTCAAACGTTTTAAGACTGTTCAGTACTTTCTGTGAGTAATTTATTTTGTAGTCGATATCGACTCTTGTGGCCCACTGATCGTTTCACAACCGATTTTTACATGTTCTCACCATCGATATGCAGGCAGCTTCATCTCGGCTAACCTTCTTACAAATAGCACATGTGGTCGGGCTCATCTTGTCAATACATAGCCAGCTTCAGAGCAGTTTGAGGAGGGTTCATACACTCGCCCCCTCGACCATCTATAATAAGTTTTTTTATTATTCTATAATGCAGGTAATCTCTACTTTTTCTTCAACATTTTCTTCCTAAAGGGAATGCTTCCCCCTTTCAGACTTTCTTCAAAGCTGGGGAATTTTTAGAGAGATAAACCAAATCTACGAATATTATATTTTTGTTTAACAGCTCACCACTTGCTTGAGCCTCACCATAGGAATAGTTTTATATTACATGGGGTAAACATAATTCTTCTCGTAACTTAAAAAGAAACCACCATGACACTGGGTCAAAACATTGATTCTGAAGTTTTCAGGACAATTTTTAATAACTGAAAAAATTTAAAACAACCCACATCTACATTTACAAACTTATGACTTCTCACGTTAAATGTTACTTTAGCAGTTCTATTTCCAGAACAAAATACTATGCCAGAACACATTGTACTATACATGCACTTTGTTAATCAGTATCTTCTTCCCTGCCCTTCAATCATAAGTGACTGATGGGCGTCTACTTTCTTACCCTCTCAGTTCACTGCTAATTTCACTAACTCCCAGGCCCACCTCACAATGAATAATTGTGCCTCCTAGGCTTTATCCTTCGGTTCTTATTTCCACTCGTTCCTCTATTAAAGGAATCATATCGTAATCATTATTCTATTCCTCATCATATGCCCTATTTACTTTATCCTTTCCTGCTTTTGGCTTTCCAAATTATATTTTTTATTCATTAGTCTGAACAAATGATCCGCATAATAAAAAAAAGACAAATATTTAAAGGTGTAGGATATGTGCAAAATTATAAAAAATGTTTATACAAGTTAATGCACTTCAAAATTTACCATCTGTGACTCCCCTTCTCGCAACCACTGAACACATCAGATTACTTGTGGCATAAAAATACTGTGTATTATAAGATCTATTAGGATCTGAATGTTATTTGTGTTTCTATACTACACAGCATATGTAAATGTATATGGTTAGTTTATGTGTGTGTGTGTGTGTGTGTGTGTGTGTGTTAGGGTATGTAATAACAATTGCATTGCATCAAAGAGGGTCACCAGATAATGACTGAAAGATAGGAAAGGCACTGGACCATAATTTTACTGAAAATCAATCAACTGGACAACACATACACACACGCACAGTACTATATTATAAATTTGAACAGTGGTGTATTGCAAATTCTCTCACCAATCTGACCATTAATTAATTGAACATTTGTTTTCATGTATACAAATCTATTTCCAAATAGACTCAGATTTAATATTCTCTCGAATTCGCTAATGCACGGAAATAGAAGCTTCGGGTTTATTGTTCTCTTGTGGGTGTTTTGCCTGTCAAACTTTTTTCAGAGAGGTAACGAGATCCTTTACAGCACAGTTTATCAAAATAGGATAAAACGTATATATAACAGTTCATTATTTTAAGTTTCATGATGAACAGTTTCGAATCCTTTCTATTGTAAGAACCCGATCTTCACTGTAATACAATGTACCTCCATTTCTTAAAATAAAGTTGTCTTAATTTATTTATTGCCGTAACTGATTATGAAAAAAAGCTCTACACAGTCTGGAGCAAGTACAAGACCAGTTTGGACAAAGAAACAGATTTCCCTCCCTGTGTCTCACGCTTTTATCCCTCTTCAGCTCTCTGTGCGTGCAGACAGATCAACGATCGCCACTCTTATTTAAAAAGACAGATAAATCACACCTAAATTAACTGTCTGACTTGTTGTATTTACATAAATTAGTTTTGTCTGCAACCTCTGACCTTATGCATGCATACAGATAAAAAAGATAAATATCTATGCTCAGACACCCGTTGTGTAAGTGTGTGTGTGAGGTGGAGGGGGAGGGCTGCATCAAGCAAACCAATATAAAACACATCAGCCTTTTTTTTGTCTTTGGAAATTTGCCCCCCCCCCCTCAAACACAACATGAAATACTCAGTATAAATAGACAATGGCAAATAGGATTGAAAATCTTATTACAGCACCATAATATAGCACACTACATGCTTTAAAAATATGGTGAGGTTAGCCTTACTTTTGAATGAATAACTGATTTAAAAAAAGTAAACTTACTAAATATAACAGTCAATATTGCAGTTTTTTTAAAAGTTAGGAACAGGTTGTCTTAGATTTAATAATTTTTATTATACTACAGTTGAAAAAAGTGTACAAATCACAGATTGGAGTAATTTATTCTACCACCAAAACCACCAGCACCGCCTCCACCACCACCACCACCACAACATCATCATCAAGGATTAAACCGAAAATGAGCTGTTCCAGTCCCAAGCAAATAGACTAGAGTGATCACTCCAATGCTTCTTCGGATGTTTTCCACTCCTCCCTACCCTTTTGGTTTATAATTCAATAGCTGTTTAGGGATGCAGTAGTCATCCATTTGGATAAGATGTTCCAACCATTTTAGCTAATATTGAGCAATCCTAAATTATTCTTATTTAACATAATTTAGACTTAGATAAAGATTACGTCTGACATAGTTTGTTAAAATTAATATATAGTTTGACAGTTTACAATTATGTGGTTTTGTATACAGATTTAGTTCCTTTCTACAAATTAGCTCTGGCTGTCATTTCTGCCTGCTAGTTGGTACATATAGCAGGAGTCAGAAATATTGCCAGTCAGGCAATTTGATAAAATAAAAAAACATTCTTCCAATTCACTTGCAGGAATAACTTAATACATGAAAGGCAAGAGGGAACAGAGACAAACAAACTAAGAACCATTATTTCTGGCACGGAATGCAGAAGTACACAGCAGGACAATAAAATTGTTTATTGATTTTCTTGACAATGGACTTCTTAACTAAGCAAAACATGTAAGAGAAGTTCACAAGTTGAGTCCTATGTGTTTTTGCCAAACAATCAAACATAACTGCAGTATCTGTATTGTTGGGGGAACTTGCTCCTCTGTCCACCATATATAATAAATCATTCATACAGCATGATGTGTTAAATAGATATTCACAATCTGGACATATGATAAAAAATCTTCCCAACATTGACCGCACCTTGGCAAATATTCCTACTTGCAGTGACATAAAGGAAGTTTGAATCTGTCTGAAATCATGTTATCAAATCAGAATTGTGGGGCCCCAAGTTTGTGTTTGTGAATTGTGATGAAAACATAATTTATTGGATTTTGTTGTCCATGACATGCCGTTGATTAACTAAATATAATTATATCACTACCGACTCGGAACACAAAGTTTTTTATTGGTAAAAACGTAAGTGTTACCTTATAGCCTGAACTGGTTTTCGCTTATTATGAGCTACATCAGAGGCTGTCACTGGGAACGCTGTCCGTCTAGTTTTTGGCAACAGTGTAGACTTTTGAAGGATCAATGTTGTGTGTGTGTGGGGTGTGATATGTTTGAATAATAGGTGTGATTTGAATTGTGTCTGTTCGTTTAGGATGTCGTTTTTATGTGTTTGTATATTCCAAATTGTTCAAGAGTGTCTAATCCTTTTTGGCCTTTTGTGTGTTCGTGTAGAATATCCATGTTGTTGTCGATGTTTGTGTATATGGTTTGCTTCAATGAGGTGGTTTGTAGTGCCTTTGCGTGTTCAATGTATCTTTGTTTGAAGCAACATTCTGTCTGGCCTACGTAGAATTTGTTGCAATTTGACCAATTTAGTTTGTAAACACCAGGTAGACAACAACTGGATATTCTACACATACACACAAAAGGCCGAAAACTAGACACTCTTGAACAATTGGAAATATACGTACTAACACACAAAAACACATAAAAACGACATCCTAAACAAACAGACACAATTCAAATCACACGTATTATTCGAACGTATCACACCCCACACACACAACATCAATCCTTCACAAGTCGACGCCGTTGCAAGAACAAGACAGACACACTCCCAGTGGCAGCCTCTGATGAAGCTTATAATAAGCGAAAACTGGTTCAGGCTATAAGGTAAAACTTTTACGTTTTTACTAATAAAAAAACTTTGTGTTCCGAGTCAATAGTGATAATTATATTTAGAAAATATAAAGTATAAAAAAATTCATTTTTTCATGACTTTCACTTATGAAACACTCGAAAAAAGCCTTTTTCATAGCTTTTGTAACACTATGTCATCAATTAAGATATATTTTTAAAACATTTATGTCTACATTTCGACACTTAACTGTCGATATTTGAAATTTATTGCCATCGTCTGCACCTCTATATAGGCAACAGTAATAATGAATAAATATGTAATGACTGTTTCATATACGGAAATATAAGAATATCTTACCAATGTAACAGTTATAATTTATATAACACACTCACAAAACATGGATTTTGTACACTATTAATTATTTTTGTATTGGTTGCGTACAGATCCTATAGACGACAATAAATTTTGTTGAAATTCTGACACATATGGTTTAAAATCATGTGTAGTTAATGACCAAAACTTATAAATATTTATAACTTACTCTTTTATCATCACTATTAAACGAAAGATGGTGTCAAACAATTTACAAGCCACACTCTGTAAGCACATGGGATTGGAGCCAGATCAAACCAAGGTGTAGTATAGAACACAAAGGTATAAGAAGATAACTTTCAATACATGCATGTAGGTGTACGTAAGCATGGTCACCAATCACAATTCACACTGAAGGGCTCTAGAGAGTAACAAATCTCAATGCAACCGGCTTCTACTTTGTGGTTCACGAGTACATTACTAAAGTAAAGTGCATTCCAGCATAGTTACAAACAACTGCATGTTCTTTCAAACTTCAGTGTAACGCAATTAATAATAGAAATTGGTATTACAAACATACTATCTTTACAGTATAACAAATAAAGTTATAACCATAAATCTATATAAATAAAAATAAATATGGTAAAGGTTGTCATTTCATACATATATATATATAACTCAAAGTCTGAGGATTTATAGGTACTGAATACAAATCCACACCGTTACACACTGATTGACACCAAATTTTGCACAGGTAACCTTTGACACAAGGCGAAAAACAAAAAACACTGGCTAACTTGGAATTTGATATTTTGCCCCATTTGCACGATTTAGGCCCTTTTAATTATGCCTTTTCGTTGACATGTATAAAGATGTCAACAACGTCATAGAGACCAGAATTAATTACTATAGTAACAACTAAATAAACAAATGATATTTAGCGGGATCGTGTAACCCCTCTTTCCTTTTTATGCTTTATAAAAAAAACTTTTTTTTTTATTTATTTTTTTTGAAAGAGAAGCCACTAGTTATTTAAAACTAGGCGAGAGCCTAGAGAAGCCAAAATGCGCTGGGTCCAGTATGACGGGACTTGCAATTAAACTCAGCTGTTAATTAACAATAACATTTTTTATTGTTGCCCCCATAATTCGTTACATGTAAATATCCCACAAATCACATAAGTATCACATTGCAATCAGCAATAAACCACAAAATACATAATAAATAAATAGTGTTCACATGTCCTTAATTGTGTAAATAGACAATATCTATATATCTATATATATCGAGCAACATTTCATAAATTATATAAATTCCCCCCCCTTTACTAACACTTAACATTGACATCACATACAGAAACACAAAGACACATAGACTCATAATACCCTTATAATACCCATGTTCGACCTGCCCGACAGGCAGTGTTTCTGCAAAGCCTCAAGACCGGCAATCATAAATGTTCAACTTCCAATCACCATAATTTATTAACTTCCATTAATTTAAATAATTAAAAAAAAACCCAAAAGGATGATAATGACTAACAAAACATAAAGATAGGCCGGACTGCCCATATGAATTGATAACATCTGATAATTGGCCCATTATGAGCATATGAAAATCTTTAAGTTTCTTGCACAGTATATAAGTGGGAAAACCCCTAATCACCTGAGTTTAAGCAATTGGCATGATTTTCTAAAATGTTAATTTTGTGTTACAAATCCCGATGGATACATGTATCAGGAAATTGTTCCTTAATGAAAATGATTTAATTCAACTGACAAGAATCAGTGGCACAATATGCTTTTACAAGGTCAAACAATTATCAGTATATGCCCACAAAATATAATTTTTCTTTTCTCTTAAAGTCAGATGGCTGTGTATCATTGATATTATAATAACCGCCTGTTGTATCCTAGCAGATGTGGAAGCGCGCCAGCATGTACCCGACCATATGTGACAGGAATCAAACCTGCCTTAAACTGAATGAACATGTGCCTGACTAAAAAAAACTATGTCCCTTTTACCCCCAGAAAACAGCCTGAAAAACGAAACCTCCAGCCCTTACATGTTAAACCGAAATGAAATTAAAATATGAACCCGTTCTGAACCAGCTGGAACAGAACCCCTAACATGTGACTTAAATTTTATAGTGAATAGTGTAATGACTCTAAGGCTCTTGTATATATATCAAAAAAAATACTTAAGCGTAAAAAAACCTCTGGCATGCTCCCCCAGTGCAGCACACAATTACAAACATAGTACTTAGATTTATGGAGTTAAATTATTAAAGTCACATGATGTTCATAATGAATGTTCAGCTGACACACCCCAGAGCGGACTGTCTAGCAGCGTGGGCACATGGTTTCAAAAGAAAAATAATTTGTAATGCAGGTGAACGGCAGGCCCGGCCAACCAAAATAAAAAGAGTTCATATCACCTTAATCGTGTGCATGTGATGCATCTTGTGGCTGGTCAACAGACTCCCTCTTCCGAACAGGTGTGTGTAGGATGGCTCATGGCTGATGAAGGTGTAGTTACATCAGCCTAGACCAGAATCTCCGACTAGGAACGAGAACCCGGGAAGTCTCGTAAATATAGCTTGCCATAGTGTAGAAGACACAAACTACGCAATAATGTCTGTTCGGGTAGGAGATGTCTGTTGATTCCCTTGTGATAGCTGCAGTCGGACTGAGCTTGCACTTACAATACAGCCCACAGCAAAATTCCGCCGCGAGATGGCGCAGTCGGATTCAACAGTGCCGTCTAAATATCGGCGTACTAAACGACATTTGTGCTCACGTTTATGTAAACGAAATTTATAAAACCTTCGACCGCCGGGTTAGGCAAACACCGGCACAATCAGAACTGTGCCTTTATCCGTTACTACAGTTTTTAATGTTTTTAATAAGCGATTGTGTCAATATATTTTGTAATTTTGTATACAGATAAGCCTATACATTTTGTAATTGCCTTAAACGATTATAAAATTTATGTTTATACGTATTTCTGATGATGCAATGAATAAGTAATGAAATATATTAAATACTACTACTAAAGATATCAAAACACCATGGAGGCTAGAATTAATTACCATAGTAACAAGTAAATAAACAAAAGCATTTTAGCGGCATCGGAACTGTACAATTATCCATTCCTGCAGTACATTTTCGATGTTTCATATAATATGCGGTTGTATCGATATATTACAGTTTGGAAAAGGAGAAGTATACTAATTGTAAATTGTCCTATTACTTAATGCAAAGCGAAGTACGTGTTGTTTTCATTTGTGAGGTTAGGTGACAAACGGTTTTTGGTTTTCAGTTTACTGTTGAAATAAATAAAAGCCATGGTTGAGGAAAACATAACGTTTAATGTGTTGTACAATGCTTCTAACACAGTAACACTTAAAATAAAGAATTTAGCGTTTTTTATTTAATAGGTACTTTATATATATCTCCAAAGGCTTAATAAATGGGTACTTTTAAATCTCCACAGGCTGTTGCACCAACATAATAATTTAGTACAAGTTAAAATAGTACACGTGTTGAAAACAGCTTTGGAGAGCATTTGACTAATGAGTACAAAATAGTTATACGAGCTGACAGAACGCTATATAGACATAGACAATAAAAATTATATTAAAATACTTATTAAAAGTCAAATATTCGTACGAAACGAAAGAGATGAAAGAAGACGTATAATGTGTAGGTGTGCAGGTGCTGCACGCTGACCTGATCAGGGCCAGCCCACAGCAAGAAGGGACAGGAAGAAAAGACGAAAGAAAAGTGCGGGAGCTCCCTGAGTTCTGACCTCCTGAGGCTTGTCCACCCAAGCCAGAAACCGAATGCCACCTTAACAGGGCCACTTGCCCTATATTCTTACGGGAGGGATTCCCCGATATGAAACTAATTTTCAACAACACCGTCAACTCACATGGCAAGGGAAGGAGGGGAAATGATGGTCTCCATGATGCAACGCTACCAACTCTTGACCGGACGCAAAGCAATGCTACCTGTCAATCCGGGAATCACCCTATATACAAAGAAGTTTTACATGTGTGCTCCAAGGGCATGCACAAAACGTATCGTGTCGATGAAGTGCACAACCGACCTCATCCACACGACACGTTTCACTCCATTCTCTAACTCCTTTTTTTTGTTTTTATTGCTTTTCTAATTTTTTTTTTTTTTTCCAAAGGGGAAGGTTAGGAAAATCGGAAGGAGGAAGATCAAGGATCATTGAAAGGTCATGAGCTGGGACTAAAGGTAAGGACATGGCTCCCTCCGGACATAAGGACAATTGGAGAAAACCAAGGCTCGCGCAGGCAGGGGCGCATCCCTGAAGTAGACGAATCCCACTGGGACTGTGGGAAACATCTACCCGCTACCCTATCGTTCTCGATAACACCCCTGGAGCACACCCTTTTAAAATGACAAAATCCCTACTCACACAGAGACCAAAAATCATTCCCCCCCTTGTCAGCCCGTTTACCCCTTTCTACATAGTTTCAATTTCGAGATATGTGTGGTAATCTCCTTCGGATTACCACCTGGCTCTTCCAACCGAGCCGTCACTGGTGACGCGAACCCCAGGATTCGATATGGCCCCGACCAACGATAGCATAACTTAGCGGCTCTTTTGTCCACAGCTGAGCTGATCGGATGGCTTTGACAGTAGACCCAGTCTCCGGCCTGAAAGGGGTTAGGAATTCGCCCCTGATTGTATCGTCGATGGACCCGCTCGTGCGCTCGCAGCAAATTCTTCCGAGCCTCCCTCCATCTCTCTGCAGTTCCATTATCTGGCTCCAGTGGTAGAAGATCATCAATATTCCACAAGTTAGTCAACGGGAGTGCGGGCGAGAATCCAAACATGATCTCAAAGGGAACGGCCTTATGACTGTCATGCAGGGCCGTATTAAAGGCTAGCTGTAACCACTTCAGATTCTGGTCCCAGGTGGTCTGTTGCTCAGCGTGATAAGCAATGAGTGCGGACCTGAGATTCCTATTGAATCTCTCCGCATGAGACGGCTGTGGGTAATACGGAGAAGTGGTTACATGTCTGATTCCGTTGGCGAAACACATCCGCCGGAACTCACCCGAAATGAACTGGGGGCCATTGTTGGAGACAATGATGGTCGGAAGACCGAAATGCTGAAAAACGTGGTTCTGAAGCGCGCTTATGGTCAAACGAGCTATTGCCTGCCCTAAGGGCAGTAGCCAGGCAAACTTCGAAAAAGCATCCACACAGACAAGTAGGTAAGAATTACCTGACTTGCTACGTGGGAAGGGTCCCACGTAGTCGATGAATAACTTCTCCATCGGTCTGCTTGTCACGTCCGATGACAACAACCCTAACTTAGTGTTCTGGGCAGGTTTACTCAAGCGACACAAGATGACAGCTCTTAACCCTCGTAGCGATGTCCCTATCCATGCCCTTCCAGATGAAATGACTTCTAATACTGGAAATGGTCTTCGAAATTCCCTTGTGGCCTCCTACTGGGGAATTATGATAATAACTGAAGACCATGGGCACTAACTTGCTAGGCAGCACGATCTTAGGGGCACGTCCCTTTCTTTCTCTACAACACAGGACGCCCTTGGACAAGAAGTAAGGGGCCTGTACGTTACCCTCCTTTATATTCTGGATGATAGGACCCAGCTCTTCATCGTTCAACTGATGGGGTAACACATCAGTGAAGGCTAACGGAAAGTCTAGTAGAACAGAACAGGGTTGCTCTGCTTGGACTTCACTGGGCTGGGAAAACATTCGTGACAAAGCATCTGCAACTACATTTTGAGTTCCCCTAATGTGTTGCACCTTGAACTTAAAGGATGAGATCTTGACCACCCATCTACCAATTTTACCCAGTTGCCGGGGATGAGCAAGAAGCCAAGAGTGAGTCTGATTGTCGGTCTCGAGCAGGAACTCAGCGTGTTCCAGAAAACACCTGAACTTATCTAGAGCGTATACAACAGCTAAACACTCTAGCTCATACACTGAAGACTTTCTTTCCTGCTGGGTCAATGTTCGGGAAATAAAGGCCACAGGCTGTCTAGCACCATCAACGACTTGGGACAGAACCGCCCCGAGCGCCACCGAACTCGCGTCCGCCTGCAAGATGAACGGCTGAGAAAAATGCGGCATCCGTAGCACCGGTGGGGAGATGATAACTTCCTTCAACGTTTCGAAGGCCTTCTGCTGGCTCTCACCCCACACAAATTTAGCCCCCTTCTTTCTCAATTCGTTTAAGGGTGCAGCTATCTCTGCTGCGTTAGGAATAAACCGTCTGTAAAAATTAACCATACCCACGAACCTGGCGATGCCCTTGGCATCCCTAGGCGGGGGAAAATCCCGGATACCCTGGGCCCTTTCAGGGTCCACGGTAACACCTCGGTGCGAGACCAGATGCCCCAGAAATGATATACTCTCCTGTGCAATTCGCACTTTCTCCGGATTAACCGTGAGGCCCGCGTCTCTCAACCTGCACATCACCTCCCTTAGATGACATAGATGTTCATCATACGTTTTGCTGTAGACCAGCAAGTCGTCCAAATAACTGAAAATAAATTTAAATTTTACATCCTGAAACACCAGGTCAAGCAGACGCGTGAGGGTTTGGGCGCCCACTGCCAGACCCATAGGGACCCGCGTATACTGGTACAAATTCCACGGGACGCAGAACGCAGTGTAAGGTCTACTTTCCTTGGATAAAGGGATTTGGTGATATGCAGCGTTGAGATCAATGACGGTGAAGATCTCACTAAACCAATCGAAAGCCGAGTGTAGATCCGGAAGGGGAACCGAATCCACCTCAATGTTAGAATTCAATTTACGGTAATCAATCACCATACGGTGCTTACCCCCAGGCTTGGGTACCAGGAACGCTGGACTGGCATAACTGGAATTGGAAGGTTCAATGACCCCTTGCTCTAACAGCTCTTGAACCTTCTCCCTCAGAACAGCCATTTTCGGAGGGGCGAATTTGTATGGATGTGACCTCACTATCTTGGAATCAGTCAGACGGATTTTATATTCTAGTAAATGTGTGAGTCCCAACGTAGGAGTCAACACTGAGGGAAATTCCTCACACAGTTGGTCCAAGGCCCTCTGCTGGGCGGGAGTGAGATGGTCTAGTGCAGAATCGGGACAAGCTACCTCTTGGATACCTCCCTTAGCTCCCTGGTATCCAAGGAAAGGAATAACAACTCCCCGATTAAATTTGAAATAACACTGGTGCCCATGGATGTCCAACACGAGACCGCTTTTAGCGATGAAATCGGCACCAACGATACAATCAACTCCCAGAGCCGGAGAAACTAGAAAAGGCCACACCCAAGAAAAACCATCGATCTTGAATTTGAAGGAAATCACCCGGGAGATGGGCAGGATTTCCCGTGAAGCAGTCCAGCATACTACGGACGACCGATCCGACCCTTTTATTAAGCCTTGCTTTTCAAGGTCCGCACATACTCGAGATGAGATGATAGATCGGGCTGAACCGGAGTCAACTAACGCTCTGAGTTGACCCTTTTTTACCTCGAGCGACAGGAAGGGGCATACAGAAGCCTTTTGCGGGACAGTAGCAAGGACCTTGATATCAGAAGAGTCAAGACCTATCCTTGGCCTGGCGGCACTTGAACACCGAACAGTCTTAGGACGGGGGGAAGACAACCTCTGACTTGTCTTCCCCTGGTAATCTAGTTTTTTGAAGGCCGGACCCTCGGGGGAAGCGTTGGACGCAGACCACCCTCCGTACAATCGCGGGCAACATGCCCCTGTCTTCGACAACGAAAACAAACCACGCCTCTCAACGGTCCACCTCGATCGCCGGTGGTTCTTTCCGGTCGGGGTTGGGACTGAACGACCCGTCGTTCCACCACTCGAACCTCGCCCGGATTAGCCCTTACGGGCCCACGGGACTCATCAATTGCTTGTATGGCCCGGGATAACACACACATCTTATCGAGGTCTTCATAGCTGCGTGGTCGCTCGGCAAAAATTAAACGCGACCTCTCCTGGGGAGTGACCCCTTCGACAATCATCTGTACTACCTCGATCTCGGGCAGTCCCAACCCCAAAATCCGTACAGCTTCGCGGGTACTACGCGCAAACTCAGCAAAATTCTCCCCGTGGGCTTGCACCCGATAACAATGTTTATGCTGCAGCTGCTCCCGCAATCGGCCAGGCACGCATGCGTCCAACACCCCCCGATGGAAAGACGTCACACTGCCGCCACCTCGTATAGTTTGCGCGACCCGCTCAGCCATGGACCCCCGACAGTAAGGATACACGAGCTCGAGGAGGGTGCCATCCGACATCCCCGGGAAGTGGGACAGCTGGAACAAAATTTTAAAAAAAGTCATCAGCTTATCCACATCCAGACCGTCTACGACGGGAAGCTGCTGGATAGTGGAGGAAAGGGGGTTAGGTAACTTATTATATGACACACTCGATCCGCCCGAGAGCGTCGGCAATTGAGCCGGCGGACTCGGCGTCTGCTCCATGTCCAACTCAGGAGGCTGGGGAGAGTTCATGGGTGGGTGAGATTTCCCGGGCTCGAAATTCCGCAATGCCTTCGCCACCTGTTCCAAGATCGACTTCAGCGTGGCGCTGACTTCGGCAATCGTAGTTTGTGCGGACAAGTTCTCCAGTCGATGTTGCAGATGCTCCGCTCGTTGACGCACTCTCTGCCTCGCCCTGAGGCTGGACGGGACCGACTCCAAATCTTCCATCACCTCCCGCAACTCTCCCCACTTCTCCTGGCACAACTCGAGCTCCGCCGTCACATCGGTAATTTGACGTCGCCCCTCCAGAGCAGAGGGCGTCCCTTAATTGCTTCCTCAAGGAAGCGACATCCCCTTGGGGCCTCCCACCCCAGGACTTAATTTCAAACTCTAGCTCGTGTTTGAGAAATAGATCGGGGTTCATCCCACTCATGCCGCCAACCGCTCTAATTACCACCCACGACACACGCAACAACAAATGACATGAAAACACCAAACACTGAACTGAAAACCTTGAGTACTATTCTTCCATCAAGAGGACCCTCGGGTTCTCTAGCGCTGCGGAGACCTGGCCTACTTCCGAACCACCTACTAACACCACAGAAGGAGACAAGCAACAACCAACAATACTGAACATACATAACATCAAACATCAATCCGACACACACGTCTCACCAACACATAACTCACAGACACAAACTAGTAGTCAGTATTCCTAATTCGGGAATTTAGTCGGTGACGGTACCGACTTCTGATCGGGCCATACCGTATCCCGCTAATGCCATACACTATACTCCGACCTCGAATCAGCCACATTCCATCACCCAGGCAACGCTTGAGACCCCCCGGCAGTTCAACATATCAAATTTTCCGACCACAAATACCCGCCCCAGTGGTGCGACCAGACTCACAAGTTATACAACCTAAACTAGCCTACATGGGCATATACCTAAAAAAAAACAATGGCATAACAATAGCATAGTATTTCCGAGTTTGCAAGCCCCGTCACAACCAAGGACCAAGGGTTCAACCCTAGAATGAACCACGCTCTCTGCTACCATTTGTAACCCCTCTTTCCTTTTTATGCTTTATAAAAAAAAACTTTTTTTTTTATTTATTTTTTTTGAAAGAGAAGCCACTAGTTATTTAAAACTAGGCGAGAGCCTAGAGAAGCCAAAAATGCGCTGGGTCCAGTATGACGGGACTTGCAATTAAACTCAGCTGTTAATTAACAATAACATTTTTTATTGTTGCCCCCATAATTCGTTACATGTAAATATCCCACAAATCACATAAGTATCACATTGCAATCAGCAATAAACCACAAAATACATAATAAATAAATAGTGTTCACATGTCCTTAATTGTGTAAATAGACAATATCTATATATCTATATTGTAACATTACATTTGGAACACCTTAATATCGTACCCGATTTAATGAAGACAATGGATAAGAAGCTAAACAAGAAGAAAAATATCTTTCAAGATGATAGTGAAGAGGAACGAATAACTATTTCAGACTGACTAGTAATACAACTGACCGTACCCAAATTAATGATTCAGGCAAAGTGATGCAAAATACATTCAACCCCGATTAAGACATGAACTTTAAATAATGACAAAATAAGTATTATAAAGACAGACAGATTATGTATCAATGCTATAAGGAAACAAATGGTTTCATTCAATGTATCATAATATCAAGATAATCAAAATACAAATTGAGGGATAATAGGCCCAAACATGCAATACTATGTAAAAAGAAGTATTAGTAAGTGATTAATTTGAATGATGTAATGAAAATATAACAAACCTTATTATAGATACATGAACCATACAACTAATTGTAATAAATAATGGTCATAAGGTTGTCCAGAAAACAGCAAATAATAACTTATTCACAGTAATATTTTATAACAAGAGTGAAGTTCTTTTAATGACAATAAAAATGTAAACCCAAATACAAAAACAATGAATGTGACAAATAGAAACACAATACGATATATTGTAGTATTAAATATATTTTAATGGATAAGGAAGTAGCTGAATATTATGTGTCAGTGAAACCAAAACAATCAGTAACAGAAGTGTCTAAAGGTAGAATTAAAAGTGAACCAGTGGAAATTATTTATAATGAGACAAACAAATCTTAATAATCTTGTATAAATAAGATTATTAATCTTATAAGACTAATTAAAACAAATAGAGATAAGATCAAAGAATAACAGTGGACTAGTACAAGTAATTTTATTATGAAAATATACTAAAAATGATCCCAAGTGAGTGCTATTTTTTATCTCACAATATTAGGTAATATGACTATAAATGTGATGAGATAATATAATAAGTAGTGCAGTGATCAAGGGTACATCCCTGAAATAAAACAAAAACAGCAAGGACTGCATGAAACCTAATTTTAAGGAATAATTTAAGTAATGAAAAAAACATGTGTTTTGTTTATATTAATGGTTCATTGAACTCAAGGCTGGAAGGTCTGAGTTAGAGTACAACTCTTTTGTTTTCAAATATATTTGTTATGTATTAATAATAAGGATTAATTAATTAGTTATCAAGGCAAGATGGAGTGAAAGGAGGTGTTATTACTAGTGGTAAACAGTTGTTTATGTTTAATGAAATTTTAACTTATTTATTCAATGTCAATAAAAGTCATAGCCATGTTGGCATGACACTAAATTGATTTGATTATATATTGTTTTGTTATTGTTCATGTAATGATGTTATCAGGATAGCCAGGAAAGCAACCAACCATTCTAAGTTAATGAGAAATAGAAAAATAACAAAGCAGACAGTAGTTATATAAGGATGATCATTTTTGAACAAATAAATGGAGTAGCAAATGTTTTGTGGATGGCAAACTGTAGGAAGCCATGTAAAACCAACTTCTGTAAATTTTAGATAATACTGTTAGGAATTTTGTGAAACAAATGTTGAAGGATGAATGGATTTATAGTTAATAGTATACACTACAAATCTAGAAGTAAAAAATAATTCGTTTTAAGCGATTTAAGAAAAATTCAAATAACAAAATTGTAACAGCTGTATTTCTTAAGTAAAGGTAGGCATGTTTAGTGTCTATGTGTCACAAATGTAAAGACCAAAATAAAGTTGCTAATAGTTTTAAATTCCCAATCAGTACAGAAAAGTTATACTAATTTAAAGGTTTTGAACAAATTCAGACATTGAAATAATGAATTTACATGACAATGTATATCCGAATCAACCAACCAGATTCCAAGTTTACCCTTAGCAACCAGAAATTTCGGATAAATAAAATGAGACTTCTTTAACAACGGTCATAGCGTACAGACGCGTTTGAAAAACGTCTTACATAATTAACTATAAACTGTCAAAACACATTCCAGACATCTTAATACAGATAGACATACATAATACGAATTATTACAACCGAGTGAGGAACATCCAGCATTTGAATAGAAGAATCAAGAACCAGGGAGGAGGACCGAAGCAGACGTGGGCCCTATCTTCGACCAAGAACCATTTTAAGAAGAGGATTTGGTGAATTCGAACATTTTATTATATTATGCATCAACACCAACTTTTGTATACACGACTTTTTAAGAATTAATCAACTAAAACTACAGACACCATATCACACCAACACTAAGAACACTCACTAATAACACGAATTGAGATTGACACCTTTTTAAACACCACAAGAACCTTTGATTTTGATAATAATTAATAAACACATAAACTGGACATAACCTATAATAACTAGCAACCACTATTCGACTGCATGTGTGCACATTACGCTCTAAACTTTGTAATATCCTTGAACTGTAAAATTTGTACTTTGATTTATAGAATAATATTTTATCTAAATGTAATCCCCGAACCAGATACGCCCTGAGATGATCTATTTTTATAGAAATAATAACCAACGCTTTATTTTGGTCTGAATACAATAAGAATTGCAACTACTGTACCAACTGGTAAAGAAGACATAATTTTTGCCACAATTGTGATTATCATAAAAGAAACGAGAAACAATTAACCAATGCTTTACTGAATAAATGGTTTCTATAAAGATATATATTTGTTGTTATATTTGCGTCGTTATTATTGCTGTTCCATTTAAAAAATAAGTTCACAGAGCACAGCGGACACCACAACGGTTGGCAACGGTGGGTGACGTCACTGAAACGGTACGTATAGTGGGAGCGAGCGGCAGATTACAAAATCATTCGCCGTTCAACATATATTATTAATAGTAACATAATTACAACAACAACAGTGTGGTTGAAAGTAGTTAATACATATATATTTGTTACTAATTGACGTTTCCAACGGGCGGCGTATATAATTTAAGTGCCCGCAACACAAATAGAGTGTTACAAATTGACGAACCCGACAGTGGGGCAGAAAGTAAAGAGCGACACATTTAAATAACACAGTAACACTAAAATACGTGTTACAATATATATATATATATATCGAGCAACATTTCATAAATTATATAAATTCCCCCCCCTTTACTAACACTTAACATTGACATCACATACAGAAACACAAAGACACATAGACTCATAATAATACCCTTATAATACCCATGTTCGACCTGCCCGACAGGCAGTGTTTCTGCAAAGCCTCAAGACCGGCAATCATAAATGTTCAACTTCCAATCACCATAATTTATTAACTTCCATTAATTTAAATAATTAAAAAAAAAAACCCAAAAGGATGATAATGACTAACAAAAGCATAAAGATAGACCGGACTGCCCATATGAATTGATAACATCTGATAATTGGCCCATTATGAGCATATGAAAATCTTTAAGTTTCTTGCACAGTATATAAGTGGGAAAACCCCTAATCACCTGAGTTTAAGCAATTGGCATGATTTTCTAAAATGTTAATTTTGTGTTACAAATCCCGATGGATACATGTATCAGGAAATTGTTCCTAATGAAAATGATTTAATTCAACTGGCAAGAATCAGTGGCATCAATATGCTTTTACAAGGTCAAAAAATTATCAGTGTATGCCCACAAAATATAATTTTTCTTTTCTCTTAAAGTCAGATGGCTGTGTATCATTGATATTATAATAACCGCCTGTTGTATCCTAGCAGATGTGGAAGCGCGCCAGCATGTACCCGACCATATGTGACAGGAATCAAACCTGCCTTAAACTGAATGAACATGTGCCTGACTAAAAAAAACTATGTCCCTTTTACCCCCAGAAAACAGCCTGAAAAACGAAACCCCCAGCCCTTACATGTTAAACTGAAATGAAATTAAAATATGAACCCGTTCTGAACCAGCCAGAACAGAACCCCTAACATGTGACTTAAATTTTATAGTGAATAGTGTAATGACTCTAAGGCTCTTGTATATATATCAAAAAAAATACTTAAGCGTAAAAAAACCTCTGGCACGCTCCCCCAGTGCAGCACACAATTACAAACATAGTACTTAGATTTATGGAGTTAAATTATTAAAGTCACATGATGTTCATAATGAATGTTCAGCTGACACACCCCAGAGCGGACTGTCTAGCAGCGTGGGCACATGGTTTCAAAAGAAAAATAATTTGTAATGCAGGTGAACGGCAGGCCCGGCCAACCAAAATAAAAAGAGTTCATATCACCTTAATCGTGTGCATGTGATGCATCTTGTGGCTGGTCAACAGACTCCCTCTTCCGAACAGGTGTGTGTAGGATGGCTCATGGCTGATGAAGGTGTAGTTACATCAGCCTAGACCAGAATCTCCGACTAGGAACGAGAACCCGGGAAGTCTCGTAAATATAGCTTGCCATAGTGTAGAAGACACAAACTACGCAATAATGTCTGTTCGGGTAGGAGATGTCTGTTGATTCCCTTGTGATAGCTGCAGTCGGACTGAGCTTGCACTTACAATACAGCCCACAGCAAAATTCCGCCGCGAGATGGCGCAGTCGGATTCAACAGTGCCGTCTAAATATCGGCGTACTAAACGACATTTGTGCTCACGTTTATGTAAACGAAATTTATAAAACCTTCGACCGCCGGGTTAGGCAAACACCGGCACAATCGGAACTGTGCCTTTATCCGTTACTACAGTTTTTAATGTTTTTAATAAGCGATTGTGTCAATATATTTTGTAATTTTGTATACAGATATGCCTATACATTTTGTAATTGCCTTAAACGATTATAAAATTTATGTTTATACGTATTTCTGATGATGCAATGAATAAGTAATGAAATATATTAAATACTACTACTAAAGATGTCAAAACACCATGGAGGCCAGAATTAATTACCATAGTAACAAGTAAATAAACAAAAGCTTTTTAGCGGCATCGGAACTGTACAATTATCCATTCCTGCAGTACATTTTCGATGTTTCATATAATATGCGGTTGTATCGATATATTACAGTTTGGAAAAGGAGAAGTATACTAATTGTAAATTGTCCTATTACTTAATGCAAAGCGAAAGTACGTGTTGTTTTCATTTGTGAGGTTAGGTGACAAACGGTTTTTGGTTTTCAGTTTACTGTTGAAATAAATAAAAGCCATGGTTGAGGAAAACATAACGTTTAATGTGTTGTACAATGCTTCTAACACAGTAACACTTAAAATAAAGAATTTAGCGTTTTTTATTTAATAGGTACTTTATATATATCTCCAAAGGCTTAATAAATGGGTACTTTTAAATCTCCACAGGCTGTTGCACTAACATAATAATTTAGTACAAGTTAAAATAGTACACGTGTTGAAAACAGCTTTGGAGAGAATTTGACTAATGAGTACAAAAGAGTTATACGAGCTGACAGAACGCTATATAGACATAGACAATAAAAATTATATTAAAATACTTATTAAAAGTCAAATATTCGTGTGCAAAGTCGCAGGTAACAGTTAGTTTACAATAAAAATGAATATATACTCTTAAACAGATTACTGGTGATCACAGTTATATTCAGCGATGGAAGAACATTCAAACAAGAGTACGTTAAAACAGTCAGTGAATACACTTCACACCTTGACCTATGTACAATTTATGCTTATTTTAATAATCATTTTCCTCTTTCCAAGAGAAAACAATGAAAGGATAATATCTTGTAACTGTTAACACAAAAGAAAAAGCACTGATCAAGCTCCAGCTTTTACCAAAAAATTAATTCTAGAAATGTTTTGAATACAAGAAAAAAGTTGGCAAAGTGTGTCAAATTTGAAAAGAGATTTAGATTAAAACTAACTCCCTAGCTGTTTGGCTGTGGTCCAAGGTTTCCGACAGAACCAGATATTTCAGCAGCACCACTGGAAGAAATCTTCAGAATCTTCAGTGGAAGAAACGAGTCAACGCTAAAGTGGATGTAGTACGTTAGGACCACAGTACTGTAGTTAAGGCTGAAGATGTCCCGTGACATCTCCAGTGACAGCCGGTGGTGCGGCTGAAACATTTGGTTTTGTCGGACACCTTGGACCATGGCCAAACAGCCCGGGAGTTAATTTAATCTAAATGACACCGGCCCTGTAAGCCTTTGTGATAGGAGATTACTTGAATAGGACAATATACATAAAGAAAATAAAGGCTTAATTTTTTAAGTAAACAAAAATAGCATGATCTTCATGATCAAACATCGTGTTTGTAGCATGTGATGTAACTCAACTGTATTATCAATGACGAGAGAAGAAATCAACGATAATGTTTGTTATATTATATTAAGTACTATTGCAATATTTGCCTTTCTGTATCACAGTGACATAATATAATATTATTAATATTAATAATAGCAACTATTATTATTACTTTAAATTCATGGTGTGAAAGCCCGTGTTAATGGACAATGACGTATCACTATCAGACACTTTTATAGGGTTGAGCAGATGAGTAGGGGGAAAGGCGGTTGCTTAGTACCTAGTCTTCAGTTGATATCTTCCAGGATGTGCTGAATGTTCATGGATTCATGAAGATGGTGAGTGGATTCAATCTCTAGCGCAAGTGGCGAGAACATTAGACATACAACACAATAGACCTCTAGTGTTCGTGCACGTTAGACCACTAGACCTGTTATAACACAGAGGGGGTCTATGGTCTATTATTGTTATTACATGATTCCAAGTACAGGAGCAGGCTGTGGGCAATAATGGTAAAGAAAGGGATCCTGAAACACCTCACTAAAGCCATAGAAAGTCTTTATGTAGAAAACAAAAAGTTAATTGAGACAGGAATACAGAGCACAACTCCTAGTGTGGGCCTGATCAATTATGGAGTACGACAAGGGTGCCCATTATCACCCTGTATTTTTAATATAGACGATGTCAAAAACAATTGGCAGATGAACATTCCAGAACATTTTATGATTGGTAACTCTGAAGTTAACACATGGCTGTACACTCATTGAGTCAAATCTGCAAGGATTTCGGATTACAGATCTCTACGTTGAAGACACCAAGCTGATGGCTTTTCATGGACCTTACCCTGTATGAGCAAAAATTGTGTAGATTGTACTTTTCTGGAACAGGTCAGTAATTCTGAATATTTAGTATCTTACATTACAAACAACAAAGAAGCTGCACAAGTTCAATCATGTGTGGGACCATCAGGAGAATTCTAAAGAAACATGCCTGAAATTCTGCAAGGTGATACCCCTCCCCACAATTCTCTGTAGATCTGAGATTGGACTTTAATGAAGTCCCAGGTCAATTGTATTCAAGCAGCCAAAAGATTTATCAACCACATGGCAGGATATACCCTTCAAGATCGCAAAAGAAATGTCGACGTATGGTAGGAGTTGAATATTGTCAGTATACTTGACAGAATTGATCAACATCGGCTACAATGGATGACTCTTGCAACTATGGAATTACAAGCTACAAGTACAGGAGGCGTGGGGCGTCTGAACAAGCGTTGGAGTGATCAGCTCTAGTCTATCTCCTTGGCTGAAACTGGAACAATGCATTTTGGGTTTAATACTTCTTGTTGAACATTATGATTTCAGGTACAAGAGAAGAATTTGTGAAAGCTATTTCATCACTGTCTCCTTCAAAGAAAAAGCCTCTGGCTGCTATGACTTCATTTTACCACCACCTTTTTGAAGGTTTCTACCTATTACTCTTGTAGGTTTAAATTTATACTTCATATTTTGTTTGTACATCTTATTATAATTCATTATATTTAAATAATCTTTATATTATTTTGGCTTTTTCATATAATCTTTCTATTTATTATCTTTTCTATTTACTGACAAAATTCTTTATATATTCTTTTTGCACAGGGTCTGTTCTATGACATTCTACAATTGGTCTTAGAAACTACACTTCAGCTGTTTGGATTCTGCTGTTATCGGTATTTCAAATCCGTAAAATGATGATGAAAAAGCCAGAACTCTATAAAACTCATACCGATTATTCTTTCTGGTTACTTCTTAATGATCACCTTATAATGTCACATGCCATTTTAGTCGAATGCTTTTGTCTTGGAGAAGAGGAACCACAAATCAAAGTTACTGGGCGTCCGGGATGGCAGTTTTGCTACTGTTAATCAACCCACCTTACTAACTTATAAACTTCAAAACAGACTGCCGAAAGCCACTTATGTTCACAGTTATGAAAATACACAGTATATGACAAACACCTTTCATAAACAGGTATTGCCATCTCACTAAGCTGTACCGCTCTCTCTTGCACATTATTTACTTACTAAAAGTTTTAATATATACGAAGGTTTCATCGCTGTGTAATTATGACGGAATGTTGGGAACGTGAGAATACAATTACAGTTAATTGGGTCCGATGCTGCCTCCTTACATATAACATTTGTTACATTCTTAGTAACACACGTTAACTGTATATTTAAAAATACTGTTTTGTTTCTTCAGTCGTAAACTATGTTGTTCTACTACAATTAAAATTACCTAATTAATTACTGTGTCTACAGATCTGTTAGAACACAAAAGCAGCAAAAAATTTATATTACAGTCAAGACCAGGTATCATGCCCAGCTGTTAAGTAAAACTGACTGTTAAACAGGCAACTGCTCGATCCTACCAAATCACTCCAAGTTATCTTAAAAGACAAGGTTAGCGTATGTAATTTGGTCTTGAAGGAGTGGGTCTGGTCGAGTCGGCTCCCATACAAAAGGAAAAACAACTTAAGCCAAATCAATATTACTATCTTTAAGTTGCCTGGAAATGTGTGAAAACTTCCTGAAATCAATACTATTAATGTAAACGATTATGACACAATAAAAATATGCGTTGTTGAAACTTGTTTACAAAACACTTATTGACTGAACTGATTTTCCTATATATTATACTTCAAACATATATGCAAGCTGTGAAATAAACTGGTTTGTACATTTAAAAAAAATCAACTATATTGGCATGCACAGTTGAAACAATAATAAAAAGAGCCAAAAAATTAAGAGTTTAAAATAATTGTTGTCAACTTTTTTCGACCCTCTGGAGGGGGGTGCTATCCCGTTCATCCCTCCTGTAAATACGCCCCTGACAACGGTTACTGGTTAACAAAACTAAGCTTATCAAGAAACTTTTTCCTTTGAAAGCTGTTATGTTAACGCTTGTAAATATCGGCTTTTAAGTCCTTGTCAAAGTTATACACCATTGTCATACACGTAACAAATAAGACTTATTTAGAACCTATATATTCAGTTTATTTCAACAGGAATTAACAAATAACTAACATACGAAGACACAACATAGCCTATATCAAATATCAGAACATGAAAGACGATGTGGCCGATAAACAGTGCGAGAGTCACCAGACACAAGAGTCGTCACCAACATTCACTCAGGGCCGATACCGATTACGACAGCTGTTTTAACAAGCTCGGAAGAGAAAAAGTTGTTTTTTTAAAGATAAAAAGTTGTAACTTACACTACAATCTCAGAATAGTTTGACCAATCGTCGGTAAAAATTTTGTAATAATGGGTACGTGGGAAAATTTAAATTTATGGTTATGCCAAGGAAGGCGCAAAATGCCTTTTTTATTCTCACCATGATAACAATTCAAATAACACTACTAGATACGCGATAAAAGAAACCGTCAAATTGTGAGTAGGCTTAACTAGTAAACTGGTCTGTCCATTCCTTTTTGGAAAATGTCTAAACTCCTCCGGTATCCACACGTTTGTAATGGGGAGTGGTGTTAGTGATCAGGACGTTAATGATGTACGTGAACTAAATCCTCAATTACTGGACGTGTAAAGTGGATTCAAGGACACGGCTGTAAACAGAAGTGCTTTATTTTACAACGTACACTCACAATGCTGTTCACTTAAAATTGCAGTTTTTCGGCAGCTGATGCCACCCATGACTAATCAGAGTATGACTTACGTAACGTGATTTATAATACAAAACGTCATCGGTATGTTTATGAACAGTCGGTTATTTGCTGACGATGAGGTTTGATGAAGTAGTGAGCGTTCTCATAGCTAAGCATTAAATGTCAGTTGAATCACTCTGTTTATACTATGTGTGTGGACAGTAATTACCAAAACAACGGACTTAATATATGCGGCAGAAATCGAACGACTGATTGGAATGCATAAATCAGCAGTAACAAAATGAATGACGAGACGGTCACGTCAGAAACGACCCGGTGAGGTCATCAAGGCTCTGTGTTTCCATTTGTTATACTGTACTGGATCGTAATTTTTGACTCTGACTGCTGCACAGTGATGGTAGAATTGAATCTTTTGAAACTGACACGTTCAGAAGAATGGTGACAGTTCACAGAACTCACACATCAGTTCTGCGTGAATTGAAATTAGAAGACAAAGATCGGCCGCTACCAGCTATACAAGGCAAATTCTGAAGTTGTTCGTTACCATTTTAAGACAGGAAAGAATTTAAAGGTAAGGCATTAATGGGGAAGTAGACAGAAAGAGATCGATCACCCGTCGGATTTATCGACCAAGTCAAAGTACGGTACTTGGACACAAAGTTAACAAAGTTACTAATTTGTCAGTGAAGAATGTAATTAGATCGTATGGAGAATAACTGTTTCATAGACTACAAACAACGATGACGTGGAAGAAGAAGATTACGCATTCCAAAGCGGTAGAACATTTATATTACATCTAATGCACGTTATGGAGAAAAATAATGTCACAACTACGGGAGCTAGTCGACCAGTGAATACATACTGATCTAGAGGTACCGGGCTCAACTCCCAGGCATACCATTGAATTAACGTGCATTTTCAATACAGATGACAATCTCGTTGTTCATCTACAACGGTGCTGTAGCCAAACTGACTAT
The DNA here is from genome assembly GCA_034769895.1 of Magicicada septendecula. Lineage (NCBI taxonomy): Eukaryota > Metazoa > Arthropoda > Insecta > Hemiptera > Cicadidae > Magicicada > Magicicada septendecula. The sequence continues at coordinate 356,862,494 of CM068374.1, read as the reverse complement.
AGCCTACCGCTTGGAATCCAACTCCACTTCTCTGTAACTTGTCGTTTCCTTCACATTTATCGTCACGTATTTTTCTCTTATCCCGGTTTATTTTCAATTCTCGTTTCCTTTCTTCAATTTATAATTTTTTCAGAGTTTTCAGCCTTTTCTAGTCCTTGTTATTATAGCTAAAACATCCGCTTATTGGCTAGACGAAAGGTGCATGCGATTTGTAGATACAGAAAGATAAATGGGTCTGGGATCACGCTTACAAAAAAGAAAAGATACGGTATTGCCAAGGGATGGAAGGGAACGGAACCTTAATAGAATGGTAATGGGAGGAAAGATTGAAGGAAAAGTGAGGAATCTGAAATATATTTAGACTCGCTAATAACAGAGGAAAATTCTGTATTTAGCACAAGAAATAGACGCCCCCACTGCTGCTGGTAACAGATCATGTTTCGCACTCCACTGTTAAAGGCCTTGAGTAGGACCACAAAAGTAAAAATTTACAGAACAATAATAATAAGATCTATGCATCAGAGAAGAGAGACGTGAGAGCGAAAAAGTTGAGAAAATATTTGGGGGCTGTCAGTGAAGGTGGAGCTGTTTGGGAAATAAGAAGAATAATGCAGATTTGGGACAGCTGTACAAAGGCCCTGAAATGGTGGCAGAAGTAAGAAATTCAAGAGTAAGATGAATTAAATTACAGACATGTCACAGGAAAAAATTAGAATTAGTTCATTTTTATATTTTCGTGTACATACAAACAATAAAGCAAAAAGTGACAATCATCTCCAACGATTACGTACAATATAAACAATACGGTACAGTAGTATAGACTGTTTACAATCAAACATACTGTTGTACTGCAGATAGGTACCTCGTCAGCCAGCAAGGAGGTTACCCTGCTATGCGAAGGTTACTTTCTAGCTTTAACATATGTGAAAGCTGCTAAAACTAATAATATATCTTAATTAAATGAAAAATCCTTAATGTAAAAATTAAAGAATGGTAGGTAAAAGAAGACTATTATTTTTTGGTCATTTATATAGAATCGACGACAATAGGTTAACAAAGCAGATTTTCAAATATCTGTGGGGGAAAAAGTCAACATCTCTCTCTCCTATGGCACTACAGCCCTTGTTAGGCCTTGGCCTCCTTCAATTTTTCCCCCCATTCTCTTCTGTCGGTAGCCATCCTCCTCCAGGAACGCACTTTCAGTATTTCTTTCGCATACTCATCCACCGCGTCCTCCCATCTTCTCCTTGGTCTTCCCACTGGTCTTTTTCCGTGGGTTCTGGTATTCAATAGTTTTCGTGGTATTCTCTCTTCCCCCATCCTGGCTACATGACCAGCCCACCTTACACGCTGCAGTTTTATGTATCGTGTTAGCGGTGGTTCTTTATACATTTGATACAATTCAAAGTTATATCTTATTCTCCAGCTATGTACGTCATTAACTGGTCCCAGAATTCTTCGTAATATTTTTCTTTCAAAGATATCGAGAGTGTCTGCTGCTTTGGAGTTCAGGATAAACGTTTCACAGCCGTAGAGAAGTCGACATCAATTTGGATTAAAGAAGTGCAAAAGGATATAGAAAAAAGTAATATAAACGCAGAAGAAGCAATTGAAAGAGAAGTTTTTCGGGCAAAAGTGTTAAAAGTGGAAGGAGTCCAGGGTAGGAGAGAGAAAAAGGCAGGTTCAAAGTGGACTGAAGACAGAAAGAAGAGACACAGTGAAAAGACGAAAGAATATTGGAGAAAACGAAAAGAACAAAGAATACAGAATTGAAATTGGCATGTGGTCCTTAGATAGCCGATGCAAAAAAAATTTCCAAAATTAAATTATAATTATAAGAAAGGTTTCCCAAGGACGGCCAGGAGGGAAAAGTCCGAGGGAAAGACGTGGTTAGACGAGATGGAGAAAACTAGAGGAGGATCGATAAGCGTTGTCGAGTGCGCCACGGCTGTAATGCTGTGAACGAGTATGCTGTAACTTGTGCATTGACTTTTATCTTATAGTTCCTGTGATGTAACACGCTCTTTTCATCCCTTTAATCGCGATATTAAATAAAATCCCGATACGCCGTCAAGTCGCCTTATTCCGTTATTCACGTTACATTCCTTACGTACTTCTTCGTATACAAAACTACTGGCGTTGCGTTTTCAAAAGACGTCAGTGATGGGTTATTGACATTAGACGGACTTCTTCCATCACTGTTAAAATGCGATGTTCGGCTACACAACGAATCGGCAGCGTTTTCATCGGTAAGCGGTGAAATTCCGAATATCTGGCTTCGTTCCATCAGAAAAATGGTTTAGGTGTCGGGTAGGTTAGCGTGTGTTGTTTGGGAGTTAGTTTGTGGGGGGGGGGACGAGTGTCTTCCGTTTGACTATACAAAGGGGTGTGACTTAGTGCCGCGTGTCGCAGTTTGCGGTTGACCTTGAGGCGCAGTGGCGGATTATCCATAACGCTAGGGTATGCTGCAGCACCGGGCACCAGGGCGTCAAGTGTCAGAGGGCACCATCCAGCTGAATTGACTAAGCGAAGCAAAGCTTATGATCACATTACGCAATTGTTTGGTTTTCTTACGTAGTTATTAACCATGGAGAGTGTCCAGTTAGAAAATCACGCGAAAGCTCTTACAGAAGTTTACTCGACTGATATGAATAACAATTTTCTAATGAAGGGCCATTTTTTATATTCCCCTCCAAATTGCTTACTGGATCCGCCCCTGTCATTTACTATTCTCAGAAGCCTCCCTTCCATCGACCATCAGTTATCATCGGTTATCAAAATTAAGCAGTCGTTTTCCTGGATATGGGACCTGCTACAATATTCGACGGAATAATGTACAATAATAAAAACAGGAGAAAATTAACGAAAAAAAAATCTATTTTGTAACGAACGTATTGTTCTCATAAAGTGTGTTGGTATATTACCGTAGCACATACTGAATGACTCGCACGTAGCAATTAGTAGACTGCACAGTTACGTACACGTAGCTGGGAGGAAACGGTGCACTGTGCACTGCACAAAACTTTAAAAAGGAAATGCTATCGGACGACAAATAAAGTTATGACCTAACAACGCGAGGACGAGGCCAAACTGTGTGCTTTGCTTTGCAAGTGACACACTCACACACTGCAATAAACACGGCTTAAATTGCGATTCACAATGGAATTCTGCCAAATTGCCAATGGTATAACAGTAACGAACACTCGCAGTCTCGCAGATATTAAACTGAACGGATATTATACGCAAATGACACAGTGATGCCGATCTCTGTAGCTACAATTACTCGAAAATTAGCCTGACTGTGATACGCCAACCTATTTCGCTACTATTAGCAGGTTAAAAATACGTTGAATCAAGTTACGGTGTTTAAACCTTAGGGTACGGTCACACGTGCGTTTTTTCTCGTACGTGCACGGACGGAAGTGTAGTCAGTCACACAGGCGGTTTATAATCGGACGGCAGCGTCAGCGTTGGGACGCCTCGGATGCGCATCCCTACAGCTCTGGCTATAAAGGTTAAATGTGTATATAAAGGTTAAAACGCAACTGCACAGAAGCGTCCGTGATTAGATTTGAGAAAACATTGGTTATCGATAGTAAATAAAGTCTTTATTAAGAAATTTTTTACATTACATGTTTTTTTTATAAAGATGTCAAAAACGCCATGGAGACTCAGAATTAATTACCATAGTAACAAGTAAATAAACAAATGATATTTTAGGGGCATCTCTGAACAGTCCGTGTGACCACCCTCGTGCGTTTTAAAAACGCAGCAGGTTGCGTTTCGATGCGGGAGACCTTGAAAACCCAGCAGAGTTGACGACCCGTGCGTTTTTTCCACGTCCGTGTGACGAATTTCATTGGCGCCTGTGTGTTAAATTCAATGCGTTTCCCAACCGCACGCAAACGGCCGGGGAAAAAACGCTCGTGTAACCGTACCCTTATACATCGGCTGACGGGTGACGAAGAATATATCGCCGGTAAAACGGACGTAATTTTACTTCGCTTTCCATGTATATCATCAGATATATTCTTCTTCTTCTTCGTTAGTAGTACAGCCCAACTTCAGCCCTGGCTTCCAATACCATGTCCTCCAATGTCTCCTATCCGTCGCAATCTCAGCGTAACCCCTCACATACATTCTTCTGAGATCTTACAACGCAGGTCTATCATCCAACCATCTTATCCTATGACGACCCCTCTTTCTGCTTTTATATAGACTCCTGTGCCCTCAGGATTTTCTTTGGCATTCGCTGGTCATCCATAGGTTCTACGTGACGTAATCTGTTCTGGGTGATAACTCCACCCATTATCAACGATATAGGAAATACCCGCAATATGTACACGTGCGCTTTGTAACACAGGGAACTAAGCACTGAAATGAAACGATATGAGACAGCTATCAGAAGCGTAGCCAGGATTTTCCATTAGTGGAGAATTTCGATGACGACGGGGGATATGGTTGCTGATACGGTGGGGGGGGGGGGGGGGAGGTAATTGGTCTGTAAAATGACAAAACATCTCTATCGCGCTCCGAAAACACAGAGTAAATTTCGTATTCACTTAGTAAATTGACTCCCCTTTTACATCCATGTTCCATAAGGAAATGGAAGTATGGTGATCGCGGAAAAAATCGTGTTTGAGAGAAGGGCTGATTCTGATTGTGCTACTCTCAAACATGAAGAAAAGTCATTTTCCGCAAAGTGTCTGTCTGTAGAATTGTTTCTATGGCGAACGATAACTGCCGCAAATTCACACAGAATCAAATAATTTTTTGCATATGTGCCGAGTTGTAGAGGGCTCAAGGCTTATTGATTTTGGTGAAGATGGGTTAAGGGGGAGGGGTACTTTACCTGCAACGTGTTACGTTTTAACAAAAGTAAAGTACTTAATTTTGATAAAAAAGTATTCTGAAAAGAAGGTCACAATAATCGACTGTAGAAATGCAGATGAAATATCTATAAATGAAAAGGATATTTGAAGGGAGAGTGGGTAATTTTCTATAAATGAGAATGATAGTTGAAGGGGAAGGGGATAATTTTTTCATGTGTACTACGTTATCGGCAACAAAAAAGTAGTTTCTCTGGAAATATTTCATTTCAATTTGTCAAACATAAAACTCGATCTACAAGGAACACACCTAACTTGTTAGAGATTTTCGAACTGAATTCAAGGAAATCACTTTAAATATAAATCATAGAACATAGAAGTCATGTATAGTTCCCCATACCGATATTCAGACTTACAGTTGCTCAACAGTCTAAGTAAATTTTTTGTCAGGATTCACCTATTAAGACCCCAATGGGAGGGTTATACTCGTAAGACACATAACCCACGCCTTGGCTACGACACTCTGCTAGCGCTAGTTACATTCTTTTCAGGATACTTTAAGTACTGAGAATTAAGTACTTTACTCTTGTTAAAACGTAAAACGTTTCAGATAAACTACCCCTCCCACTTAACCGATCTTCCGAAATCAATAGGCCTTGAGTTCTCTACAACTCGGGAACATATGCAAAAAATTATTTGCTTCTGTTTGAATTTACGGCAGTTATCGTTCGCCATAGACAAAATTCTACACACAGACATTTTTCAGAAAATGACTTTCTTCACGTTCTGAGAGGAGTAGGGCAGGCCGGGGCAAGTTGAGACGGAGGCAAGTTGATACAGTGGAGGCTGTGTGGGAACGCGCGTGCGCAGGGCAACGTCCGTGGGACAGGAAACACATTCATTAGTTCTCAGTATTTGAGCGTGTGTGCAGTGGAGCAGTGTTTATCTGAGCGAAGTTATCGTGATAAATTTGTTTTTTGTAGTGAAAAGTAAGTTTTTTGTGTGCTGTTTGAAGTGTACTGGTGGGCTTAAGTAATCTGTGAACGATTAATTCTTGGTGTTACTTCGTTCTACTACTAATAGGTAAGATAAATCAGCTGTTGTTGTTAGTCTACGCTTGTTCTCTGTTCAGTCGCACTTGTTTAATCAAAATGGCGTCGGTTGGGGCAAATTAATACGGTTGATTTGGGGCAAGTTGATACGGTGTATCAACTTACCCCAGCAGCTTCTAAGAGTGTTTTTTCGTTTGTTTACAGAAAATGGTCCGAAATTATGTTAAAAAAACCAGTCGGGGAGAAATACCAATTGAGACATTTGAAAAAGCGTACACCGAGGTCCTGGAAGGCAATCTGTCTCTAAGAGAAGCTGCAAAAACTTATGGTATTGACAAAATGACTCTTATGAGATATAAAAAAAAGAAAGAAGCAAACCAAGGTGAGAAATTTAAAGTACGAATGGGATACGCTAAACATCGACAGGTGCTCAGTGAAGATTTAGAGCTACAGCTAAAGGATTACATTATACACTGTGCAAAAATTTACTACGGTTTGACTCCCAAAAATATCAGGGAATTAGCAGTGGCTAACAATGTTCAATTGCCTGATGTATGGACAAATAATAAAATTGCTTCGAAAGAGTGGTTTACTGCGTACATGAAAAGGCACCCTAGACTGTCTCTCAGAGAGCCTGAAGCCACGAGCCTAAGTCGTGCTACAAGTTTTAATCGACACAATGTGGGTACATTTTTCAACAACTTGAAAAGTGTCTTAAGTAAATACAAATTTGAGAGTAAAGACATTTGGAACACTGATGAAACCGGCATTCAAACGGTCCAGCGACCAGGAAAAATTATTCCAGAAAAAGGATCTCATCAGGTAGGCAAGGCAACATCAGCAGAGAAAGGGACAACCGTAACCATCGCCACTGCAGTAAATGCTATTGGTAATTCCGTGCCCCCTATGTTCATATTTCCGAGGGTCTATTTTAAAGACCATTTTATTCAAAACGGCCCCCCTGGCTGTACTGGTGTTTCACATCCGTCAGGTTGGATGACAGCATCTTCATTTTTAATTTTTATAAAACACTTTCACAGTCACGTCAAGTCAACCAAACAAAGCCCTTGTTTGCTGATACTGGACAATCACGACTCTCATTTGTCAATAGAAGTGTTGAATTTCTGCAAGGACAATGGAATCGTTATGTTGTCATTTCCTCCTCATACGTCTCACCGACTACAACCCCTGGACAAGTCAGTTTATGGACCTTTCAAAAAGTTTTATTTTTCAGCTGTTGACAACTGGATGACTAACAATCCAGGAAAGACTTTTACTATATATGACATACCAGGAGTAGTTAGTAATTCCCTACCTAATGCTCTAACGCCAAAAAATATTACGGCAGGATTTCGAGCAACTGGCATCATACCATTTAACCCCGAAATTTTTACTGATGAAGATTACCTCTCTTGTTATGTAACTGATCGTCCAATAGGTGAAGGCCGTGAACAAAATATTTCATATGATCAGAAAAAAGCTGACTTCAGTATGTCAGGGACCAGTGCTGATAGATTAGAACCCGTGCCGTCAACCAGCAGTAACTCTCAAGGTCGTATGTTAGTAAGCCCAGAGGAATTACGTCCCTACCCAAAAGCCGGGGAGAAGAAAACAAATAGAAAAGGAAAACAGCCAATGAAGTCATCAGTTCTTACAGATACCCCAGTGAAAAACCGACTAGAAAGTGTAGCTAAAGAAAGAGATAACAATAGGTTATTAAAAGCAGAACGGGCTAAAAGAAGACTATACAAATCTTTGGCAGAAGAAGGAAGCCAGTTAAAAATTAGTAGCAAGAAAAAAAAGAATGCTCCAAAAGCTGCAAAAGGGACTAAAGAAAAAATGAAGAAACTACCAACCAGGAAACATTTAAATAAAGAATCAGAGTCAGAAGATGAAGATAGCTTGTGTCTGATGTGTCTTGAGCCATATTCAGCTTCCAAACCAGGTCAACAATGGATACAATGCATTTCTTGCAGGAAATGGGCCCATTTGGAATGTGGAAATGATAGTGCTCTGTATACATGTATTAACTGCCTATCAGATGCGTACATAACTGAAAGTGAAAGTGACTAGTGTTTTTTAATGTAACATTATAGTTCTCTTCACAACATTTTTGTTTTTTCTTTATGTTCTCTCTTGTTTCATAAATCAATGGTCAACTTCCAGTATTTTTGATTTTTATACAAAAATTAGTAATGAACATATGTTTTTATGTCTGTAATTAATATACATTTATTTTATTTGTATTTTGTTTTATTCAAGCAACCTGTGTCTCACCGTTATTAACTCACTCCAAATCAGTATCAACTTGCCCCATCTTGGGGCAAGTTGAGACGTCGTGTAGTGATTAACTATACAGGTTCTCGTACGCTTATACATTTGATTTTTTAGACCATACTATGCTGTTCTGAAAGCTTAAGAACTAAGCTATCTACTAATAGTAAATTTGACTTGTTACAAGTAACTGAATAAAATTAAAAAATTAAAAATTGTATCAACTTGCCCCGGTCTCCCCTAAAATCAGAATCAGCCCTTATCTCGAACAAGATTTTTTCGCCATCACCATACTTCCATTTCCTTACGGAACATGGAAGTAAAAATACAAAAATTGATACAGCACAAGGAATAATATGCTTTAGAATTAATAATTAAAACTCCAATGGAGAAAGACCACAACGGTGGTGAAGGCGGGGAAGAGGATCTTCGGTACGGCAGATCCGGCGAAAGTGGCAACCCTTGTTTCTGTGGGTTAATGCAGAAATGACACACGGTCAATGGTCTCAACGGTGGAAGAGGACTATGTTCCCAACGGCGGAGAGAGCAGGAGAACCTAGGAGGTGGGACTCTGAATGAAACCCAGAGCAGGTCTGGAGGCTCTAAGGTGGCAACCCCACCACTGGACTTACCTTACAAGACGCTGGTAACGTCTTTAGGGGACATGCATTATACTCGCAATCTTCACAAAGGTAAAGGAAAGCATGACGGATTTAATGGGTTAATGACCAGGCGCGGAAAGGACAAGATTCACGGTATATCGAGAATATTACAAGTAGGAACCTGGAATGTAAGAGGGCTCGGTAATAAAGAGACTGAACTTAATAATGAGCTAGCTAATAAAAAGTTAATGTAGCTGTAGTCACAGAGACGAAGAAGAAATTAAGTGGTACGAAAGAATTGGAAAATTACGTCATGGTTTATAGTGGTGTTCCCCAATGTAAAAGGGCGGCTTGTGGGGTTGCAATCCTCCTGCATAACCAATGGAAATCAAAAATAGTAAGCTACAGTTACATATCGGAGCGAATGGTTACATTGAGGATGAAAACAGAGAGAGGTCACTTAACAGTAGTCGGGGTCTATGCACCCGAAGAAGGGAAGTACGATGAAACTCTTATTTTATGAGTCACTTCAGAAGGTATTGAATACACATATACGAACTGATTATGTGATTGTGGCCGGAGACTTGAACGCTAGGGTTGGTTCAACTCCAATACCAGGAGTTGTAGGCTGTTTTGGAGAATATGTGATAAATAGAAATGGGCAAGAACTAAGGCAGTTCGCATCTTTTAATAAACTTAAAATAACGAACACCTTTTTCAGGAAAAAGGACATTTATAAATATACATGGATTGCTAGAGGCTATCGCTCACTAATTGTTTACGTTATAGTCAATGAAAAGATGAAGAACTTAATACAGGACACAAGGGTTTACAGGGGACCAGAAATAGGCTCAGATCATTACCTAGTTATATCAGAAATAAAACTTCTACGAAGGTGGAAAAAATTTAGAACAAAGACTATCAACTCAGAGGAAGTATATAAGGTTTATCTGCTCCAAGACGACGGTATCAAATATCTGTACCAACAAAGATTGGGAGCATATTTAGCAAACATCAATACAGAAAATGATATTAATAGGGAATGGGAAAATATACGAGCGTGTATAGAGAAGAGTGCACATGAGGTAATAAGTCGGAGGAAGAAATTTAGGAGAAGAAAAGGATTGAAAATTTGGACGGAAGAACTTGAACAGGCTATAAAAGATAAAAAGATAGCGTATCATAAATACTTACAAACGCCAAGTGTACAAAATGAGGAAACTTATAATTCAAAAAGAAATACCGCAAAAGCTATAGCCCGGAGAGCCCATCAACAATACTGGGATATATCTGTAAGCAACATAGAACATGACCTGCATGGACGGCAGGAAGTAGCGTATAAAATCATTAAACATCTAAACTCTCAGGAAAGAGACACAGCTAGATTAAACGTGATCGAAGATGAAGAATGGAAAAGGCACTACCAAGAACTATGGTGTCAAGCAGAAGCAAACAGGGACGAAGGAAGCGACATAAGTGCTTGCGTGGATATGATTACTTTAGATGAGCTGCAACAGGCACTAAGAGACTCTAAAAATAGGAAAGTAAGTGGACTGGATAAGATAAACATGGAGGGCCTCTTTTTGAACTGCGATTTCTTCATTTGATTAATGAATGTTGGAGAGCAAATGATGTGCCATCAGCATGGAACAAAGCGGAGGTAATATCCCTTTTTAAGAAGGGTGACAGACATAGGTGTGATAACTATAGGGGAATCAGTCTACTTAACTCAGCTTATAAGGTCTATTCACGGATAATCAACAATAGACTGAAAATTATTACTGACGCATTGCTATGTGAAGAACAGTCAGGTTTTAGAAAGGGACGCTCTTGCATTGACAATGTTTTTATAATACAACAAGTGATTGAAAAAAGAAGAGAGTTCAATCTTGAAACGCACATAGCATTTATAGATTTTAAGAAGGCGTTTGACAAAGTAAATAGACAAAAGCTGTGGGAAATTATGAATATAAGAGGGTACCCTCGACACTTGATCCAGCCATTGAAAGGACTATATAAACGAGCAGAAATAGTGATAAATACGGGACGAAGTATAAGCACAGAGCTAGTAACAACACAGGGTGTGCGACAGGGTTGTACCAATCTCCAGCTTTGTTTAATGTATACATAGATCACATAATCAGGATATGGAAGGAAGAAGTCCGTGGAGGTATTAAAATAAACAGCAACACCACTTTAAATTCGTTACTTTTGCAGATGATTTAGCAATACGTAATTCAAACGACTGAAGATGGCCTGCAAAGATCGGTGTACACATTAGAAACCACAGCTAACGAATATTCCCTAGAAATATCGGCACAGAAAACTAAAATTATGGCATTTAAAGGGAAGAATCCACAACGCTCAACAATAATGGTGTATGGACATCCTGTGGAACAAGTATCACATTTTTGCTATTTAGGATCGGATGTCAGCTATCTAAAAGGACATGATATAGAAAGAAAACTTCAGAGATTTGAATACATAGGGGGCACGATAAACAGAACGTTAGGAAATAAAACATGTAAGGAAACAAGATTAAAGTTATATAAAACCATGGTTGTCCCAATTCTGACGTACGGCAGTGAGACCTGGGTTCCTTCAAAGCTAGATAGGCTAGTTGCACACACATCGATTTCGATCGTACGGTAAAATATCGTACGATATTTTATCGTGTGTCCGTTGCTTTCACACACCACGGTTTTTTTCCGTGTAGAGTGCAGTCGTTTTAGCTCGAGATCACTCAGAGTTGTATGAAAAATGAATCCAAAACGTGTTGTTGCTGTGTGGTTGGTGTACCGTCGTCTCAGGCGTCGTAGGATTAAACGAACTTACTGGGTTCATCCAATTAACGAGAAAAGGGAACAAGCAGGATCATTCCGCACATTTTTAGAAGAACTTCGAAAGGATGAGAACAAGTTCTTCAACTATTTTCGAATGTCAATACCATCGTTCGATGAACTGCATGAACGACTTAAAAGTGAAATCCAATTGTTGACATATGTACATATATAGAAGATATAAAAATTAAATTATGCGAAAACTCACTGAATTCATTTTTTTCCTTGTCCTCCATATCTTCAAAATCCGTATTTATTTCACAGCAGACGTCTTTCCATGCATTTCTGTCTTTGTAAACGTCTAGTGTTTTGTCCCTTAGCATTGGTCTTATTTGTACCAATGAAATAAGATTTCATTATCAATATTTTCAGCTATACTTAAATAAAATAACACACTAATTAACTACCGTATCACAAACTAAAATCAATATTTGAATACCATACAGAATAATCACTTTTAACTATCCGTTAAAAAAATTCTCGTGTTTACATGTAACCTCGGTAGAACCTCCTCATTATTAAACTAATAATACTAGTAAAGGATTTTAAGAGTTCGACTGAAGTGTTTATAAACCAAAAAACTAATATTATTATTTAATAAAATTTGCTAATAATATTACTTACTTTTATGAAATAGGTTCCAGTTCGGTCAGAAGCAACAAGTCAAATGAAGACGGATTTTTACCGTACGAATATAAATCGTGTAGTGTGCAAGCGTGCATTGGGTCACGTACGCCACTGAATTCACGGACACGGCACGGCGATCGTCTCTTGCAGTGGCAATGGACGGAAGCTAAACGGGATCGTGCCGTGCCGTGTGGAGATCGTACCGTGTGCAAGCTCCCATGCTCTTCTTCGTTCTACTAAAAGAATTCGATAGTACGATATTTTACCGTACGATCGAAATCGATGTGTGTGCAACCAGCCATAGATCAAAGATTCAGGCAGCTGAAATGCGCTTTCTGAGAAGAGTCGAGGGCTGTACGCGATTAGATAGAATACGTAATGACGACGTCCGGAATGCGCTAAACATCTACAATTTGAATCATCGAATAGATGATTACAAACGGAAATGGCGGGAACACATCGACCGCATGGACAAATGTAGACTACCACAACAAATAGGATCTTATAAACCAACGGGCAAGCATAACGTTGGAAGAGCTGTTTCAAGATGGGACCAACTATGACATTGTGAAGACGGAACAGGCATTTCTGCCTATACCATGAAGTGTAGGAGAAGAAGAAGATTAATAATTAAAATATCGGTATGGAGAACCATACATGACTTCCATGTTCTAAGATTTATATTTAAAATCATATTCGAAATGAAATATTTCGATAGAAACTACTTCTTTCTACTTTCTTTCTTCAGCCTCAACCACAGTACTGTGGTTACTAACGTATACCTATAACATGAATAAGTTATAAATCTATTGTGCTAACCGCGATTGAATTACTTAATGTGTTAATTTAATAATTTCTTAAATTTATCTAGCCCTTAAGTTGGACGCCATTTTATAACAATCATTTAATATGCGTATTGATAGCACAATAAATTAATTATTAAATATATAAAATTATCGATCACTGACAAGTATGTGTATAATTTAATCTTAATGATGATTCTAACTATCTACGTTCATCAACACATACGTGATATCATTTATTTAATTAAACATAAGAAACTCTTAAAATCTATTTGCATTCTTTCAAACTTTAAGTCGATATTCGGGTTGCATTGGTAATAATGAACGCATGTTTCTGGTTAACTAAAATACTAGTTTAATTATCGTTTATGACATATTATAATAGTACATAGAATACGTCGCTGTACCTGAAATACATACATATTTATAATAAACAAAGATATATCTCAATATATGCTGAAATAAAGAAAACATACATACATATATAAATCAAATGATGTTACAATTCAATATTCTATTTATTTAATGCGTTCATTAAATCCCAAATAAGCTTTTGTTTATACGTTCATTAACTACTTATTTCAATTTTACTCATTACTTTTCTTCATAATTTCTCAGGTGTGAATTCTTTGAAAGAAACCAGGTCAGTAGAAGTTACAAATTAGAAGTAATTATAATAATGGTTACTTGGTTAGTGAATATCCATTAGTTGTTGACGTAGTCTCGTTCTGGTGATGGAGATGGCTCGTAGATACATTCCGTCGTTAGTTGTTTTATCACTGCCACTTATCACTTTATTCTTCCGACCACTCGCGTAGGTGTTGTATAGGTGTGGGTAATTGAAGTTTAGTGTTCAATCAATGTTCTATCTTACTGTGTTTGCTGTGTGTTCGTTTTAAAGTCAATAAACATGTCTAGTTTCATTTGTCGCTGCTTCCACAAACGATCCTATAATTGGTTAGTTTGTTTAATGTTTCGTGTTCATTATGTTGTTGAGACACAATATTAAGTTCCAATAAGTTGTATATCGTTTAGTGATGCTGTCTGTTAGTGTAACGGTCTGATTGTTCACTTGGTGTACATTTCACTAAGTCCGTTAATGCGCACTCCGGTAAAGTTCACTACCGCGAATGAATGTATTAAGTTTTAAGTTCCTTGTTATTTATCTAACTTCCGAATGATTCGAGTAACAATGGAAAGTTTATGATGTACCGTCTCTCGCACTTGAAGTTAAACTACTTGATAATTGAAATGTAAACTGTCTGAAAATTCTGTATGACTGACTAACAATTTGAGTGTGACTGCGTAAAAATTGAGTATAACTGACGCTCCGTCTTCCTGGACAGCTAGTTTTATTAATTCGTCCCTACTCAAAATTTTGTCTCTGGCGCGCTTCACGCCCACTTCTTTTCGAGATTGGTCAGTTTTTGATTTTCTCGGAATATACTGTCCCACTCTGTCAAAATCCGACGTCATAGTTCTTTCGATAGGTTCTTCGTCTCAGTTGCTATGGAAACATCCCTCACCATCAAATTTCTCGCTGGCTGAAGGTCTCTGATAGGTCCTTAGGTCTCCCTGCTCTCCAGCTAGACGATCGTTGACCCGCTTCGAAGAAACTCTGGCTATAAACAATTTGTCTAACAGCCTATTGTCTGAGTAAACTCTGCGTTTCTATAGATTCCCATTATCTGTACTTACAGTCTTCCTGGCGTATTGTTCTATGCTCTTACCCCTTTTTTCTGGCTATTACTAATTTCGAACATCTGCTGGTCGTTGAAGTCACTCCAACTTTCCCTTCGTAAATTCTTGTCTGTCAATTAGACGATACCTCCAGCTGTGTAACATGACTTTAGTTTTTGTCAGCCTATCTTCCAGTATTGTTACTTAAGGTGCAGCGTTTCCGTTTCATTGTAGTATGGAGCATTACTTGTTTTTGTCGCTTATCGTCTACTGACGTAATACGGCCACATCTGCTACAATTCTTGGTACGGGTGTGAATGTCCTCCTTACTTTGTTACAGCTGCGGAGAGCAATAATTCTGGACGAAACTTTCCCTGTCATCTTACGCCACCAAATTCTATAGTTGGATAGAACTTAATGCGTTTCTATTGTCAAGTCAGCAACGCTTCACTGACACCTTCTCATTACTCCTTATTTATTGCTCCACCATAAGTCGTTGACACTTGCCTCGTGTGAACGTACTCTGCCGAGGTGAGAATTTAAAAAATTTTTTAAAATTTTCTGCTCGTTACAGTGTCCTCAATTTCGATTTGACGATGTGACCTCTGGGAACAACTCAAATCTAAATTCTGCGCCCTGTACGTCGCCTCGTGTCCATCTTCTTCAGGGGAAGGTATACACAATAACCTACTTTCAAAAGCTTATATGACCAGTGGTACACCCCCTTTTGGTTTTAATTAGTTCTCTGAATTTATTGCCAGCTATTTGGGATAGCTGAACGCATTTCACATTGTCGAATTGACATATAAATACTTTATCTTTATAATTTATAATATAAGTCATAAATTCCATAAGCAATTAAATAATTTCATCAATTGAATAA
The DNA here is from genome assembly GCA_034769895.1 of Magicicada septendecula. Classification (NCBI taxonomy): domain Eukaryota; kingdom Metazoa; phylum Arthropoda; class Insecta; order Hemiptera; family Cicadidae; genus Magicicada; species Magicicada septendecula. The sequence continues at coordinate 356,846,904 of CM068374.1, read as the reverse complement.
GATCTTACCTTCTAAAATATCATATTCACAAGATATTATCAAATAGTTAAGCGGTTCAATGTAACCTTTACGTGATATCAAAGAAAATCTCCTATACATATACACCTTTGTGCACTATTAATGATCTTACCAATAAAATCTTTTAAACTATTATTTTAAAATTAGATTGTTAATTGACACAATCGCTACGTTAACTGTAATTATCTTAATAATTTACATACACGTATAACATTTAGTTTCAATGATTGACCTACCTCATGATAACATCATTTATAATCCTAACCTACTAATTACATATATTCACATTAATAGAGTTCATTCACTATCTAGTTCGTTAAATATTATCACTTATCTGATTTAAGTGTCCATTTTTCTCACTTTGTCCTTTTAACTTATTACCATATAAATCAATTAATAGCAATTAAATGTCCTTTGCTTCACTGCAATATTTTTATAAAATGTCACACTAAATGTTAATTTATCTTATTATCTAACATTTACTTAGTGCTTAATTGACTAAATACATTTTGATGTTATGTTACAACAATTAAAGTACATAACTTTCTTGGATAAGCCAGCTTGAATGATATCACCGCGTCAATTACCCTAACGCAGTTGATTCATCAGCATCGGCTAGCTTCTTACGACATCTTCTTCTATCTCTTCCTCTTCCTTCATCTTCAATTTTCTGGTTCATAGTATTTTTTCAATTGTCTGGCATTAAATTTTCCACGGAGTTTCTTGTCATCATCGCAATCAACGAGTAGATAAGTAGCTTCTCCGAGAATTTGATGCACTTTATATGGTCCGCAGTACAGTTCGCAAAATTTTTCAATTCTTTTCTGGACCGCGTCCGATTGATGATATGTTCTGATTAACACTTTCTCACCAATGTTGAATCTTGTAATGGTTTTAGTCTCATTACATAATTTTGCTTGTTTTTCTCTCTTCTCCTTCATTTTGATATATATATGTTTATGATCTACCCCTTTAACTAGGAGCATATCCTTGTTGATGTATTTTTCCCACGCTCTGGGAGGTTTTCTTCCGAGCTGAGCTTCGTACGGTGTTACTTCTATCGTCTCGTGGTACGTTTCGTTAATACAACTCTCGACGATTGGTACGTAACGCGACCACTTTGTATGTTGGTCACCAACAAAGATCCTAAATAAGTTCCCAAGCTGTCTGTTGATTCTTTCAGCCAGATTCGCACAAGGGTTCCTTATTGCGGTAAATCGTGGTTGGATATTTAGTTCAGTTAATCCATCTAACCATTTTTTAGATGAAAATTGCGTTCCATTGTCTGTGATAATCACTCTAGGAGATCCTAGTTCTTCACAATATTGGTGTACTCTCCTCAGTGTAGCGACGGTCGTTGCCCTTCGAAGTGTGAAAAGTCGTACGTATTTGGTAAAATTGTCAACCATTATAAACAGATACCTCACCCCACTAGACGAAGCAGGTAACGGTCCGTAAAAGTCCGCGCTCACAAGGTCACCCTTGCATAACGGTATTATGGCTTTTGTTCCTCCAAACGAATTTCTGTTGCCGGAATCCTTTTTTTTCTGACAAGTGTCGCAAGTCCGTACGTAATTTTTCACCCTCTTTAACATTCCGTCCATGGTAAAGTACTCCTGTAATAATTTGATACATCTCTTCGCACCGGGATGCCCATACATACGGTGTATTTCTGCAATTATTTCGCCAGACACACTGTTCGGTACGTATAGTTTCCACTCTCCTTTGCGTAATCTGTACAATTTCTCATCGACGAATCTATAAAATTTATTTAATTTCTTATCTACACAATTTTCCTTAATCTTATCAATAATATACTTAAGCTTATGATCTTGAATTTGGTGCCTTCCAATATCCATTAGGATCTTGCTTACCTTCTTATCCATTTTGATTGTCAGGTGGTTAATTAAATATTCGGAAATATTGTCACTAATTACCTCTCGTGTGGCATCTTCTGGATTTCTGCTCAGAAGATCGGCAATAATATTGTCCTTACCTCTACAATGGACAATGTCAAATTTGTACTCCTGAATACTTAAGATCCAGCGTGTAATACGCGAGTTGTTTAAATGACATTTATTCATAAAAGTCAGTGCTTTATTATCAGTAATGATGGTTAACGGTTGTCCTAGTATGTATATACGGAACCGCTCAAGACATCTTACAATACACAGAAGCTCCTTTTCCGTAGTGTAATAATTTATTTCCGCACCCTTGAATGTCCTGCTGGTAAAAGCTATTACTCCAATTCTTCCTTCTTCATCCAATTGATATAGTTGTCCGCCATATGCAAAGTTGCTGGCGTCACATTGCATATAATATCTTTGGTTTATTCGGGGAAACTTTAAGATGACTGTTTCTACGAATAACCTTTTAACCTGCTGAAAACATTCATTTAATTCCTGTGTCCAGGTGAATTTCTGTCCTTTCCGTAGCAACTCGAGTAATGGTTTAGTAGTTTCAGCGTATTTGTCTGTAAAACGATTATAGAAATTTGTCAACCCCAGGAAACCTTTTAATTGTTTTTGGTTCCGAGGTGCAGGGAACTTCATAATGGCATCTATCTTCTCGTCCGTTGCTCGTATTCCTTGCGTTGTTAGTTGATAACCGAGGTACGCGATTTCTTGTCTGAAGAACTGCGACTTCTCCAAATTGATGGTTAAATTTGCCCTTCTTAAATTAGATAATAATAAGTCTAAATGTAACAAGTGCGTTTCTAAATCTTCTGAATAACACAGGCAATCGTCGACATAAATAATGGTATTTTCTTTTACTTCTTCGTCCAATACTGTGTCCAATCCCCTGGTCAGTGCAGCAGAACTGGTACTCAGGCCAAATGGTGTAACTGTAAAACGATAACACTTGCCGTCGTACATAAAAGCGGTGAAGTTCCGGCATTCCGACTTCAGTGGTACCTGCCAGAAACTGCTAGTTAGATCTACGGTAGATAGGTACTTCATCTCTCCACATCTCGCCAATATGTCGTTTATTGGAGGGGCTCCCTCGTAGTCCGGGATAGTCACACTGTTCACCTTCCTCGCATCCAAACACAATCGTACGCTACCGTCCTTCTTGATTACCGTAACTAGTGGGTTGATATATGCGCTGTTGCATCTCTCAATGACCCCATACCGTAACATTTTCCGAATCTCCTCATCTACCTTCCCTTTATAGGCTAATGGGACAGGCCATCCTCTCTGGAAGTACGGTGTCTGGTCGGTGACTCGGAACTCATGGACATACCCATCGATTCTTCCGGGGCATTCTCTGAATAAACTACAATTTCTTATTAGAATCTCCCTTAATCTTTCCAACGTTCCTCTATCTCCGCATTCTATACTTTCTATCTTCTTGTTAATGTTTCTGATGATCTCTTCTTCTTCTTCTACGTCCACCACTTCTATATGCATCATAGGCACCGTGTACGTCGCTTCGTTATCCTCTCTTCTTATCTCGACGATTCTTCTTCCCATGTCAATGAGACACCCTGTTTCTTGAAGAAAATTGGTTCCTAATATGCATGGTTTTATCAAATCTGGTATTATTAGGAAAACACATTCATATTTAATTTCTTCAATATAGATATCACATAATATTTGTTTTCTGATTAGCTTTGATTTATTACCAACTGCGCTAACTATTAATGTGTTAGACATCGGTAATATTTCATAAGGTGTAATGTCATGTTTGTTTTGGTGAAACCACGACTCAGACAACCCAGCTATTACCGATCCAGTATCGATTAACGCTTGCACACTAACATTATTATTGAACTTGATATTTATCTCTGGACACCTAATTATTCGTTGAGAAATTTCTTCATCATCATTACACAATAAATCGCTTCGTAAGTCCGGTAGGATAATATTCGTCTGGTAGTCATTTGTTTTGATGGCTATCTTCGTTAATGGGTGGAGGGATTTTTTTTTTTCCTCTTCTTGTTGACGATTTCTCTTAGGTTGAATGCCCGATGCACCAGCTGTCGTGTTTGTAAACTCTATTGTGTTGACAGCGCGCCGGTCCGTGTTACGGGGCTGATTATTTATGGCGGGTCTGTCACCCCATGTCTTCTTCTGTATACCGCCTCCTTTGTTCAAGTTACTTTCACCTTCCTTATACGCATTTCTGCCCTCGTTTGCCGCTGCATAGTTCGCTTCTCTATTAATTCTTGGTTGAATCTGTGAATACTCGATGATCAGAGATTCGAAGTTTGGCATCGTCACAATTCCTCTTGTAACCACCGCAAGCTGGATGTCACGCCCAAAGTGACGAGAGATCTTACGTATTAACTGATAATCAGATAAAGTAGGTGTTAACTGCTTACTTTCCAATAAAATCCGTTCAATATATTGAATAGCAGTAACTGGTCCGCGCCAATCAAATCTGCCAAACTCCAAATGGTCCCGAATACTGTCCTGTCGTTCCTGGCCCCAATATTTTAGAGAGAACGCTTCCTTGAATTCTGCGAAGTTTGATATCTGGTCACGTATCACTCGCCACCAAATTCCTGCGTCTAACTCCAGATGTCTGCCAATCCACTTGATATTGTCAGCGGGATAATATAACTCTTGAACTTCGGACAATTCTTTGAGGAATTCCATAGGGAATCTGTCTGTGCCATTATATTTGAGATCATTGTGGTTAGGTCCGTTAAATCGATTTAATATTCCACAATCACCTTCCATCAGTTGTCGCTGTAACCTCTCTTGGTTTTCTCTTACCTTATTTAAATGTCCCTTTAATTCTTCGATCCTAGTTGTCTTTTCTTTCGTAGTCTCGTCCAACTTCTGTTCTGTTGAACGTTGTCTACCGTCTACGTCTTCTAATTTTTGTATAATATTACTATTTGTTCCTTCTTGCTCCTGTTGTCTCTGCAGTATGGTATTATGCATCTCGGCCTTGAGTTCTTCGTGCTTCTTATTGTAATCCTTAACGTGAACATCGAACTTGTGATTAATCTTTTTAACGGTCGTCTGGGTAGAGTGTACCGCCGCCATCCATTCTTGTCGATCGTTATCTTGTTTTTCTTGTATTTCTATGTACTTCTTGTCGGCTTCTTCTCTCAACTCTCTCACGACATCATCTTGTTTTTTCTGTAATTCATCAACCTTTCTTTCCCAAGTCTGCTGACTTTCACGTATCTCCGACCTTATTTGTGTAATCTCTTCCTTATGCTGGTCGAGTTTTTCATTAATTAATCTATTACTTTCTTCTAATTTTCTGTTAATATTTTCTTCTAGTTTCTTGCTTCGTTCTTCTTGTTTCTCGTCTCGTTCTTCTTGTTTTCTGTTACTTTCTTCGCTAATTAATTTAATATTCTCGTTCTGTTTTTCGTTCTGTTGACGGATGAACTCCATCAACATCTGTATAGTTCCATCCTCTAGTTTTGATGTCTGTCCTCGCGCCCTATCTTCTGGACTCTCCACCACACTACTTGGTCCGCTAGGCGTAGTATTGTCCTCGGTATTTACTGCATCTAATTGGTTATTAATGTCATATTCTACACTGTCTGAATTGCTCGCCATTTTAGCCCTACTGCGCGTAATCATTCAAACTGACTTACACTAATAACACTTATCTAACTTCTACTTCTAAAGCACTACTTTTTCTACTACTTCTACTGCCTGTTCTTTACCTAAGCCGTACGTGTTAACAATCTGTGTTAATACGTATCATGCCGTGCGAATGGGCGCCATTTTATAACATGAATAAGTTATAAATCTATTGTGCTAACCGCGATTGAATTACTTAATGTGTTAATTTAATAATTTCTTAAATTTATCTAGCCCTTAAGTTGGACGCCATTTTATAACAATCATTTAATATGCGTATTGATAGCACAATAAATTAATTATTAAATATATAAAATTATCGATCACTGACAAGTATGTGTATAATTTAATCTTAATGATGATTCTAACTATCTACGTTCATCAACACATACGTGATATCATTTATTTAATTAAACATAAGAAACTCTTAAAATCTATTTGCATTCTTTCAAACTTTAAGTCGATATTCGGGTTGCATTGGTAATAATGAACGCATGTTTCTGGTTAACTAAAATACTAGTTTAATTATCGTTTATGACATATTATAATAGTACATAGAATACGTCGCTGTACCTGAAATACATACATATTTATAATAAACAAAGATATATCTCAATATATGCTGAAATAAAGAAAACATACATACATATATAAATCAAATGATGTTACAATTCAATATTCTATTTATTTAATGCGTTCATTAAATCCCAAATAAGCTTTTGTTTATACGTTCATTAACTACTTATTTCAATTTTACTCATTACTTTTCTTCATAATTTCTCAGGTGTGAATTCTTTGAAAGAAACCAGGTCAGTAGAAGTTACAAATTAGAAGTAATTATAATAATGGTTACTTGGTTAGTGAATATCCATTAGTTGTTGACGTAGTCTCGTTCTGGTGATGGAGATGGCTCGTAGATACATTCCGTCGTTAGTTGTTTTATCACTGCCACTTATCACTTTATTCTTCCGACCACTCGCGTAGGTGTTGTATAGGTGTGGGTAATTGAAGTTTAGTGTTCAATCAATGTTCTATCTTACTGTGTTTGCTGTGTGTTCGTTTTAAAGTCAATAAACATGTCTAGTTTCATTTGTCGCTGCTTCCACAAACGATCCTATAATTGGTTAGTTTGTTTAATGTTTCGTGTTCATTATGTTGTTGAGACACAATATTAAGTTCCAATAAGTTGTATATCGTTTAGTGATGCTGTCTGTTAGTGTAACGGTCTGATTGTTCACTTGGTGTACATTTCACTAAGTCCGTTAATGCGCACTCCGGTAAAGTTCACTACCGCGAATGAATGTATTAAGTTTTAAGTTCCTTGTTATTTATCTAACTTCCGAATGATTCGAGTAACAATGGAAAGTTTATGATGTACCGTCTCTCGCACTTGAAGTTAAACTACTTGATAATTGAAATGTAAACTGTCTGAAAATTCTGTATGACTGACTAACAATTTGAGTGTGACTGCGTAAAAATTGAGTATAACTGACGCTCCGTCTTCCTGGACAGCTAGTTTTATTAATTCGTCCCTACTCAAAATTTTGTCTCTGGCGCGCTTCACGCCCACTTCTTTTCGAGATTGGTCAGTTTTTGATTTTCTCGGAATATACTGTCCCACTCTGTCAAAATCCGACGTCATAGTTCTTTCGATAGGTTCTTCGTCTCAGTTGCTATGGAAACATCCCTCACCATCAAATTTCTCGCTGGCTGAAGGTCTCTGATAGGTCCTTAGGTCTCCCTGCTCTCCAGCTAGACGATCGTTGACCCGCTTCGAAGAAACTCTGGCTATAAACAATTTGTCTAACAGCCTATTGTCTGAGTAAACTCTGCGTTTCTATAGATTCCCATTATCTGTACTTACAGTCTTCCTGGCGTATTGTTCTATGCTCTTACCCCTTTTTTCTGGCTATTACTAATTTCGAACATCTGCTGGTCGTTGAAGTCACTCCAACTTTCCCTTCGTAAATTCTTGTCTGTCAATTAGACGATACCTCCAGCTGTGTAACATGACTTTAGTTTTTGTCAGCCTATCTTCCAGTATTGTTACTTAAGGTGCAGCGTTTCCGTTTCATTGTAGTATGGAGCATTACTTGTTTTTGTCGCTTATCGTCTACTGACGTAATACGGCCACATCTGCTACAATTCTTGGTACGGGTGTGAATGTCCTCCTTACTTTGTTACAGCTGCGGAGAGCAATAATTCTGGACGAAACTTTCCCTGTCATCTTACGCCACCAAATTCTATAGTTGGATAGAACTTAATGCGTTTCTATTGTCAAGTCAGCAACGCTTCACTGACACCTTCTCATTACTCCTTATTTATTGCTCCACCATAAGTCGTTGACACTTGCCTCGTGTGAACGTACTCTGCCGAGGTGAGAATTTAAAAAATTTTTTTAAATTTTCTGCTCGTTACAACCACCTCACGTTAGTCCACACTATTTTCACTGATGATGGCAGTCTATGGCACTGCCGAAACGTCTGGTTTTGCAGAAAACATTGGACCACGGCCAAACAGCCCGGGAAACAATTTTTTGCCGATAACGTAGTACACATAAAACATTATCCCCTCCCCCTTCAACTATCATTTTCATTTATAAAAAATTACCCCCTCCCCCTTCAACTAGGTACCCTTTTCATTTATAGATATTTCATCTACCTTTCTACAGTGGATTATTTAACTTTCTTTTCAGGATACTTTATTTATCAAAATTAAGTACTTTAATCTTGTTAAAACATAAAACGTCGCACGTAAACAACCCCTTTTCCTTAACCGATCTTCACCTAAATCAATGGGTCTTGAGTCCTCCACAACTCAGGCACATATGCAAAAATTATTTTATTCTGTTTGAATTTACGGCGGTTATCGTTCGTCATAGAAAAAATTACTCTTGTTAAAACATAAAACGTTGCAGGTAAACTACCCCTTTCCCTTAACAGATCTTCACCAAAATCAATAGGCCTTGAGTCCTCTACAACTCAGGCACATATGCAAAAAATTATTTTATTCTGTTTGAATTTGCGGCAGTTATCGTTTGCCATAGAAAAAATTCTACAGACACACACACACACACACACACACACACACACACACACACACACACACACACACACACACACACACACACACACACACACACACACACACGGCCAACTTTTCGGAAAATGACTTTTCGTCATGTTTTGAGGGTAGTACAATCAGAATCAGCCCTTATCTCGAACACGATTTTTTCGCCATCACCATACTTCCATTTCCTTATGGAACATGGAAGTAAAATAATATAACCAAGGGCGTATTTACGGTGGGGGCCATGAAACCGGACCCCCTGAGGGTCAAAGTTGACGAATTTTGATAATTTCTTAATTTTTAGGCTATTTTATTATTTTCAGCTTTGTTTATTATACAAACAGGTTTATTACACAGCAATTGCGTATACGCATATCGAGTAGAAGACTCTTCTACAAACTCTTCTATGGTATACGTTTGAAATATGAAATTATAGGAAAATCAAATCAGTCAATAATTATCTTGTAAACAATGTTTCAATAACAGTTTTATTGTGTTATTACAGTTTACTTTAATGAAATTGATTCCGGGATATTATTACACGTTTTTCAACCACTTTAAAGATAGTAACGTTGATTAGTCTTAACTTGTTTTTTTCTTTTTTATGAAGCTAACTCGACCGGACCCCCCCCCCCCCCCACCAAGGCCAAATTCTAGATACGTACCAATATAACTAGCATTACTAAATGCTGCTGAACAAAAATTTGAGCTGTATTCATTTACACATACCAAACGTTACATTTTGTGCCGCCTACTTCATCACTAACGATGCGTCTCATAATTGAAGCAAGCAAAATAATCGTTTCCAGGCTAAGCCACCGTACATCGAACTAACATTGTGAAGGCTGTCGACCACAAATCTCTCTGTCGTGACGCCGAATCTTCTGTAGAATTCCGATTCCGTAACTCGACACGACAACGCTTTACACCGACCGGAATGCGAAATCCTGTCAGATAAACGCTGTTGAATTACTTTCAAGTGTTTGTTCTCTGTTAATTTGTTAGCTCTTCAAACAACAAATACGTGACAACGTTAGTGGGTCAAAGGAAACAATAAAAGGTATTTTACAACACACACACACACACACACACACACACACACACACACACACACACACACACACACACACACACACACACACACACACACACACACACACACACGAGTTGTTACGCTTATTGTTGGATCGATTAGAAAATTACATACCATAAAAAAATAACGTACATATATGCACATAATATAATGTTACTTTTTATAATTATAAAAAATTAAATAATTAATTAATAATTCATAATTTATTTAAATTAATTAAATAATTATAAATTAAATTATAATTAAATCTTAAAACTGAACGAAGAATTCTTCGGAAAATTTATGGCCCCAAGAAAACCGAAGACAGGTACACCCATTGAAGAGCTGTATAAGGATCCGTAAGATCTGGAAACGGCTTTCCGAAGGAAAAGACTGAGATTCCTTGGACATATGTTTCGTATGGATCGATTCAGATTAAATAAACAAATTTCCCTATATATATTTGGCAACTTTCCAGTCTGAACGGATACACCAAACAACTCAAGGAGGAAATTATGAAACTGGGTATCTCTTTGAACGACTGTGTGGATAGAAGTACAGAAACAAAATTCAAAATCTTGAGGTTCTCTGGGGCGAGAAGAAGACGAGAAAGGGATGGACTGTGGAAAGGAAGGCGGCGCATAGTGTGTGAATGACGGCTTTCTGGGAGGAGAAGAAAACGAAATGATATCCGCATGGTCCACGGCTGGCCTATTCGTGTAAAAAATTTGATAAAATAAAGACACTAAATTTTATCGGATCGTCGTGTTTATGTTTTAGAATCTTGAGTAGCCGATGTTCATACACTACAATGCCGTTCAGCGATAAATGCTATGAAACAGACATTTTTGTCAAGCGGCTTATGGGCCACCCTGTAGTTAATGTCTTGAACACGTAAAAACATGTTAATACCACAACAATATTTATGAACGCTTCGCACTGTACAAATTATTCGCTATGATCGTCACTTTGCGTTTGCGTAAGTTTATCCTCATCGCTCTGTCTCCGATGGCACTCGTCCATTCTCCAGTTCTTCCTTATTCTCATCAATAAGAGCGATACCATCAGTATCGCCATGAGCTACTTTTCTTCTAAAGTTACTGTTCATTCTTGCATCTCACTGTTCTTTTACACTACATAAGTATCTGGTCCATAAGTACGTATTATGAAGGGTAATGGACTGAGCCTGTCTTTGCTGCAAGTAAATTTTTGAAGAAACACATTATCAGTTGGCTGAAACAGATCAGATGAGAGACAACTAAATATATTTGAAAGGAGGATCCTCAGGAAAAGGTTTGGTCCAGTGGAAGAGGGGAGATCCCGGAGAAAAAGATAACATTTACAGCTCTATAATTTATACGATGAAGCTGATGTGGTCACCTTTACTAAGTTAAAGATTAAAATGGGCTGGACACAATGTAATGCAAAAATTGAGCAATCGCAAATTTTACGAAAGCAAACTATGCTGAACGCAAAGAAATGTGTATGTTTTAGAAAGCGGGGAGGTAGTGAAACGCCTGTACCGTTAGGCGGGGTTACATGAAAGAAATTAACTTGTAAAAAGCTGTAGAGTATAGCGGTAGGTTAGCAACGTCGGCCTTGGGGCTGACTTCTATAAGGAAGGTAATAGTAGGCTAAGTCACGTTTTGGGACATAACTATCATAAAATCTATTATTCGCTAGGATATTAGGGGTGTTTGCCAATGTTGTAAACTTTAAGTGCATGTAACAATAGATACCGTTATGTTCGAGAGAGCGATGTAAGAGTGAGATAGATAGTGACGCTAGTTTTTTAAGCACGTGAGACGCGAAAAACGTTCAGCAAATCAGAGGAAGCGTCATGTGTTGCGCGGGAGGTTTTCGCTAAGGAGATTGGGCGATTTTGTATTTAGCGCTAGTCTAAACTTATGGGATTGTTTTCTATCGAGACTTGGTAAGGGAAATTCAAAGCCTAGTATAAAAATATGAATTTGGAGAGAAATCAGGCAGTCTTCTTTTATATCGGCGAAACTACACTGAAGAGACTCGCGTGCGCTGTTTTGCGTTAATTATATAGATATAAATTTTATTAGTAATTTAAAGAATAAAGTAAATTCGCAGCAGTAAACAGAAGTACGGCAACGCGATAATTGCTAACGCTAAATTTATAAAGTTTAATATACAGTAATAAGTTAATGAGTGAATGTTCGGAGTAGTAACGAACAACGAGAAGTAAATACTACATATAAATGTTCATCAATACGATATGTTGTGGTGAAATCACTGAAGAAAGTGAATTAGTTCGGGTTAAATTCACGACGGTACGAGATAATCGAGACGCACGCGACGCGAACTGTGTTAGATGCACTTAATGTAAATTCAAGAATACGTTGTAAACCAGAGTGTATAATTATACGACATAATTGTATGTATCACCAATATGTCAAGTGTAGTGTACATCTGTGATAAAGTGAATTAGTGCATTCGTAACCAGGATTAAACACGCAACAGACAGCTGCTGACGACTCACCGGCATGCAACACCTTAAGGACTACGCACATCGGAAGGATTCTCCACGCAAGTAACAAATAAATGAACATTTGATTCAATATTGTTTTATAAATATATATATTTGTAATCAAATATAGTGACTCAATTTGTCTAAAAAGAACTCATTGCCAAGAAATAATATTCAAATTGTATGGCAAAACTATTCACGTCATGTTAAAGAAATTTGTAGTATATAAATGCAATTGAATCATTAAAAGTTGATTGATATATTTTAATTTGTGTTTATTATTACTGGCGCCTTGAGGTACAATAAAGAGTCGGTACACTGGAGTAAGTGTTATAGTCTATTGAGTAGAAATATTAATATTATCAGTGATTACAGTAGTTTGTAAACCTTACTTCTTACATGTTCATAGGCCAACATAATATGCAAATCAACAATTTAACTCTTTCGTAAAGGCCTATCAAGTAGAGTATTACAACATTATACGTGCTTGTGAAAGCAAAGTTATTAAGAAAATATTTAATGCAAAGCCAGAAAGTAAAAGGAATGTTGGAAGGCATAAACTGAGATGGAGGGACGGGGTGAGTCAGGACATCAGTACTCTTGGAATTAGAAACTGGAAGAATATGACCGTGAATAGAGAAGAATGGCGAAATCTTCTGAAGAACGCCAGGGCTGTCGAGCCAATGATGATGATGATGATGATGATGATGATGATGATGATGATGATGATGAAAACAGTTCGGTGCAACAAAAACGGAGAAAAAATATTTTGGCCACCATCCATAATTAATAGACTATAATTAATTCCTCCCCAGATCTGTTTGTGAATACACGTAAATATTACAAAACTTTCAACACTTTATTGATCATAATTTTAACACTTCTGTTTTAATACATGTAGTTTTCGTGTGCACAGGGTTAAAAAACGGCTTCATCATTAATCAACAATGTAATCCAGATACGCGACGTCTGAAAAAATATACAAACATTACGCAATTCCGCGACAATATTACGGCGAAACAGTTATTTTATCGCATTCATTATCACCGGCTAGGGACAGTCTGCGTGCGCTATGAGAATGTATTTTTTTTTTTTTGCGAGAAATGGCCTTGAGTCGACCTTGCAGCGTGCCGGGGCGCTGGCCGGTATCGATTCCTCGTATCCTGTTTTCGCCAAAGAGCAAGAAATATATTACGCAGCTGTGTGTGTGTTGCTGTAGCTCGGTGTATTTGGGTCGCGGCCTAAATCCCGCTAATGGTATTTACACGTTTATAGGATACTGTGTGTTGTAGTAGTTTTATGGACGATTTCACACACGCGCGCGCGCGACAAATCAATTATTGTCGTTGGAGATAATGCGCTCGTGTTTACCGTCCACAAAACAACCAAAGCACACACGTCAGCTATGAATTAAATAAATCAAACACACCAAGAGTTACCCTATTATCTCTGCTCCACTCTTCTGTTAACAGTCTCTCGTATTTTGTTGTTAAAATTAGTTTCATTGTCACAACAAAAGTACCGTATTTGTGATTTTATACTTTCGTATCGGGATTTAGAGGTTACCAACCTCAGCAGACAATGCAACACTGTATGAACGAACTATTATTACTTCACACACACACACACACACACACACACACACACACACACACACACACACACACACACACACACACACACACACACACACACATTTAAAATCTGTTGACAGTGAGGGTGGCTCTGACGAAGGTGAACAGTGAACAAACAATTAAAAAAAGTTACCGATTCCAGAAAAGACCTCATACAGTAGTCTACTATATCAGGAAAACGTGTATCAACAATAACAAACAATACATTGATAATTTGATATAACGTTAAACACAATCATATAGTATATTGTTACTACATTCGCATGGATCGTCGTGTTCTACAGTGGAAACGTAATAACTGACACCAATGAAGTCTAACAGATCTATGGCACCAGGAGAGTTGTTAGACCCAAACTACGTTGGGAAGACGGTGTGAACTATGATGCGCACCATATGGGACCCGGAATTGGAGAGCAGCTGGACTTGACCGGGACAACTGGCTGAGGCTGTTAAAGAAGGCCTTGACTCAGTAATGGGTTGTCTCGTCGCTGAAGAAGAATGAAATCACTAATTACAAACTTCAATTAGACACAAAAAACAGTCGAAAATCAGAAAAGTCACCCTTACACAATAATTCAAGTTAAATGTGTCCAACATACAACAATAATTGTCACCTTATTACAGTTTTGGACTACTTTCCACTAAACCGCAGCAATAACTCTGCACCTCACTTGTTATATCGCCAGGTCTAACTGAACCAGTATCTTTGCTTCAACTAGTGGGGCGTCTTTGCACCCGTGGTTTGATTGCAGGTTCCGGGATATGCCCGATGAAAACAGTTCTGGTCTCTTTGACAGGGTACCTAATACGGGAAGGGACACGTAAACGCGGTTATCCGCTAGATGGCGCCGGAATTTTCTTGGAATGAACAATTTTGATGCTTTTGTAGCACTGCCTCTGGTAGCGATTCGGACGGCAGATCACCGCCCATCTTGGACACAGCAGGCAGACGCCTTGAGGCGTCGGCCGTTTCCGCGATAAACCAGTATCGCTTCGAAATCCAGAAGGCTATTTATACCTCGGCCGTGTAGTGACATAGCGGCCTGGTTACCGGTAGCGTAGTCGAAGGGGAATCTCGAATTATCCGGAGCGTTACGTAATTCTGCCATGCAGAATGATCTCCAAACGGCCGTAACTGCTTCGTGTGCTTTGCCGCGTGTTAAGTGTCACGTAGGCACTTTTGTACTTTTCAACCTCAACGCAACGCAATATTAAACTGATTACTGAAAGCTGGCCTGCGAATTAAAAGTAACAATTTAATGTTTGTTCCGTGAAAACCGATTAAATTGTTCGCAGTGTGCAGAGGTTTATATTGTAATTTAAAATTAAATATTCATCTTGTTACTTGAATTAACAGTGTCTGTAATTCCAACTTTGTCATGTTTACTTGCTGAACTGCTACTTGCCAATCTCCGGACGAGGCCTTTCAGCGTCTCCACAATTATCAAGTCCTAAACCACGACGACAGGTAATGAATGGTGAAGACACGGGCCTCGTCCCGAGCATGACTGGTAGCAGTTCAGCAAGTAAAAACACAACAAAGTTGGTAAAATTAAATAAAGTCGGAATGAAATTGGTGGAACCAATTTACATGAGACAAACGCCGCGCGATTTGTCTTCTTCGTTTAAAGTTTGTTTAAGAAATAACATATTCAACAAATTATAAACGGCGGACCAAGAACTGACAATTTTTAGACGTCATACAATAAGAACTATAAAATGGAGTCGTGTATTTGGAATTTTGTCATTTTTCAATATATTACAGATAAGTATAGTTTTCAAAATGAAAACAAACATTTTGACGTTTGTTTAACTGAAATTAATAAAGTGGTTCCGAACTACAGGCTGAAACAAACATTCTCAAACCGGAAAGCTTGTTCAGCTCGATTGTGCGCAGTCGGAGTCTTCTTATTGGGTAATCAAGGTCTGCAGTAATACTCCAGCCGACTCCATTCTCTGCCCTCCTCTTCATATTAACGAAGATCCTACGTCCAACATCTTCCATGATTTTCTGGACATATTGTAAACATGATCCTCCGTACTCTTTCCTTGTAGCGTTCTCTTCAGTGTAGTTTTTAGTAAAGCCTCGCGTCTTATAGAATGTCTTATTAATCCGTCCGTTGTAGATTTTACACCCATCCATACGGCATTATGTTCACCTGCTCTTTGAGAAACTTCGTCGTCTGACAATCTGTCTCTCCATCTAATCATCATCAGTCTTCTGTAGCATCATCGTTGTAACCACATTAATCACGTTTCTCTTCTTTTCTTATTGTCCACGTTTCACATCCGTGTAAGGCAACACTTCAAATAAATGCTTTCACCAGTTGGGTAAATGACTTATGAAACTCAATAACGCTCGGGTGTCACTTACGAACGTGAATCGTAAGTTACCTGATTCATAGAAGTAGTTCCATCCGTTCACTCCTTAAAAAATGTTAAGTTAATAAGATAAAGGATTTCGACGAAACCGAAACATCGAAGCATGATAATGTTTTTAGGCTTTTGAAACGTATAATGTGCATAAACTGCAGACTCTCCTGTTCAGCGATGTTCTATGTTGATATTTACTATATAACAAACATTATCATGTTAAAACGACAGTGACCGAAGATTTCTAGACTGTGGGGAATCGAAAGTGTGGACAAAATATAGTGTTAACATCACCTGGAACGTTACATTTTTCGATGACGTTACACATTTTGCATCACGCATTTTGTGGAATGACCCCCAGCCTAAAAACATTATCATGTTAAAATAAACAAACTTACTTGTTACAAACATGCACTGTACTCCTTCGCATGAGAACAGTCGGGTAACAAGTTAAGTGTATTACCAATATTAGTTTGACAATTGTCTGTGTTATCAGACCGTGGTCCAACGCTGCTGCATAAAACACACGTTTCGGTCCCACCGTTGGAGGCCATCTTCAGTGTAACGAGTTGAGCAACAGTGGCAGGTTCTTCACCAGTTTTCCATAGTACTGTGGCAAAAGACTGGTGAAGTCGTTACACTGACGATGACCTCCAACTGTGGGGCCGAAACGTGTGGATTACAGAACAGCATTGGACCACGGGCTAAGAGCCCGGAAACGTGTGGAGTACAGAACAGCATTGGACCACGGGCTAAGAGCCCGGAAACGTGTGGAGTACAGAACAGCATTGGACCACGGGCTAAGAGCCCGGAAACGTGTGGATTACAGAACAGCATTGGACCACGGGCTAAGAGCCCGGAAACGTGTGGAGTACAGAACAGCATTGGACCACGGGCTAAGAGCCCGGAAACGTGTGGATTACAGAACAGCATTGGACCACGGGCTAAGAGCCCGGAAACGTGTGGAGTACAGAACAGCATTGGACCACGGGCTAAGAGCCCGGAAACGTGTGGAT
Source organism: Magicicada septendecula (assembly GCA_034769895.1). Classification (NCBI taxonomy): domain Eukaryota; kingdom Metazoa; phylum Arthropoda; class Insecta; order Hemiptera; family Cicadidae; genus Magicicada; species Magicicada septendecula. The sequence continues at coordinate 356,829,673 of CM068374.1, read as the reverse complement.
TACAGAACAGCATTGGACCACGGGCTAAGAGCCCGGAAACGTGTGGAGTACAGAACAGCATTGGACCACGGGCTACGAGCCCGGAAACGTGTGGAGTACAGAACAGCATTGGACCACGGGCTAAGAGCCCGGAAACGTGTGGAGTACAGAACAGCATTGGACCACGGGCTAAGAGCCCGGAAAATTGCAAAACTAATATTAACAGAGTTGACGCCAACAATGAAAGCCTAAGATACCAAGTGTAAATAAATTTGCCAGCCTGGGCTGTGCGTTCTCGACGTTAGCTTGGGGGGGGGGGGATACCGAGATTTCTTCTGGAGCTCCTGCCTAAAGGCCCGGTCCAAGATTGAAGTTTACTCTTAACCTGGCGGTTACAATGGTTAGTCAAACTAGCTCATGTTAATACAGTATGGGCCGAGGCTGTTCCTACGAACACCTGGAAGTATATGGTACCTGCCACGGGCGGCTATTCGGGGGTTGTCTTGGGCCTTTGCCGCTCGTACGTAACATCTGGACACCGAGTCCGTTTATCAACAAGCGAGAGGGAACCGACGGGGGAGTTTGACTGCTAGCCGAAGCCCCCCCCCCCCAACCAACGTCGAGAACGCTTTGCATCTTGTTTTTATGAACAGAGGCAAGGTATCCTCAGACCGGGGCAGTGTAGGCGATGGCTGACAACATACAGGCGTCGACGATCAACTTACCCAGCTTACGGGTTATGATAATAAACTTTGGAATCGTGACAGTAAGGTGAAGATTGTGTGATATTGTTTTCATGCATTTTTATAATTATGTGCTGTAACAATGAATACTATGGGGCATTTTACGACACTTGCGTGAAGCCGTTCATAGAAAACGATCAGATTTAGGGTACGGTCCCGGCCGTTTGCATGCGGTTGGGAAACGCATTGAATTTACCACACAGGCGGCAATGAAATTGGTCACGCGGACGTGGAAAAAAACGCACGAGTCGTCAACTCTGCTGCGTTTTCACGGTCTCTCGCATCGAAACGCAACCTGCTGCGTTTGTAATCCGTTTAGCTGTAGGGATGCGCGTCCGAGACGTCCCAACGCTGCCGTCCGACTATAAACCGCCTGTGTGACTGACTACACTTCCGTCGAACCGTAACCTCACGGAAGAATAATTTACGGAAATTGAACCCCGATACCGCGCCAGCGCACACGTTATATCTTGTTCTAAACTTTAGGGGAAAACATCGTAATGATATCGCGACCTTCTGCACTAGTCAGATATATTCCTATGTGACCTTTCTTCGAAAAAGTGACAAAAAAAAAAAAACATAAAAAGAACGTTTTGAAGAGTTAAAAGGCAAACAAGTCAGACAAAAACACTGAGCGAGCTCCGTGATAAATAAAGGCGCATCCCAGAAATGTTTGAAGACTGAAAAGTGTTTTAAACACAGGCGTGTGTTGCATCCGACGGAGACTACTTCGAAGAGTGGCAACGTCAATAGAGATACAATTTTTCAAGTACACAAAACTGGATCAACTTTCTAATAAAATCTACTATTACAATTTAATAGACTCACCTGAGATCCGTCGTACGATTTCGTTTTTTCGTTAAAATGACGCGTTTCGGAACATATGTTCCATCTTCAGATATAACTATCTCAACTGAGGTCGTTAATTGTTAAAATCACAACACAAAGATATTATAATTACACAAGTTCGCGCGGGTGCGCACCCATACGAACGTGCGTGAGTATAAAAGGTTTGTGTTGTGACTTTAATTAATAATTAACGACTTCAACTGAGTGAGTTATATCTGAAGATGGAATATATGTTCCAAAACGCGTCATTTTAACGAAAAAACGAAGCCACACGACGGATTTCAGGTGATTCTACTAATTTATAAATAAAAAAGTGACTTGCATACCAATTGTTAAATGTATGTCTCCTATTACATCTTTCAGGCAGTAATGTTACAACACTCTGCGGACACGTGCCGGTGACTAACAGTGATTTAGCGATTTCACGCCAATATTGATCTTATTTCAGCTACCGTCGATAGCAGCGGCAATTTATCACACACAACTTGCTACACGATACAGAGTAGGTTCGCTTATGTGTTGTGTTGTGTCGGTTTTTCACTTTTTTTATATCGTTACACCTAACAGCAGCGGCTCTTTATCACCATCAACGCGAACGTCGATACCAGCACTTACATTTATCAAGCATCGTCCTAATAAAAATCAAGTACGTCACTGAAAGTAATTCCGTTTCCTGCAATCAAGATACCAGCTGATTACCGTTACCGTCAGGTATATAAATAATGTTCCGCAACGCCTTGATACACGTGGTTCATTCTATAGTGATAAGGCGGGTGGAGAGGTAAGACTACTGTCTGAAACTACGCAACCCAATCCAACGAATTTTATTAATACGCTTATAGTCGCCTAATTCAGAGCTAAGATTTTCTTAATATTCTGTTTTCTTAATTAGCATACTTATTAAAATATTTTAATTTATAGCCCTAATATAAAATTATATCAGTTTGTTTACTCCTAGTGAAAACTTAAATTAGTATTCCCAAAGGGAGATAGGCGTATAAATTCTCTTGCTTCTTATTTTCTTTTAAATAGTAACATCTTAATAAAGTCACAGTGTAAAGTAACACTGTTTATACTTTTAGTTTCGATTTGTAACAAATTATATAATACAGGTATATAATAACAGGTATTTGTACGTGTTATTATTTGGAACGGTTTCGTTTGTACCTGTTATTTTCAAATACTAGTTTAGCACACCTCTAGACTGTGAAGCCCACTTTGTGGCGTGAGTCTTTACTTTAATGCCTACACCTTTATTGACACCAGAAAACAAAGTGTACACGCAAGCGACTGCTTAACCCTCCTGCGCTTAACCATGTTTACTACCGTCACGCGGTGGGCCAGGCTGTTGTTCAACAATGAAGAATCATTTATAACGGAAACGTAATTATTTTATGACAGCCTTTAAAGTCCATAAACATTTGTAGAACCTCCAAGGTCCAGATTGAATAGAACTGTATTGCGGCCAGTAGTATTAGAAGCCTGGACCATAACCTCAGCTCAAGAAGATATGATCAGAAGAAGGCAAACAAAGATTCTGAGGAGGATATATGGAGGTGTACTAGATACTGGAATGTGACGTATGAGGACAAACGCCGAATTCTACGATGTATACAAGGAACCGGACTTCGCCACAGCAATAAAACAAGGCAGAATTAGCTGAGCAGGTCACGTACAAAGAATGACGGAGAAAAGAGCAGAGAAAAAAGTATTTATTGGACGACCAGGAGGAAGAAGAGCAAGAGGGAGGCCAAGAAGAAGATGGGTGGACGATATAGATGAAGATATGAGAAGAATGAGGGTCAGAAGGTGACGAACAGTCGCACAGTATAGAGAGGAGACGTGGCACGTCATTCTGGAGGCCGGGGCTCTTCATGAGCTGTAGCGCCGTGGAGTAGTAGTAGTAGTAGTAGTAGTAGTAGTAGTAGTAGTAGTAGTAGTAGCAGCAGCAGCAGCAGCAGCAGCAGCAGTAGTAGTAGTAGTAATAGTAGTAGTAGTTGTTTAAATAAAATTTTGTGACTGTTCAGCATCTTCTCTGCTATTCAATTATACAAAATTCGAAAGAGATTTTTAGGATTGAGCTTGTGAATTTAAAACCGTCTGCACGTATTTTTTCCGGTACCAGTTAACTGGTTTAGGGGCTACATTAAAAACTGCCCTTTACAAACTACTCTCTGCAGTTTGGTCCGCAACGGGATTAAAACGCAATATCATCTGTTTCCCAATATATACACTTCGCTATAACGTATTTGCTTCAATTTCCATAACTGTTCCACACCGAATGCACAAATACAAAAAAACAGTATCTGTAACAAAAGTTTCATGTTTCCCGACAGCCTGTACAAAATACGATAAGCCCAGGAGAGGTGATAAACGGACGACGCTGCCGAAGGGGAACTGTACAGGAGGGTGAAGGCCGACCCCTAGCTATGAAAACGATGTAAATAATGTGAAGAAAATTTAAAATCACTCAAAACACTGCTCGCGGCAAATTCTCGTAATTCCTTCACGGATACTCTCGCGGCTTTTAAACACCTATTTGTTGTATCTGGCAGGTGAAATATGTTGATCGTTTTCTGTTAATTTTGCTGTGAAATAAGCTACCGTCTTGCAGCACCACGTTTCGTCGGTCTGCTAGTCTCGCACGGAAGTAGAATCAGACCTCCACCTACTTGGTTAGAAAGCGAGTTCTCGGTTTTTTAACTTCACCGTTTGGCACTTGTTTGTTCGTCTACTGTATATCTGTTAGGAACTCTAACAAGCAGGAGGCGGAGGTGCTGTGTCTGAAAAAATATAGGAAGATAGCCACTGAGTCTGGGTTGGGCACTGCGTTTCACTCCAGCCATACCTTAGGAAACAAAACGTCCCAACCATGTGTTCGACACGAAAAATATTATTTATATTATCACTTGTGAGTCTGGTCCCTTTGCAGGTCCGTGTGATGAGCAAAGAGTGAATGTTCAGAGACGTAACACTTCTCGATCAAGGTTGGTTGAGCACGTGGAGGAGGCGCAACATAAAGTTTTGTGGCAAGAAGCAAAAATTTATCAGTAAAGGGAAGAAATGGTTCCAACGAAGATTTAAGGAAGCTGCTTTTATTGTTACAAATAACAACTGCATTAGTCAAGGTTAGCAGTGAATTCCCAACATCTGGCTTCGTTCCATTCGTAAAGTACATTAGTTGTTGGGTGACCCTAGCGGTTGTGCGTACGCGGTGTTTTCCGCCTATTGTCACTTTTATTGTAAAAGGATTGTGAAAATAAAAGTGAAAACTGCTAGCATCAGTTTGCGCCCCCTGTCGCAGTGTTTTCGTAACCTTGTTGGTGTTTTAAGTGTTCGTGTGCATTGTGCTTGTTTTGTGAATGTTGTGGGTTTTTTCATAGTAAGCAGTCATTTGTATTATTTAAATAAACCTCTGCTCAACAGTCCGTAAAGGACTAAGGCATACCGCGCGGCTTTTGTATTTAGTGTGACGGTCCCACGGCTAGTACAACGCGTCGCCAGCAGCTAGTTGCGGTATTCACAGCCAGGAGGCGCCGCTGTTATCCCACGGCTACTCAGTTCTGCCTCACGGCGCTCAGTGCATAGCGTACGAAGCCTCCGCCGGGGAATCGAACCCGGGACCACGAGTCCATCAATCGCCCGCGCTAGCTACTGGACCACCTGGACGCTTTTGTATTATTTATCTTTTACTTATATAATATATGAACGTTCGTTATTACTAGTTTAATGACTCTCTATCACTCGCTGATACCAGTATTATTTATTTCTTTACAAGTAATAGTTTATAATTAGCCTAAAGGCGGCTGCAGATCGTTACGATGGACGAAAAGTCGCATTCACATTGTTTTTGTGACGCAAAAGTCCGTCAGTTGGACTAAAATCGAAAGGACTATAAATTTTCACAAACTAAATAATTACTACAATTTCGCACTTCGAAGCGGCTACACCATGGCGTTACTCAGGGCTTGATTACAGGGGGGAACGCGGATGAACCTCTTGGGTCGAAAAATAAATTACAAAAAAAAAATATGAAAAGAAAAACCTAATTTTTGCAAAATTTAGTAAATTACTACTTCTTAAATTGTGCCCCTCATCAGCCCCACTACAAAAGTAAACATTTGTCAAAATCAAACACCAGCACCAATCTTTATCTTAACTACTATCGTTCATTTTTTTAATGCGTTCTACCTAATACTCTCTTGTAAGTAGAAAATATTTTTAAAACTTCAACAAGGCTCGCTCCATCAAAGTGCGTGGATTCATGGCTAATTTCTGGCCATCATCCAGCATTGGACACAAAGAGTAAGGAAAGGGTCAAGAAACAAACAATATGACAATACAACGATGAAACTGGAAACTTTTTTAAAATGTCCGAACCACCGAAACCATCACTTAGAGTTTGATCGAGGCTCCGGGATGACGCCATCATGAGTGAAATGTTTTCGATTGTCGTGCGGTTACCTGACGATGAAGCTCATTAGAAGTATCTGTAAACTTTATTATCTTTTTAGATACAAGTTTATACCTATGTTATATATTTTATAAGACTTTAAAAACGTAGACCTCCTTTGTAATAATCTGATGTAAACTTATACGGTAATATAAATATAAGTATATTTGTGTTTGTAAAACTTTTGAATTGCTGCGTTCCGGTAACCATAATTTTAGAAATCAACCACTGGCGTTACTGCTTCTGTGTAGTGGCGTAATGTTCTACTCGCTATTTAAATGCACGTTTTGACAGGCATTTGTAGAATGGAGAGTGACGGTGTACGGCTCGCTACCATCAGAACAGTGCGTCCTAACGGCTCGTATAGAATCAGTCTAACGTGGCAATGCAGCGCGCACGTGCACGCTGGTACTAACGTAGTGCGTATTCAAACGCAATACGCGCTTACTCAGCCACAACGTAAATTCTCGCCGGCAGCACAAATAACTCGTACTCACCGAGTCACCAGCAAAAGCGCGTAGCTCTCTCGTTCCGAATCAATCGATTAGGCACTTGAAATAGCGCAGCGAAGAACCGTTTATCGAAAGTAATGTGAGCGAGCGCGCACACAAGTAGGCGTGACAAACGACCAGATGCGTTCCAAAATAAAACCGTTGAATTACAAGAAAAAGTGGAACAAAGTAGTTACAATTGCTCCACTTGCTAGCTTCATTGTTTCCTGCCATCTGTTACATGCGTACGTCACGCCGGTTTGGGTTTGTCACTATCGCGAACGTTACACAAAACATGTTCCATAAGGAAATGGAAGTATGGTGATGGCGAAAACAATCGTGTTCGAGATAAGGGCTGATTCTGATTGTAGGCCTACTACTCTCAAAACATGAAGAAAAGTCATTTTCCGAAAGTTTCTGTGTGTAGAATTTTTTCTATGCCGAACGATAACTGCCGCAAATTCAAACGGTATCAAATAGGTTTTTTGCATATGTGCCTGAGTTGTAGAGGGCTCAAGGCCTATTGATTTTGGTGAAGATCGGCTGAGGGGAACGGGTAGTTTACCTGCAACGTTTTATGTTTTAAGAAGAGCAATTTTTTCTATGACGAACGATAGCTGCCGCAAATTCAAACAGAATCAAATAATTTTTTGCATTATGTGCCTGAATTGTAGAGGGCTCAAGACCTATTGATTTGGGTGGAGATCGGTTACGGGGTAGGGGTAGTTTACCTTGAATGTTTTATGTTTTAACAAGACTAAGTACTTAATTTTGATAAATAAAGTATACTGAAAAGAAGGTCATAATAATCCACTGTAGAAAGGTAGATGAATATCTATAAATGAAAAGGATAGTTGAAGGGGAGGGGTAATTTTCTATAAATGAATATGATAGTTGAAGGGGTAGGGGATAATTTTTTATATGTGTACTACGTTATCGGCAACAAAGCAGTAGTATGTTGTTAAAATTCCTTCCCGGGTTGTTTGGCCGTGGTCCAATGATTTCTGCAAAACCAGACGTTTCGGCAGTGCAATCGACTGCCATTATAAGTGAAAATCGAGTGCGCTAACGTGAGGTGGTATACGTTAGTGACCATAGTACTTCTGAAGAAAGATCCATAGTACTTCTATGGAAATATTTCATTTCGAAAATGATTTTAAATATAAATTTTAGAACATGGAAGTCATGTATGGTTATTTTTTTAACGAACGTCGAATGACTTTTCCAATCTTTAAAGTAGACGGCAGGGTGTCGAAGAACTGTGAAGCAAATATATAACGCTGATAAAGAGAAAGCTCTCATTCAAGTAACAAACTTCTATTAATCGTTTATGTGTAAAATGTACCCACAACTCTCTGCGCATTTCGTTATATATATTTACCAAGAGCTGAGAGTAGATGTACACAGAGAAAGTTAGTTCTGATTGGCACATATCTAAAGAATTATGTGAATTCCTAGAACAAGAAGCAAGAAATTCAGGCCTCATAGTAAATGAGGGTAAGATAAAGTACATGACCTTGAATTCAGGTAATTTGACCAGGGTTCCTCGTAAACTAATTATAGAAGACAATACATCTAATGATGTGAAAAGGTTTAAATATCTTGGAAATATTCTGAACAATCAGAATAGGATAAGACACCATTCAGGAAAGAATTCAGCAAGGAAACCGAGCCTATTTTGCCATAATAAAAATGTATAGGAATAATTGGATTAAAAGACAAGACAAAAGAAAGATTTACAGAAGCATGATGGGTCCTGTTGTGACATATGGCTGTGAAACATGAACCTTGTCAAAAAGTAATGAGAACCAATTGAGAATGTCTGAAAGAAAAATCTTCAGAAGGATACTTGGTGCGATTAAAGAAGGAGATACTTGGAGAATACGGAAAATTTAAGAATTGAACGCACTTATTGAAGGGAAAGATACAGGAAGGTTCATCACAGCAAAAAGAATATATGGCTGGGGCACGTTGGAAGAATGGAGGATACAAGAATGGTTAAGAGTGTCTGGAAGGGGAGATTGTATGGAAGAAAAGGAAGGGGTCGACCAAGGAAAATATGGATGGATGAGGTCACTGGAGACCTTGCTACGATGGGTATAAGAGGCTGGAAACGATTGGCGAATAATAGAGGGGAATGGAGGAGGATTGATGCGGAGCTCTAATGAAAGAAGAAGAAGAAGAAGAATGTGACTGCAACACTATATGAAATCGTGCCTGCATAACACGTTCATCACAGTTCACAACATTATTGGAACGTTTTCACCGATTAAGGTAAATTAAATGCAAATAGTTTAATTAAATACAAAGTTTTTTCTTAAATATCCTCGATTAGTACGTGGAGCTAACTTTTGCAGAACACAAATTAGTTATGTATCAAACATTTAATGCTGCAGAAACGTGTCTGTGGGGAAGGCCGGCACAGTAGTAACGTTAGAGACTCAATCTTAACGGCTGTGTAGCGGTCGAGTTAAGGTCACGATTTGGTCTGCCTACCAACACCTACAACTGGGAACAAGTAATTCAGCGGTCTTGTCTGGCATGCATGGACTAGACAAGTTTCTCTTGCGGTGGAGGAGCGTGAGTTGTACTTAGCCGGGGGTGTAACAGGCTGCAGGCCTAATGCTTGAAGAGGAACAGACGAAGAAGAAGAAACGTTTTCCACAAGTTTGTGATTAAACTTGTTCTTATTATAATATTTTCCCACTCGTTGAATGGCATAACACAATCCCTACTCTTATACAAACAATACTGTGCTGTCTAGCTTAGTGAACCGAGCTAGGACAAGGCACTATCTTTACAAGGCATCCACAGCACTGCCATACGCCAGAAATAAGTAATAGTCATACCGCCATCAAAAAATCGGCTTGACAAGTTTTTTGTCAAGGGGCTGTCAAGCTGTAGAAAGGTGGGATTTCAATCAAACTAGCAGTGGAAAACTAACAGACACGTATTAGTTGACCTAAGATACCGACGTCACGACAAATAGGATTATCAGAGAAGGAAGGTAATAAAGTAGCCATCAAACATAAAACAGCCATTTCAGTGTCGCACTAATCCTTTATTACCTTATGCTGTTACTGGAAAACAAACGTTACGTACAGTCGCACGTGTAAAAGCCAGCTCACAAATGCATGTGCTATCATACCCCACCGATAGTTCATACTGTAAAGCAAGTAAATGGAAATATTTAATTAATAAAGTTGTGTTAGTGCTTATAATCACAAACAGAATTAACACTGTTGCACATCACTATAGAAAAATTATGTTTTTAAAGTATTCCTCCGGTATGGTTCGCGTCAAAAATGCCTTGTATGTCAACGTTTCACTCGTATTACAATGAGTATCCTCATGTCTAAGAGCGTCCACTTAGACCTGAGGATACTCATTGTAATATGCGTGAAACGTTGTCATACAAGACATTTTTGACGGTGTCCATACCGGAAGAAGACTTTAAAAACATAATGGGCACCGGCCGCAGAAGCTTACGTGAGAATATAGAAAAACTGTTCAGATTAGCGCTTTCAACATTCACAGCTCATCATCAGATCGGAAATAAGGACACCATTTCCGATCTGATGACGAGCTGTGAAACTTGAAAGTGCTAATCTGAATAATTTGTCTATAGTGGTGTGCAACAGTGTTAATTCTGTAAATGGAATTAGAGAAACAAAATAAACAGTAAGCCGGTGCTTGAGATTCGTATGCGAACCTAATACATTTCCTGTAAATCTTAATAAGTGAGCCGGTGGCAACATTTCGGTGGCGTGCCTTGTGAGCTGAAAAACAGAGGGAACTGCTTTTTCGATGTCCGATCTAAGCTGTCCGATCGAGGCACTCAAGCCAGATATATTTTGATTTCTTTTGCCAAATTTAACATTTCCCAGAGCGGCCGTGGTCAGTTGCGACCCAGGTGGAAATTTGAACCCGGTCAGTGACGATCATTGCATTTTCATGTCATAATAATAACGAAATTACCATTATAATTCTACTCATTGCTAGCGTAACATAACCTAAACTAACCCAACCTAACCTGACCTGATCTAATCTAACGTAACAAAAATATTGGAAGAGGTTACTCGCACAAATGAAAAGTTGCAGAATTGAAATGTCATCGAAGTTCAGAATAGGAACGTTTATAAATAACAGATTCGGTCGGTAAGTGAAAGTTCGGGGCGCAATTGACCGCGTAAGAACAGGTAAAAATGTTGTTCAGTCGCAACCGACAAGACCGCCGATAGCCGTTATTCAACTGCGTGTTTATGTCTTGACTCAACGGGAACCTGAACCGGGAAATAGTTTGTACAGTTAGAGCATGGTGGAGACCATCGTACGAGAACGATCGACGGACAAAGTTTCATTTACGAAAACTACTGACTTTTGTAGCCGCATGATAACTCGCGAATCGTAATTCGTAATCTTTACCGCGTTTTACGTTTGGTTTGAATCATACTATACTAGTACGCTCCATGAGCTGCCGAACTCGCTCACTATTTGTAACGAAGTACATTTATTATGGGATAAACTTTCACATTAGATAACTATTCAATTATCAGAAAAATACGAAAATCCCTATTACCCTACTGTTTTTTGTTTAGTAAAGTAACAGCTATAGAGCAATCACACAATAAACACTAGAAATTCTAACCAAACGATTTATGTTGAAATTCCCTTTAATTTGACACACGCGGCTGGATATTTACAATTTTCCATAACTTTTGGTCCAATTTTTGGGCCCTGCAATCTAGGAAATATGAAATTTCAAAAATTTGGAAATATTTTAAACTTAAAAAGTACTAATAAATTAATTTACCTTCAATAATCCGCCTTGTGACTTCTTATAAATTTCTTCTATTACGCGTTTCAGAGACTATGCTCCATCTTCAGATAGTAAAATAAAAAATAAAACTATATCACTCTTACGAGATCGTTAAATAATAAAAAATGTCAATTTGCATAAGAACTATACGCGATGTTGAGTGCGCACCCGTTCAAGTTCAATCTGCTACTGAACGGTTGTTACTTTATCGAAGTCTTAGCGAGCAGACTCAAGGCAGTATCGTACAAGCGGTTGGATCCAAAATTCAGTTGATCATTTAATACGAAATCGCGACTGAAGGTTTGCGTATGCACCATAAATTACAAACTCCTCCAAGGGATTCATGAAACGGCCCTTCTTACATACATGCAACGGTATTAAGTTGGAATTAAAATCTGTGTAATTATGATTGTGTGAAGTCAGGTGTCGGGCGTAATTAGATTTGATGCTGTTAACATTCCTTATTTTCTTGGGTATATGTTCCCTAAAACGTTTGAGGAAACCTCTCCCCGTCTGTCCAATATAGAAGCATGTTATTTTCGCGGCCTTGGAAGAGCAATTAATTTTCACGGTAGCATACTTAGGCGTTATGTTCTTTTGTAAACAAATTTTATTGAATTTAATATGCAAGTTAGTTTTTAATAACTGGATTTTGACATTTTGGAATTTAAATACTGTACCATGCTTGCTTGGCTAGGCTCTAACTTAATATTCATATTTAATCTGGTATCCAAGTCACTTGATCGAATTAATAAATTAATTTCCCTTCAATAATCCGCCTTGTGACTTCTTATAAATCTCTTCTGTTACGCGTTTCGGAGACTATGCTCCATCTCCACACTCCATCTCCGAAACGCGTAATAGAAGAGAATTATAAGAAGTCACAAGGGGGATTATTGAAGGTAAATTAATTTATTAATTCGATCAAGTGACTTGGATACCAGATTAAACATGAATATTATAAAGTACATTCAGATTTCAGTTCAAGTTCCCTTTCAATTTCATACGTCATATGAATTTTTGCAATTCTATTAAAACTTTCATCCACTGTTTCACCCCTCACATCCCTAAATTTTGAAATATTAAAAAATGAACATTTAATTCACGTTTTGCTTAAAATTTTCTTTAATTTGATACCCCACACGGACCCCACGCGAGTTTTACAAAATTGTTACCTCCTCAATTTTTTCCCTCCCGCCCTTAAAATTTTTGAGGGATCAGTGTGAAAAACAATACCGTTCTGTGCAGTAAAAGTGTGGATATGCATGCCAAGTTTTACGAAAATTGGTTTATGCGTTCAAAACTTACCGTGAGATATACTCCGAATAGATAGACACCTAGACAAATACCAAACTGTCTGCTATCAACTGAGAACTCTGTCCAAATATGAACTGTCGACTTTAAGTGTTCTGGAATAACTTTATAACTCAATATTTTTCGTCTGGTTCACTCTATCATACGTAGGTTTACAAATCGTGTGACGATATAATTGTCACATAGATAACCGTAAAGTGAGTTTTTCCATTCCCACTGGAGTTAAGTGTAGGCTACTTCTAATTTTAATCCTGTTAAAAAGTCATAAAAAGATGTTTTAAAGATGTATAAGTTTATTAAAATACATCAGAAGAAAATAAGAATGGGCATTTTAGTATTTTGTTTTTTTTTTTCAAATAAATGAATAAAGAAAAAATTCATTCTGAAGCGAACACAGCCGCTGTTGTCGCTTCAGGCAGCCGAAGAAGTCTGCGGTGCCCGAGCATGCAGTCTCAAACGACGATCATCGCGTTCTCTTTGAAGCGACCACGATTTTATCCTTGGAGAGGAGCCTACTACCCTCAGCTGCACATGGAGTCCGTGGAGATTTTTAAACAGGTTCCATCCCTATGAATAGAAGAGGAGAAAGCCTCCTATTACGTAGGATTTGGCATGCTGTGCTCCAAAGCCAATCAGATAGCACTTGATGTTGTTTTTCAGCTTAGATCGTGTTGGTATGAAAGTCCGTATAATCGGGCCTTCTTAGACAAAGTAAATAGTTTCTACGTCATCACTGGGGTGAATTGGCGGACACCGTGCCAATTGTTACCGACACTGACGATGGCCTCCGATGGCGAGGTCGCGGCGTCTATCAGCATAAACTCTAGATCACGGCCTAACAGCGCGGCTAACAATGTTTCCAAAGAAAAAACTATGTTTAGTTTCATAAATGACAAATGCCAAACGGTTGAGTTAAAACTGAGACCTCGCTCCGCTCGTTCGAGGTGTGGCGTCGTAACGCACGGAGTAATAGGCCTACTGTTATCGTTTTGTTTTGGACGTCTGTAACTATTCAAAGTGACGATGCTGTACACAACGAACACAGAGCAAACTTAAAGTAAGCACAGTGAATGAAGAACGTATATGATCTGCCATGGACGAGTTCGAAAGGAGAAGGCACAATCGCCACAACCAACAATAACAATATTGACGTGTGCTCACAAACTTTATATAATAACGGGACGAGATTAGGTTCCGTGTTACATTCCAACACGGAGTACAGTAGACGGCTGAGGAAACGCTAGTTGACGTGCGAGACAGTCGGTTATATAATGCCATCCGACTTGTGCAAGAAGTATGATAGAAACGGCAGCGGTGAATCTGTTTTGTAAGTACCGTACCTACGGAAAACTTGAATTAAGTAAATCACTAAACTATCCGTCACCTTGTCTACCTGTTCGTGTACGATGTTTGATTAAAAAGTCTTGCAGTTCTTGTTTATTTAAAAAATTATGCGTTCATTCGTCGACACTTATACTGCCCCCCCTTCCTTCAAAATAGTCTCAGTCGAATGTAACACGATTAACCCAGCAGTTTTGCAGTCTTCAAAATATTTCAAGCATGCACTTTTTGATACAGCCTTGAGCTCGCTTAGCGATTTTCGTTTTACATCTTCACCGAGAAGTTATCACTATTGGGAGGACCAAAGATCGTGTTGGAGCACATCCGGTGAATACGGCAGTAGCCCGTGCCATCATTATGACGCTTTCTTTTGTCTAGCCTGGCAAAGTTCTTAACAAGCAATGACGTGCGTCCAGGCGCGTAATCGGGCTACAATTTTCATAAATTATTCTTCAGTAAATCTGGCCGTTTTCTACGAATAGCTTCATACAAATGTTCGAATAGTACTCTTTATTTACCACTGCACCTAGCGATGAAATTTCGTGGAACACACAAACATCTTCATTTGACAACCACGATCTTCAACTCATTTACGGCAGTCTTTGAAGCTTGTAAACCGCTTATTCATGCACAGCAGTCTCGCCAGAAGCCTTCTGAACACGTTTACCAGGACAGAGCAGTTTATCTCACAGCTTACACAAAATTTAATCCATTTTCTTCAACCTTACATTGTAAAATGACAAAAAATCGCCTACCTAACGCTCCGAAGGACGACTTACTCAATTAGCTGTGAAATCTAAACTCTGCATCAAATACGGCTAAAAGTTTAGACGATTGTCACCGACACGTGTACCAACATCACATAAAAACAGTTTTTTAATCGGACAGTTGTAGCGGTGGAAATTGCAAAATGTTACAAACGTTTTGAACAAACCTCATATGTTTATATAAAATATATAATCAACATTACAAAACACACACACAAATAGATTTTTAACCGGAAATATACAAGGACCTTCGCGTATTTAATTTATGTACAACCATGAGAAAATGAGAATGCGTGTGGTAGCGCGTGGATTCTAACCAACATATAAAAAACAAAAACCATTCACGAACAAGTATGAATGAACATTAGGTAGCTTTATCAGATAGTAGTAGCACTGTCGTTAGATTCCCTTCAAAACGTACACGTTACTGTTGTCGGTTTCGGTCGTTGTACGTACCGTGCTCACTGATCGATTTACTGACAATAACGTTCTGCACGATCATTTGTACCTCACATACTACGTAAAATATGTTTCGTGAATCCGTATTTTCACAGAATAACAAAAATGACAAGATTTTAGAAACAACATTTTGTAACAAGATGTCTTGACTTTAAAACAGTAATATTCTATAATAATAGACACTTATTATTAATTAATAATATTAATTATTAATCATTGTTAAAATTCATTCACGGGCTGTTTGGCCGTGGTCCATTGTTTTCATCAGATCACCCCGAGTCTTGCCCTTCTGGACAAGTCTCAAACAGCTCGATAAAAGTCACACAAAGAGCAACATAATGAGAAATTTTCGAACACGCAAAAATAAGACAGTTGAGATCGTTGAAGAACTTTGCAGCTTTCCCAATATGATTTTGTGTAGACCTGTTTACAACTAAAAAGTCACATTGTGGTTTGTAAAGGAGAAAAACCACTTAGATCTAAAATAATTATTAACAATCAAACTCTGGAACAAATAAGTCACTCTAATTGCATGGGGGTAAGTACTGTTTGAGACAGAGATGTGTAGGAAGTAAATTGTATGCGGAACCATCAACAGAAGATCTGAGAATAGAGTTGGCATCGAAGACAAAAATTAAATTTTACAAAACGATAATTTGTCCTGTTCTATTAAATGGAAGTGAGACCATGCGTTAACCCCACAAAAACTGAAAACAAAATTGCACTCTGCAGAGGCTACGTGGCATGAGAACTGACTGAATTCGGGATCAAAATATATAGGGCTACATGCATCAATGAAAAGATGAAAATGGAAACAACAAGCAATAAGGATGGATAACGAACGATTGCCTAAGCAAGCTCTGAAATGCAGGACAAGGAACAGGGAATGAAGGAAGGTGGTCATAGTGCTAAGATCAGGCTCGGATCCACGGGGAGAAACTCCTCCCTCCCAAATCAGACGTAAACGTTTCGTTGTGTGAGTGTAGAATGGTTTTGTATTGTGAAAAATGATACAAAATTCGTTCATACCACGTGATGTAGGTCCATGTTGTTGCTCTAAAATTACTTTAAATTACTACTGTTCCTTACCACAGTGTTAATCTTTTTTTGTTTGATACATAACTTGAATGAGTAATGTGTATTTTGAATTTAAAATGAACATTATTAAAGAACAATGAACTGCCAAACACAGATATGATTTTATATTTGTACGTTAATAAGTTTGCTGTGTTAATAACAACAACCTGTATACAGTGGAACGTGGTTATTACGGCCTCGGCAGTTACGTCAACTCGGGTGTAGCGTTATTTTGTCATAAGTCCGGTCAAACTGATATCTTTAACATTATAAAAATTCCCGGTTTTAACGTCACTAAATATTATACTACTCTGTTATAGCGTCAAAAATTTCTCAGATATTTTACTCTAAATTTCATATAAACGTATATATGTGCACGCGCTAGCCCATGGCTACAGACATACATTGTATATGCAAGCGATAAGCTTGTTTTTGGTTGTTATTGTTTCTGTATCTGCTCGTACTGTGACAGTTTCTTTTGTGTGTTTTATAACTTAAGTTTCGGTAGCCACTGTTTATAGAATTTTACACGTAGGTCTACATTTTTATACAGTAATCATGGCAAGTTCTAGTACAAAAAGAAAGGTTCTGTCTATTCAAGAGAAAGTATGTGTAATTAGATCATATGAAAGCGGACGTAAAATAGCTGATGTATGCCGTGAGTTTGGTTTAGTGAATTCTACTGTAGGTTCAATTTTAAAAAACAAGGACAAAATTTTAAAAAAATTTGAGGAAGATGCAGAAAAAATTTTAAAAATTAGGAAATGCGAACATGGTGATGTGGATGCAGCATTATTGAAATGGTTCAAACAGTGTCGATGTTCAGATATTCCTGTGAGTGGACCAATTCTGAAAGAGAAAGCTACACAATTCGGAAAATTGTTTGGTATTGATTTTACGTGCTCCAACGGATGGCTAGTTCGATTTAAGGCCCGACACTTGATTTCCTTTGCAAAAATTTGTGGTGAGGCAAAATGCGTAGATCTGAACGTTACAGGCGATTGGGTGCGTAACACTTGGCCAGAAAGCCATGAAGCAATGAGAGCCGCCGAAACTCTTTCACGATTTTACTGCTTTAGAGAGACGTCTGACGACACGTTCAATGCAGCGCAGCATCTCCACAGCACAACAGAAAGAAGTGATTTTTCAGAAAGGAGCGTTCAAAAGAAAATTACGTATTACTTTCGACAGCAAGCCTAAATGTAAGTTACATGTACTTTCTTTTTGATCTTTTAAAATATTGTTCATGCTGTTTGTATAAATGAAATGCAGTTTGTAAACTATAGAATAAATATCACGAATAATGTTAATAATGCAAAGATCATTTCTTTTTATTTCTCCTTCCTTACTAGTGATTAAAAAGGGTCTTTTATAACAACTCTTTTATAACGTCACTCGGACATAACGTTATTATTTTTTTGGTCCCTTCAATGACGTTATAACCAAGTTCCACTGTATTTATCTTCACTCATTCCTATCATTTATATTTTAGACTATGAAAGAATGGTCCATATTCTCATATCCCCCCCCAAAATTGATTGCTGGATTCGCCCCTGCCTAAGACGGAACATGCGAATGTCTAATTCAAGCAGCTAAGTGATGATGATGATTGTCTCTGGTTTAGATTTTGTTCTCTCATTTAAAGTCCGCATCGTACATAAGAACAATACTATTTCGATAGTTCATTCCGCCGTGCAGCAGGTAAACGTAGCGAGCACCTGGGTACGTTGTCGGGTATCGCCCGCCGTAATTGTTACACAACACTCTGCGGCCTGAGGAAGAGTGGGATTCGAAACGTTGCCGACGATGTTGCTGATATACAGCTACCGACCACCGCCTGACAGCCCGGTTTTTAATCATTTTGACAATACTCGGTACACGTGTTACAAACGAGGAGTGTGATAAGAGAAAACGGCCAAGTTACAAGTACCTTCTTCTGCAAATGAAGTAATTACACGAAGCAAAGTTACTAGTGGCATCGAATCTCTTTCACAACACCGTAGTGTGCTTTAACAGCGCGCGCGCGCACGCACAACAAGGTCTCGCCGCGTATTTACCGTGCTGCTGTAAAGGGACGACCCCTTTCATTACGTCCACACAGTGGGAACATTAACTTTTCATTTGCATACGTAACAAAATGTACACAACAGTTCGCGAAAGGTATAAAGGGTACAAAAACCAAAATTAATGTTCAATTAAATTTACACAACGTGGATACTGAGAAAATGTGTTTAATTTGGAATCCCGTTTAGCTGTCTTGGGTTCGCAAAAGACATACAAGTCGCACACGCAAAACGCGCACAGTGCAGCACACGTGTGTTACGTGTGTATACAAAACACAACACGGTTCATATAAAAATGTCTTATTCATCTTGTTATTTGAATTATTTGCTGACTAACTGGTGAAACAAAGCCTCTAGACAGTACTAAATTTCTACACTTCAGAAAAACAGCAGGAGCTTGGTAGTTAACAGATTCCTTCATGACAGGCCTACTGCAATTACAGTTGGCAAGGGCACTACAGTTTCCATTGTGCGTCCTGATCTAGTGAAAAATCTCAAGCCAATCCTACTCTTGCAGTTTGTGAATAGCTACTGGAAGGCCTGTGAAAGTGTTTGGCCTCGGTCGACTTGAGTTTGATCACCAAGCACTTGTCGCAGACACTGTGGATGAAGCAATTCTTGGTGTGTACATTATGAACGCATATGGTTTTGTCGCCGACTTAAAAAACAATGCCTTGAGAATTGAGCAAGAAGTAATGCTTATCTTGTTATTTGAATTAGCAGTCTCTGTTATTCCAACTTTGGCGTGTTTACTTGCTGAACTGCTACTTGTCATGTTCCGGACGAGGCCTTTCATGTTTACACCATTTTCAGGTTCTAAACCACGACAAAAGAATATCCCGCTGGAACCCGTATATACACCCGTCAATCCGCCTTCACGGCTGGTCAATTCGGAAACAAGTCTACTTGCCACTACCCTATTGGCTCAGCTCGGTTAGCCACGTCCCTGCTACCTACTATAAAATAAGGTGGGAAAAAGACGGCGTTGAGAATAAATTGTAAGAGAGATATGAGAGTAGAAGTATCAAAGAAAAGACGACAACAGACAGGCAGGTTCAGATACTTAAGGCGTATCATGTTGAGTAATGTTAAATGATATTAGCATAATTATAACTTTCTTCTGCAAGTAAATTTTATAATTGAAAGAGCGAAGCGAATTCTGTTTTGACTCGACCGTTTGTCATTTGTCTGTCTGTCTGTCTGCCTGTCTACTGTTTGGGGTATGTCTCACGATAAATAGAAATTTTAAAGGTAAAAAAGAAGAAGAGTAATATACTAATGAACATACAAACAGAATTTAGTAATGAAGAAATATTTTACCATATTTTGCAAGGATGAGATTGTGGATTCCGTCAGACTGTAGTACAATAAGTGTTACGTAAGCAGACAAAGTTGGGTGTGGCTTAACGCAGCTGTGCCAATAGGGTAGTGGCAAGTAGACCTGTTTACGAATTGACCTGCTGTGAAGGTGGATTCACGGGGTATATATATACGGGTTCCAGCGGGATATTCGTTTGTCGTGGTTTAGGACTTGAATTTTTTTAAATCACAAAAGCGTACTCAGTGGAATCCTAAAGTCAATACTTCTTCGTAAATGTGTAGTTAGCCTAAATTAAAACATACAAATATTTTATTTTACGATCGGCAGGGCGCTGAGCGGTTGGCGGATATTTTGATAGAGGAAAGGTATTCGTATTTAACAGATTCCGATAACAGTTCAGAGAGTATAAGGCGAAACTTCCACTGAGTATACGAGTACTATAGTGAAAACGAGTATACTGAACACTAAGAAGATAGACTGAAAAGATGGAAAATAGTGTTGCGACATTTAAGAACAATCTACGTGTTTCTCGAACGATCCAGTGGAATCCGGCTGTAGTGTGTGCGTACGTGATTCTCGACATGCGTTGCGAGATTGTTCCGCACTCACTGGTCCGCGCCTGCTGTGTGCAATACCGTAACCAATTATGTTCTGGTGTTTTCTAGTAGCATTCTTGCTGAGCAATATGGAATATTCTGGTACTTCGGCGGGGTATAAATACAAGTACTCAGAGACGTTCATTTCAGTTTGAGTTGCGATTTCTTTGAGTGCGGTTCGTAGAATTATCGCGAAGTGTTATATGTTTTATAATCGTGCGTGACAATTGTAATACAAATTGTGTTTTATGTTAGTTGACATTTTATTACGTGTGAACAATTTTATTTGATTTGTTGTTAAGAGACTATCTTGTTGATTAGAAACTGTTTAATTGTGTTAATTAAAGCTGGTGATTAGTGACTTAATCGGTGTCTTGTATTTGTTTTTCACTG
Organism: Magicicada septendecula; assembly: GCA_034769895.1. Classification (NCBI taxonomy): domain Eukaryota; kingdom Metazoa; phylum Arthropoda; class Insecta; order Hemiptera; family Cicadidae; genus Magicicada; species Magicicada septendecula. The sequence continues at coordinate 356,809,008 of CM068374.1, read as the reverse complement.
TACCATACGACGATCAGCAGACCGTCGTAACACTAGATTAAAGGGTTATGCGAGAATGAAAAGGCGTCTATGATAATAACAGAAGTTGTTTCGATCAATCTTCTTTTCAAGTTCTCGTTAAAGTCAAAACCACAGAATGACAGATAATTACCGAAATTCTGCTATAATCTGCAATCTGCTCAATTATTTTCTTGGTTTACCACGATACATTACCGTCTAGGGGTTAAGCGTTCCTATTGTCTAACAACTCTGGTTAAGACTTTTGTCTCCGCCTAACGATTTCTGTCAGTGAGCATATTCAACGATTTTTGAATGTGTTGTCACAGAGAATCGATATTGGGAGAAGAGAGACAAAGACGTTATTTTGTATTTACCTTGTTCAATATACACGTAGTGGGCATGATAACTAGCAGTTTGGGTCGACAGGAAACAGATAACACAGAAATAAGGATATCAACACTGTTTAGCATTCGCTAATCCTGTGGTTATTTTAACGGACGACACAGCAAGCATCCAAAGAACGTTACACAGATTATAAATTCGGATTGAAGGATACGGAACAATAACCACTGTAGGAAAAAAGAAGGTGTTGCGAATAAATTTGATATGAGATATGAGAGTAGAAATATCAAAGAAAAGACGAGAGAAGGTAGGCAGGTTCAGATACGTAAGACGTATCGTGTTGAATAATGTTAAGTGATATTAGCATAATTATAACTCTCTTCTGCAAGTAAATTCTATAATTGAAAGAGCGAAGCGAGTTCTCAGTTTTCACTCGACCGTTTGGAATTTGTCTGTCTCTCTCCTGTTTGGGGTATGTCTCACGATAACCTTTGAAGACATCAACAGATTTTCATGAAACTTTAAACCATTAACCGACATCTACACTTTAACCCTACATAACCCTATTGTTCATGAGATTGATCCTCCCCAAAACAGGTAAGGGAGTGGCTAAAATGTGAGGGGGATAAAGTTGTAAATAAATAGCAAAAGCCCATGTGAGGTTATTAAAATTAAGGGAAGTTTAACAACACTCTGAATATACTTTTCGTTTTTGAACATTTTCAAAACTTATGGACATCAAGGCCCAAAAAAGGGTGACAATTTTGATAAAATTGCAAAATTTATGTGCGGAATGAAATTAAAGACAACGTTTTGACTAACGTCCGAATGTAGTGTTAACTTTTGGAAATTTCAAATTTTGTAGAGGGGAACGGAGGAGGATTGATGCGGAGCTCTAATGAAAGAAGAAGAAGAATGTGACTGCAACACTATATGAAATCGTGCCTGCATAACACGTTCATCACAGTTCACAACATTATTGGAACGTTTTCACCGATTAAGGTAAATTAAATGCAAATAGTTTAATTAAATACAAAGTTTTTTCTTAAATATCCTCGATTAGTACGTGGAGCTAACTTTTGCAGAACACAAATTAGTTATGTATCAAACATTTAATGCTGCAGAAACGTGTCTGTGGGGAAGGCCGGCACAGTAGTAACGTTAGAGACTCAATCTTAACGGCTGTGTAGCGGTCGAGTTAAGGTCACGATTTGGTCTGCCTACCAACACCTACAACTGGGAACAAGTAATTCAGCGGTCTTGTCTGGCATGCATGGACTAGACAAGTTTCTCTTGCGGTGGAGGAGCGTGAGTTGTACTTAGCCGGGGGTGTAACAGGCTGCAGGCCTAATGCTTGAAGAGGAACAGACGAAGAAGAAGAAACGTTTTCCACAAGTTTGTGATTAAACTTGTTCTTATTATAATATTTTCCCACTCGTTGAATGGCATAACACAATCCCTACTCTTATACAAACAATACTGTGCTGTCTAGCTTGGTGAACCGAGCTAGGACAAGGCACTATCTTTACAAGGCATCCACAGCACTGCCATACGCCAGAAATAAGTAATAGTCATACCGCCATCAAAAAATCGGCTTGACAAGTTTTTTGTCAAGGGGCTGTCAAGCTGTAGAAAGGTGGGATTTCAATCAAACTAGCAGTGGAAAACTAACAGACACGTATTAGTTGACCTAAGATACCGACGTCACGACAAATAGGATTATCAGAGAAGGAAGGTAATAAAGTAGCCATCAAACATAAAACAGCCATTTCAGTGTCGCACTAATCCTTTATTACCTTATGCTGTTACTGGAAAACAAACGTTACGTACAGTCGCACGTGTAAAAGCCAGCTCACAAATGCATGTGCTATCATACCCCACCGATAGTTCATACTGTAAAGCAAGTAAATGGAAATATTTAATTAATAAAGTTGTGTTAGTGCTTATAATCACAAACAGAATTAACACTGTTGCACATCACTATAGAAAAATTATGTTTTTAAAGTATTCCTCCGGTATGGTTCGCGTCAAAAATGCCTTGTATGTCAACGTTTCACTCGTATTACAATGAGTATCCTCATGTCTAAGAGCGTCCACTTAGACCTGAGGATACTCATTGTAATATGCGTGAAACGTTGTCATACAAGACATTTTTGACGGTGTCCATACCGGAAGAAGACTTTAAAAACATAATGGGCACCGGCCGCAGAAGCTTACGTGAGAATATAGAAAAACTGTTCAGATTAGCGCTTTCAACATTCACAGCTCATCATCAGATCGGAAATAAGGACACCATTTCCGATCTGATGACGAGCTGTGAAACTTGAAAGTGCTAATCTGAATAATTTTTCTATAGTGGTGTGCAACAGTGTTAATTCTGTAAATGGAATTAGAGAAACAAAATAAACAGTAAGCCAGTGCTTGAGATTCGTATGCGAACCTAATACATTTCCTGTAAATCTTAATAAGTGAGCCGGTGGCAACATTTCGGTGGCGTGCCTTGTGAGCTGAAAAACAGAGGGAACTGCTTTTTCGATGTCCGATCTAAGCTGTCCGATCGAGGCACTCAAGCCAGATATATTTTGATTTCTTTTGCCAAATTTAACATTTCCCAGAGCGGCCGTGGTCAGTTGCGACCCAGGTGGAAATTTGAACCCGGTCAGTGACGATCATTGCATTTTCATGTCATAATAATAACGAAATTACCATTATAATTCTACTCATTGCTAGCGTAACATAACCTAAACTAACCCAACCTAACCTGACCTGATCTAATCTAACGTAACAAAAATATTGGAAGAGGTTACTCGCACAAATGAAAAGTTGCAGAATTGAAATGTCATCGAAGTTCAGAATAGGAACGTTTATAAATAACAGATTCGGTCGGTAAGTGAAAGTTCGGGGCGCAATTGACCGCGTAAGAACAGGTAAAAATGTTGTTCAGTCGCAACCGACAAGACCGCCGATAGCCGTTATTCAACTGCGTGTTTATGTCTTGACTCAACGGGAACCTGAACCGGGAAATAGTTTGTACAGTTAGAGCATGGTGGAGACCATCGTACGAGAACGATCGACGCACAAAGTTTCATTTACGAAAACTACTGACTTTTGTAGCCGCATGATAACTCGCGAATCGTAATTCGTAATCTTTACCGCGTTTTACGTTTGGTTTGAATCATACTATACTAGTACGCTCCATGAGCTGCCGAACTCGCTCACTATTTGTAACGAAGTACATTTATTATGGGATAAACTTTCACATTAGATAACTATTCAATTATCAGAAAAATACGAAAATCCCTATTACCCTACTGTTTTTTGTTTAGTAAAGTAACAGCTATAGAGCAATCACACAATAAACACTAGAAATTCTAACCAAACGATTTATGTTGAAATTCCCTTTAATTTGACACACGCGGCTGGATATTTACAATTTTCCATAACTTTTGGTCCAATTTTTGGGCCCTGCAATCTAGGAAATATGAAATTTCAAAAATTTGGAAATATTTTAAACTTAAAAAGTACTAATAAATTAATTTACCTTCAATAATCCGCCTTGTGACTTCTTATAAATTTCTTCTATTACGCGTTTCAGAGACTATGCTCCATCTTCAGATAGTAAAATAAAAAATAAAACTATATCACTCTTACGAGATCGTTAAATAATAAAAAATGTCAATTTGCATAAGAACTATACGCGATGTTGAGTGCGCACCCGTTCAAGTTCAATCTGCTACTGAACGGTTGTTACTTTATCGAAGTCTTAGCGAGCAGACTCAAGGCAGTATCGTACAAGCGGTTGGATCCAAAATTCAGTTGATCATTTAATACGAAATCGCGACTGAAGGTTTGCGTATGCACCATAAATTACAAACTCCTCCAAGGGATTCATGAAACGGCCCTTCTTACATACATGCAACGGTATTAAGTTGGAATTAAAATCTGTGTAATTATGATTGTGTGAAGTCAGGTGTCGGGCGTAATTAGATTTGATGCTGTTAACATTCCTTATTTTCTTGGGTATATGTTCCCTAAAACGTTTGAGGAAACCTCTCCCCGTCTGTCCAATATAGAAGCATGTTATTTTCGCGGCCTTGGAAGAGCAATTAATTTTCACGGTAGCATACTTAGGCGTTATGTTCTTTTGTAAACAAATTTTATTGAATTTAATATGCAAGTTAGTTTTTAATAACTGGATTTTGACATTTTGGAATTTAAATACTGTACCATGCTTGCTTGGCTAGGCTCTAACTTAATATTCATATTTAATCTGGTATCCAAGTCACTTGATCGAATTAATAAATTAATTTCCCTTCAATAATCCGCCTTGTGACTTCTTATAAATCTCTTCTGTTACGCGTTTCGGAGACTATGCTCCATCTCCACACTCCATCTCCGAAACGCGTAATAGAAGAGAATTATAAGAAGTCACAAGGGGGATTATTGAAGGTAAATTAATTTATTAATTCGATCAAGTGACTTGGATACCAGATTAAACATGAATATTATAAAGTACATTCAGATTTCAGTTCAAGTTCCCTTTCAATTTCATACGTCATATGAATTTTTGCAATTCTATTAAAACTTTCATCCACTGTTTCACCCCTCACATCCCTAAATTTTGAAATATTAAAAAATGAACATTTAATTCACGTTTTGCTTAAAATTTTCTTTAATTTGATACCCCACACGGACCCCACGCGAGTTTTACAAAATTGTTACCTCCTCAATTTTTTCCCTCCCGCCCTTAAAATTTTTGAGGGATCAGTGTGAAAAACAATACCGTTCTGTGCAGTAAAAGTGTGGATATGCATGCCAAGTTTTACGAAAATTGGTTTATGCGTTCAAAACTTACCGTGAGATATACTCCGAATAGATAGACACCTAGACAAATACCAAACTGTCTGCTATCAACTGAGAACTCTGTCCAAATATGAACTGTCGACTTTAAGTGTTCTGGAATAACTTTATAACTCAATATTTTTCGTCTGGTTCACTCTATCATACGTAGGTTTACAAATCGTGTGACGATATAATTGTCACATAGATAACCGTAAAGTGAGTTTTTCCATTCCCACTGGAGTTAAGTGTAGGCTACTTCTAATTTTAATCCTGTTAAAAAGTCATAAAAAGATGTTTTAAAGATGTATAAGTTTATTAAAATACATCAGAAGAAAATAAGAATGGGCATGTTAGTATTTTGTTTTTTTTTTCAAATAAATTAATAAAGAAAAAATTCATTCTGAAGCGAACACAGCCGCTGTTGTCGCTTCAGGCAGCCGAAGAAGTCTGCGGTGCCCGAGCATGCAGTCTCAAACGACGATCATCGCGTTCTCTTTGAAGCGACCACGATTTTATCCTTGGAGAGGAGCCTACTACCCTCAGCTGCACATGGAGTCCGTGGAGATTTTTAAACAGGTTCCATCCCTATGAATAGAAGAGGAGAAAGCCTCCTATTACGTAGGATTTGGCATGCTGTGCTCCAAAGCCAATCAGATAGCACTTGATGTTGTTTTTCAGCTTAGATCGTGTTGGTATGAAAGTCCGTATAATCGGGCCTTCTTAGACAAAGTAAATAGTTTCTACGTCATCACTGGGGTGAATTGGCGGACACCGTGCCAATTGTTACCGACACTGACGATGGCCTCCGATGGCGAGGTCGCGGCGTCTATCAGCATAAACTCTAGATCACGGCCTAACAGCGCGGCTAACAATGTTTCCAAAGAAAAAACTATGTTTAGTTTCATAAATGACAAATGCCAAACGGTTGAGTTAAAACTGAGACCTCGCTCCGCTCGTTCGAGGTGTGGCGTCGTAACGCACGGAGTAATAGGCCTACTGTTATCGTTTTGTTTTGGACGTCTGTAACTATTCAAAGTGACGATGCTGTACACAACGAACACAGAGCAAACTTAAAGTAAGCACAGTGAATGAAGAACGTATATGATCTGCCATGGACGAGTTCGAAAGGAGAAGGCACAATCGCCACAACCAACAATAACAATATTGACGTGTGCTCACAAACTTTATATAATAACGGGACGAGATTAGGTTCCGTGTTACATTCCAACACGGAGTACAGTAGACGGCTGAGGAAACGCTAGTTGACGTGCGAGACAGTCGGTTATATAATGCCATCCGACTTGTGCAAGAAGTATGATAGAAACGGCAGCGGTGAATCTGTTTTGTAAGTACCGTACCTACGGAAAACTTGAATTAAGTAAATCACTAAACTATCCGTCACCTTGTCTACCTGTTCGTGTACGATGTTTGATTAAAAAGTCTTGCAGTTCTTGTTTATTTAAAAAATTATGCGTTCATTCGTCGACACTTATACTGCCCCCCCTTCCTTCAAAATAGTCTCAGTCGAATGTAACACGATTAACCCAGCAGTTTTGCAGTCTTCAAAATATTTCAAGCATGCACTTTTTGATACAGCCTTGAGCTCGCTTAGCGATTTTCGTTTTACATCTTCACCGAGAAGTTATCACTATTGGGAGGACCAAAGATCGTGTTGGAGCACATCCGGTGAATACGGCAGTAGCCCGTGCCATCATTATGACGCTTTCTTTTGTCTAGCCTGGCAAATTTCTTAACAAGCAATGACGTGCGTCCAGGCGCGTAATCGGGCTACAATTTTCATAAATTATTCTTCAGTAAATCTGGCCGTTTTCTACGAATAGCTTCATACAAATGTTCGAATAGTACTCTTTATTTACCACTGCACCTAGCGATGAAATTTCGTGGAACACACAAACATCTTCATTTGACAACCACGATCTTCAACTCATTTACGGCAGTCTTTGAAGCTTGTAAACCGCTTATTCATGCACAGCAGTCTCGCCAGAAGCCTTCTGAACACGTTTACCAGGACAGAGCAGTTTATCTCACAGCTTACACAAAATTTAATCCATTTTCTTCAACCTTACATTGTAAAATGACAAAAAATCGCCTACCTAACGCTCCGAAGGACGACTTACTCAATTAGCTGTGAAATCTAAACTCTGCATCAAATACGGCTAAAAGTTTAGACGATTGTCACCGACACGTGTACCAACATCACATAAAAACAGTTTTTTAATCGGACAGTTGTAGCGGTGGAAATTGCAAAATGTTACAAACGTTTTGAACAAACCTCATATGTTTATATAAAATATATAATCAACATTACAAAACACACACACAAATAGATTTTTAACCGGAAATATACAAGGACCTTCGCGTATTTAATTTATGTACAACCATGAGAAAATGAGAATGCGTGTGGTAGCGCGTGGATTCTAACCAACATATAAAAAACAAAAACCATTCACGAACAAGTATGAATGTACATTAGGTAGCTTTATCAGATAGTAGTAGCACTGTCGTTAGATTCCCTTCAAAACGTACACGTTACTGTTGTCGGTTTCGGTCGTTGTACGTACCGTGCTCACTGATCGATTTACTGACAATAACGTTCTGCACGATCATTTGTACCTCACATACTACGTAAAATATGTTTCGTGAATCCGTATTTTCACAGAATAACAAAAATGACAAGATTTTAGAAACAACATTTTGTAACAAGATGTCTTGACTTTAAAACAGTAATATTCTATAATAATAGACACTTATTATTAATTAATAATATTAATTATTAATCATTGTTAAAATTCATTCACGGGCTGTTTGGCCGTGGTCCATTGTTTTCATCAGATCACCCCGAGTCTTGCCCTTCTGGACAAGTCTCAAACAGCTCGATAAAAGTCACACAAAGAGCAACATAATGAGAAATTTTCGAACACGCAAAAATAAGACAGTTGAGATCGTTGAAGAACTTTGCAGCTTTCCCAATATGATTTTGTGTAGACCTGTTTACAACTAAAAAGTCACATTGTGGTTTGTAAAGGAGAAAAACCACTTAGATCTAAAATAATTATTAACAATCAAACTCTGGAACAAATAAGTCACTCTAATTGCATGGGGGTAAGTACTGTTTGAGACAGAGATGTGTAGGAAGTAAATTGTATGCGGAACCATCAACAGAAGATCTGAGAATAGAGTTGGCATCGAAGACAAAAATTAAATTTTACAAAACGATAATTTGTCCTGTTCTATTAAATGGAAGTGAGACCATGCGTTAACCCCACAAAAACTGAAAACAAAATTGCACTCTGCAGAGGCTACGTGGCATGAGAACTGACTGAATTCGGGATCAAAATATATAGGGCTACATGCATCAATGAAAAGATGAAAATGGAAACAACAAGCAATAAGGATGGATAACGAACGATTGCCTAAGCAAGCTCTGAAATGCAGGACAAGGAACAGGGAATGAAGGAAGGTGGTCATAGTGCTAAGATCAGGCTCGGATCCACGGGGAGAAACTCCTCCCTCCCAAATCAGACGTAAACGTTTCGTTGTGTGAGTGTAGAATGGTTTTGTATTGTGAAAAATGATACAAAATTCGTTCATACCACGTGATGTAGGTCCATGTTTTTGCTCTAAAATTACTTTAAATTACTACTGTTCCTTACCACAGTGTTAATCTTTTTTTGTTTGATACATAACTTGAATGAGTAATGTGTATTTTGAATTTAAAATGAACATTATTAAAGAACAATGAACTGCCAAACACAGATATGATTTTATATTTGTACGTTAATAAGTTTGCTGTGTTAATAACAACAACCTGTATACAGTGGAACGTGGTTATTACGGCCTCGGCAGTTACGTCAACTCGGGTGTAGCGTTATTTTGTCATAAGTCCGGTCAAACTGATATCTTTAACATTATAAAAATTCCCGGTTTTAACGTCACTAAATATTATACTACTCTGTTATAGCGTCAAAAATTTCTCAGATATTTTACTCTAAATTTCATATAAACGTATATATGTGCACGCGCTAGCCCATGGCTACAGACATACATTGTATATGCAAGCGATAAGCTTGTTTTTGGTTGTTATTGTTTCTGTATCTGCTCGTACTGTGACAGTTTCTTTTGTGTGTTTTATAACTTAAGTTTCGGTAGCCACTGTTTATAGAATTTTACACGTAGGTCTACATTTTTATACAGTAATCATGGCAAGTTCTAGTACAAAAAGAAAGGTTCTGTCTATTCAAGAGAAAGTATGTGTAATTAGATCATATGAAAGCGGACGTAAAATAGCTGATGTATGCCGTGAGTTTGGTTTAGTGAATTCTACTGTAGGTTCAATTTTAAAAAACAAGGACAAAATTTTAAAAAAATTTGAGGAAGATGCAGAAAAAATTTAAAAAATTAGGAAATGCGAACATGGTGATGTGGATGCAGCATTATTGAAATGGTTCAAACAGTGTCGATGTTCAGATATTCCTGTGAGTGGACCAATTCTGAAAGAGAAAGCTACACAATTCGGAAAATTGTTTGGTATTGATTTTACGTGCTCCAACGGATGGCTAGTTCGATTTAAGGCCCGACACTTGATTTCCTTTGCAAAAATTTGTGGTGAGGCAAAATGCGTAGATCTGAACGTTACAGGCGATTGGGTGCGTAACACTTGGCCAGAAAGCCATGAAGCAATGAGAGCCGCCGAAACTCTTTCACGATTTTACTGCTTTAGAGAGACGTCTGACGACACGTTCAATGCAGCGCAGCATCTCCACAGCACAACAGAAAGAAGTGATTTTTCAGAAAGGAGCGTTCAAAAGAAAATTACGTATTACTTTCGACAGCAAGCCTAAATGTAAGTTACATGTACTTTCTTTTTGATCTTTTAAAATATTGTTCATGCTGTTTGTATAAATGAAATGCAGTTTGTAAACTATAGAATAAATATCACGAATAATGTTAATAATGCAAAGATCATTTCTTTTTATTTCTCCTTCCTTACTAGTGATTAAAAAGGGTCTTTTATAACAACTCTTTTATAACGTCACTCGGACATAACGTTATTATTTTTTTGGTCCCTTCAATGACGTTATAACCAAGTTCCACTGTATTTATCTTCACTCATTCCTATCATTTATATTTTAGACTATGAAAGAATGGTCCATATTCTCATATCCCCCCCCAAAATTGATTGCTGGATTCGCCCCTGCCTAAGACGGAACATGCGAATGTCTAATTCAAGCAGCTAAGTGATGATGATGATTGTCTCTGGTTTAGATTTTGTTCTCTCATTTAAAGTCCGCATCGTACATAAGAACAATACTATTTCGATAGTTCATTCCGCCGTGCAGCAGGTAAACGTAGCGAGCACCTGGGTACGTTGTCGGGTATCGCCCGCCGTAATTGTTACACAACACTCTGCGGCCTGAGGAAGAGTAGGATTCGAAACGTTGCCGACGATGTTGCTGATATACAGCTACCGACCACCGCCTGACAGCCCGGTTTTTAATCATTTTGACAATACTCGGTACACGTGTTACAAACGAGGAGTGTGATAAGAGGAAACGGCCAAGTTACAAGTACCTTCTTCTGCAAATGAAGTAATTACACGAAGCAAAGTTACTAGTGGCATCGAATCTCTTTCACAACACTGTAGTGTGCTTTAACAGCGCGCGCGCGCACGCACAACAAGGTCTCGCCGCGTATTTACCGTGCTGCTGTAAAGGGACGACCCCTTTCATTACGTCCACACAGTGGGAACATTAACTTTTCATTTGCATACGTAACAAAATGTACACAACAGTTCGCGAAAGGTATAAAGGGTACAAAAACCAAAATTAATGTTCAATTAAATTTACACAACGTGGATACTGAGAAAGTGTGTTTAATTTGGAATCCCGTTTAGCTGTCTTGGGTTCGCAAAAGACATACAAGTCGCACACGCAAAACGCGCACAGTGCAGCACACGTGTGTATACAAAACATAACACGGTTCATATAAAAATGTCTTATTCATCTTGTTATTTGAATTATTTGCTGACTAACTGGTGAAACAAAGCCTCTAGACAGTACTAAATTTCTACACTTCAGAAAAACAGCAGGAGCTTGGTAGTTAACAGATTCCTTCATGACAGGCCTACTGCAATTACAGTTGGCAAGGGCACTACAGTTTCCATTGTGCGTCCTGATCTAGTGAAAAATCTCAAGCCAATCCTACTCTTGCAGTTTGTGAATAGCTACTGGAAGGCCTGTGAAAGTGTTTGGCCTCGGTCGACTTGAGTTTGATCACCAAGCACTTGTCGCAGACACTGTGGATGAAGCAATTCTTGGTGTGTACATTATGAACGCATATGGTTTTGTCGCCGACTTAAAAAACAATGCCTTGAGAATTGAGCAAGAAGTAATGCTTATCTTGTTATTTGAATTAGCAGTCTCTGTTATTCCAACTTTGGCGTGTTTACTTGCTGAACTGCTACTTGTCATGTTCCGGACGAGGCCTTTCATGTTTACACCATTTTCAGGTTCTAAACCACGACAAAAGAATATCCCGCTGGAACCCGTATATACACCCGTCAATCCGCCTTCACGGCTGGTCAATTCGGAAACAAGTCTACTTGCCACTACCCTATTGGCTCAGCTCGGTTAGCCACGTCCCTGCTACCTACTATAAAATAAGGTGGGAAAAAGACGGCGTTGAGAATAAATTGTAAGAGAGATATGAGAGTAGAAGTATCAAAGAAAAGACGACAACAGACAGGCAGGTTCAGATACTTAAGGCGTATCATGTTGAGTAATGTTAAATGATATTAGCATAATTATAACTTTCTTCTGCAAGTAAATTTTATAATTGAAAGAGCGAAGCGAATTCTGTTTTGACTCGACCGTTTGTCATTTGTCTGTCTGTCTGTCTGCCTGTCTACTGTTTGGGGTATGTCTCACGATAAATAGAAATTTTAAAGGTAAAAAAGAAGAAGAGTAATATACTAATGAACATACAAACAGAATTTAGTAATGAAGAAATATTTTACCATATTTTGCAAGGATGAGATTGTGGATTCCGTCAGACTGTAGTACAATAAGTGTTACGTAAGCAGACAAAGTTGGGTGTGGCTTAACGCAGCTGTGCCAATAGGGTAGTGGCAAGTAGACCTGTTTACGAATTGACCTGCTGTGAAGGTGGATTCACGGGGTATATATATACGGGTTCCAGCGGGATATTCGTTTGTCGTGGTTTAGGACTTGAATTTTTTTAAATCACAAAAGCGTACTCAGTGGAATCCTAAAGTCAATACTTCTTCGTAAATGTGTAGTTAGCCTAAATTAAAACATACAAATATTTTATTTTACGATCGGCAGGGCGCTGAGCGGTTGGCGGATATTTTGATAGAGGAAAGGTATTCGTATTTAACAGATTCCGATAACAGTTCAGAGAGTATAAGGCGAAACTTCCACTGAGTATACGAGTACTATAGTGAAAACGAGTATACTGAACACTAAGAAGATAGACTGAAAAGATGGAAAATAGTGTTACGACATTTAAGAACAATCTACGTGTTTCTCGAACGATCCAGTGGAATCCGGCTGTAGTGTGTGCGTACGTGATTCTCGACATGCGTTGCGAGATTGTTCCGCACTCACTGGTCCGCGCCTGCTGTGTGCAATACCGTAACCAATTATGTTCTGGTGTTTTCTAGTAGCATTCTTGCTGAGCAATATGGAATATTCTGGTACTTCGGCGGGGTATAAATACAAGTACTCAGAGACGTTCATTTCAGTTTGAGTTGCGATTTCTTTGAGTGCGGTTCGTAGAATTATCGCGAAGTGTTATATGTTTTATAATCGTGCGTGACAATTGTAATACAAATTGTGTTTTATGTTAGTTGACATTTTATTACGTGTGAACAATTTTATTTGATTTGTTGTTAAGAGACTATCTTGTTGATTAGAAACTGTTTAATTGTGTTAATTAAAGCTGGTGATTAGTGACTTAATCGGTGTCTTGTATTTGTTTTTCACTGTACCATACGACGATCAGCAGACCGTCGTAACACTAGATTAAAGGGTTATGCGAGAATGAAAAGGCGTCTATGATAATAACAGAAGTTGTTTCGATCAATCTTCTTTTCAAGTTCTCGTTAAAGTCAAAACCACAGAATGACAGATAATTACCGAAATTCTGCTATAATCTGCAATCTGCTCAATTATTTTCTTGGTTTACCACGATACATTACCGTCTAGGGGTTAAGCGTTCCTATTGTCTAACAACTCTGGTTAAGACTTTTGTCTCCGCCTAACGATTTCTGTCAGTGAGCATATTCAACGATTTTTGAATGTGTTGTCACAGAGAATCGATATTGGGAGAAGAGAGACAAAGACGTTATTTTGTATTTACCTTGTTCAATATACACGTAGTGGGCATGATAACTAGCAGTTTGGGTCGACAGGAAACAGATAACACAGAAATAAGGATATCAACACTGTTTAGCATTCGCTAATCCTGTGGTTATTTTAACGGACGACACAGCAAGCATCCAAAGAACGTTACACAGATTATAAATTCGGATTGAAGGATACGGAACAATAACCACTGTAGGAAAAAAGAAGGTGTTGCGAATAAATTTGATATGAGATATGAGAGTAGAAATATCAAAGAAAAGACGAGAGAAGGTAGGCAGGTTCAGATACGTAAGACGTATCGTGTTGAATAATGTTAAGTGATATTAGCATAATTATAACTCTCTTCTGCAAGTAAATTCTATAATTGAAAGAGCGAAGCGAGTTCTCAGTTTTCACTCGACCGTTTGGAATTTGTCTGTCTCTCTCCTGTTTGGGGTATGTCTCACGATAACCTTTGAAGACATCAACAGATTTTCATGAAACTTTAAACCATTAACCGACATCTACACTTTAACCCTACATAACCCTATTGTTCATGAGATTGATCCTCCCCAAAACAGGTAAGGGAGTGGCTAAAATGTGAGGGGGATAAAGTTGTAAATAAATAGCAAAAGCCCATGTGAGGTTATTAAAATTAAGGGAAGTTTAACAACACTCTGAATATACTTTTCGTTTTTGAACATTTTCAAAACTTATGGACATCAAGGCCCAAAAAAGGGTGACAATTTTGATAAAATTGCAAAATTTATGTGCGGAATGAAATTAAAGACAACGTTTTGACTAACGTCCGAATGTAGTGTTAACTTTTGGAAATTTCAAATTTTGTAGAGGGGAATGGAGGAGGATTGATGCGGAGCTCTAATGAAAGAAGAAGAAGAATGTGACTGCAACACTATATGAAATCGTGCCTGCATAACACGTTCATCACAGTTCACAACATTATTGGAACGTTTTCACCGATTAAGGTAAATTAAATGCAAATAGTTTAATTAAATACAAAGTTTTTTCTTAAATATCCTCGATTAGTACGTGGAGCTAACTTTTGCAGAACACAAATTAGTTATGTATCAAACATTTAATGCTGCAGAAACGTGTCTGTGGGGAAGGCCGGCACAGTAGTAACGTTAGAGACTCAATCTTAACGGCTGTGTAGCGGTCGAGTTAAGGTCACGATTTGGTCTGCCTACCAACACCTACAACTGGGAACAAGTAATTCAGCGGTCTTGTCTGGCATGCATGGACTAGACAAGTTTCTCTTGCGGTGGAGGAGCGTGAGTTGTACTTAGCCGGGGGTGTAACAGGCTGCAGGCCTAATGCTTGAAGAGGAACAGACGAAGAAGAAGAAACGTTTTCCACAAGTTTGTGATTAAACTTGTTCTTATTATAATATTTTCCCACTCGTTGAATGGCATAACACAATCCCTACTCTTATACAAACAATACTGTGCTGTCTAGCTTGGTGAACCGAGCTAGGACAAGGCACTATCTTTACAAGGCATCCACAGCACTGCCATACGCCAGAAATAAGTAATAGTCATACCGTCATCAAAAAATCGGCTTGACAAGTTTTTTGTCAAGGGGCTGTCAAGCTGTAGAAAGGTGGGATTTCAATCAAACTAGCAGTGGAAAACTAACAGACACGTATTAGTTGACCTAAGATACCGACGTCACGACAAATAGGATTATCAGAGAAGGAAGGTAATAAAGTAGCCACCAAACATAAAACAGCCATTTCAGTGTCGCACTAATCCTTTATTACCTTATGCTGTTACTGGAAAACAAACGTTACGTACAGTCGCACGTGTAAAAGCCAGCTCACAAATGCATGTGCTATCATACCCCACCGATAGTTCATACTGTAAAGCAAGTAAATGGAAATATTTAATTAATAAAGTTGTGTTAGTGCTTATAATCACAAACAGAATTAACACTGTTGCACATCACTATAGAAAAATTATGTTTTTAAAGTATTCCTCCGGTATGGTTCGCGTCAAAAATGCCTTGTATGTCAACGTTTCACTCGTATTACAATGAGTATCCTCATGTCTAAGAGCGTCCACTTAGACCTGAGGATACTCATTGTAATATGCGTGAAACGTTGTCATACAAGACATTTTTGACGGTGTCCATACCGGAAGAAGACTTTAAAAACATAATGGGCACCGGCCGCAGAAGCTTACGTGAGAATATAGAAAAACTGTTCAGATTAGCGCTTTCAACATTCACAGCTCATCATCAGATCGGAAATAAGGACACCATTTCCGATCTGATGACGAGCTGTGAAACTTGAAAGTGCTAATCTGAATAATTTTTCTATAGTGGTGTGCAACAGTGTTAATTCTGTAAATGGAATTAGAGAAACAAAATAAACAGTAAGCCAGTGCTTGAGATTCGTATGCGAACCTAATACATTTCCTGTAAATCTTAATAAGTGAGCCGGTGGCAACATTTCGGTGGCGTGCCTTGTGAGCTGAAAAACAGAGGGAACTGCTTTTTCGATGTCCGATCTAAGCTGTCCGATCGAGGCACTCAAGCCAGATATATTTTGATTTCTTTTGCCAAATTTAACATTTCCCAGAGCGGCCGTGGTCAGTTGCGACCCAGGTGGAAATTTGAACCCGGTCAGTGACGATCATTGCATTTTCATGTCATAATAATAACGAAATTACCATTATAATTCTACTCATTGCTAGCGTAACATAACCTAAACTAACCCAACCTAACCTGACCTGATCTAATCTAACGTAACAAAAATATTGGAAGAGGTTACTCGCACAAATGAAAAGTTGCAGAATTGAAATGTCATCGAAGTTCAGAATAGGAACGTTTATAAATAACAGATTCGGTCGGTAAGTGAAAGTTCGGGGCGCAATTGACCGCGTAAGAACAGGTAAAAATGTTGTTCAGTCGCAACCGACAAGACCGCCGATAGCCGTTATTCAACTGCGTGTTTATGTCTTGACTCAACGGGAACCTGAACCGGGAAATAGTTTGTACAGTTAGAGCATGGTGGAGACCATCGTACGAGAACGATCGACGCACAAAGTTTCATTTACGAAAACTACTGACTTTTGTAGCCGCATGATAACTCGCGAATCGTAATTCGTAATCTTTACCGCGTTTTACGTTTGGTTTGAATCATACTATACTAGTACGCTCCATGAGCTGCCGAACTCGCTCACTATTTGTAACGAAGTACATTTATTATGGGATAAACTTTCACATTAGATAACTATTCAATTATCAGAAAAATACGAAAATCCCTATTACCCTACTGTTTTTTGTTTAGTAAAGTAACAGCTATAGAGCAATCACACAATAAACACTAGAAATTCTAACCAAACGATTTATGTTGAAATTCCCTTTAATTTGACACACGCGGCTGGATATTTACAATTTTCCATAACTTTTGGTCCAATTTTTGGGCCCTGCAATCTAGGAAATATGAAATTTCAAAAATTTGGAAATATTTTAAACTTAAAAAGTACTAATAAATTAATTTACCTTCAATAATCCGCCTTGTGACTTCTTATAAATTTCTTCTATTACGCGTTTCAGAGACTATGCTCCATCTTCAGATAGTAAAATAAAAAATAAAACTATATCACTCTTACGAGATCGTTAAATAATAAAAAATGTCAATTTGCATAAGAACTATACGCGATGTTGAGTGCGCACCCGTTCAAGTTCAATCTGCTACTGAACGGTTGTTACTTTATCGAAGTCTTAGCGAGCAGACTCAAGGCAGTATCGTACAAGCGGTTGGATCCAAAATTCAGTTGATCATTTAATACGAAATCGCGACTGAAGGTTTGCGTATGCACCATAAATTACAAACTCCTCCAAGGGATTCATGAAACGGCCCTTCTTACATACATGCAACGGTATTAAGTTGGAATTAAAATCTGTGTAATTATGATTGTGTGAAGTCAGGTGTCGGGCGTAATTAGATTTGATGCTGTTAACATTCCTTATTTTCTTGGGTATATGTTCCCTAAAACGTTTGAGGAAACCTCTCCCCGTCTGTCCAATATAGAAGCATGTTATTTTCGCGGCCTTGGAAGAGCAATTAATTTTCACGGTAGCATACTTAGGCGTTATGTTCTTTTGTAAACAAATTTTATTGAATTTAATATGCAAGTTAGTTTTTAATAACTGGATTTTGACATTTTGGAATTTAAATACTGTACCATGCTTGCTTGGCTAGGCTCTAACTTAATATTCATATTTAATCTGGTATCCAAGTCACTTGATCGAATTAATAAATTAATTTCCCTTCAATAATCCGCCTTGTGACTTCTTATAAATCTCTTCTGTTACGCGTTTCGGAGACTATGCTCCATCTCCACACTCCATCTCCGAAACGCGTAATAGAAGAGAATTATAAGAAGTCACAAGGGGGATTATTGAAGGTAAATTAATTTATTAATTCGATCAAGTGACTTGGATACCAGATTAAACATGAATATTATAAAGTACATTCAGATTTCAGTTCAAGTTCCCTTTCAATTTCATACGTCATATGAATTTTTGCAATTCTATTAAAACTTTCATCCACTGTTTCACCCCTCACATCCCTAAATTTTGAAATATTAAAAAATGAACATTTAATTCACGTTTTGCTTAAAATTTTCTTTAATTTGATACCCCACACGGACCCCACGCGAGTTTTACAAAATTGTTACCTCCTCAATTTTTTCCCTCCCGCCCTTAAAATTTTTGAGGGATCAGTGTGAAAAACAATACCGTTCTGTGCAGTAAAAGTGTGGATATGCATGCCAAGTTTTACGAAAATTGGTTTATGCGTTCAAAACTTACCGTGAGATATACTCCGAATAGATAGACACCTAGACAAATACCAAACTGTCTGCTATCAACTGAGAACTCTGTCCAAATATGAACTGTCGACTTTAAGTGTTCTGGAATAACTTTATAACTCAATATTTTTCGTCTGGTTCACTCTATCATACGTAGGTTTACAAATCGTGTGACGATATAATTGTCACATAGATAACCGTAAAGTGAGTTTTTCCATTCCCACTGGAGTTAAGTGTAGGCTACTTCTAATTTTAATCCTGTTAAAAAGTCATAAAAAGATGTTTTAAAGATGTATAAGTTTATTAAAATACATCAGAAGAAAATAAGAATGGGCATGTTAGTATTTTGTTTTTTTTTCAAATAAATGAATAAAGAAAAAATTCATTCTGAAGCGAACACAGCCGCTGTTGTCGCTTCAGGCAGCCGAAGAAGTCTGCGGTGCCCGAGCATGCAGTCTCAAACGACGATCATCGCGTTCTCTTTGAAGCGACCACGATTTTATCCTTGGAGAGGAGCCTACTACCCTCAGCTGCACATGGAGTCCGTGGAGATTTTTAAACAGGTTCCATCCCTATGAATAGAAGAGGAGAAAGCCTCCTATTACGTAGGATTTGGCATGCTGTGCTCCAAAGCCAATCAGATAGCACTTGATGTTGTTTTTCAGCTTAGATCGTGTTGGTATGAAAGTCCGTATAATCGGGCCTTCTTAGACAAAGTAAATAGTTTCTACGTCATCACTGGGGTGAATTGGCGGACACCGTGCCAATTGTTACCGACACTGACGATGGCCTCCGATGGCGAGGTCGCGGCGTCTATCAGCATAAACTCTAGATCACGGCCTAACAGCGCGGCTAACAATGTTTCCAAAGAAAAAACTATGTTTAGTTTCATAAATGACAAATGCCAAACGGTTGAGTTAAAACTGAGACCTCGCTCCGCTCGTTCGAGGTGTGGCGTCGTAACGCACGGAGTAATAGGCCTACTGTTATCGTTTTGTTTTGGACGTCTGTAACTATTCAAAGTGACGATGCTGTACACAACGAACACAGAGCAAACTTAAAGTAAGCACAGTGAATGAAGAACGTATATGATCTGCCATGGACGAGTTCGAAAGGAGAAGGCACAATCGCCACAACCAACAATAACAATATTGACGTGTGCTCACAAACTTTATATAATAACGGGACGAGATTAGGTTCCGTGTTACATTCCAACACGGAGTACAGTAGACGGCTGAGGAAACGCTAGTTGACGTGCGAGACAGTCGGTTATATAATGCCATCCGACTTGTGCAAGAAGTATGATAGAAACGGCAGCGGTGAATCTGTTTTGTAAGTACCGTACCTACGGAAAACTTGAATTAAGTAAATCACTAAACTATCCGTCACCTTGTCTACCTGTTCGTGTACGATGTTTGATTAAAAAGTCTTGCAGTTCTTGTTTATTTAAAAAATTATGCGTTCATTCGTCGACACTTATACTGCCCCCCCTTCCTTCAAAATAGTCTCAGTCGAATGTAACACGATTAACCCAGCAGTTTTGCAGTCTTCAAAATATTTCAAGCATGCACTTTTTGATACAGCCTTGAGCTCGCTTAGCGATTTTCGTTTTACATCTTCACCGAGAAGTTATCACTATTGGGAGGACCAAAGATCGTGTTGGAGCACATCCGGTGAATACGGCAGTAGCCCGTGCCATCATTATGACGCTTTCTTTGTCTAGCCTGGCAAATTTCTTAACAAGCAATGACGTGCGTCCAGGCGCGTAATCGGGCTACAATTTTCATAAATTATTCTTCAGTAAATCTGGCCGTTTTCTACGAATAGCTTCATACAAATGTTCGAATAGTACTCTTTATTTACCACTGCACCTAGCGATGAAATTTCGTGGAACACACAAACATCTTCATTTGACAACCACGATCTCAACTCATTTACGGCAGTCTTTGAAGCTTGTAAACCGCTTATTCATGCACAGCAGTCTCGCCAGAAGCCTTCTGAACACGTTTACCAGGACAGAGCAGTTTATCTCACAGCTTACACAAAATTTAATCCATTTTCTTCAACCTTACATTGTAAAATGACAAAAAATCGCCTACCTAACGCTCCGAAGACGACTTACTCAATTAGCTGTGAAATCTAAACTCTGCATCAAATACGGCTAAAAGTTTAGACGATTGTCACCGACACGTGTACCAACATCACATAAAAACAGTTTTTTAATCGGACAGTTGTAGCGGTGGAAATTGCAAAATGTTACAAACGTTTTGAACAAACCTCATATGTTTATATAAAATATATAATCAACATTACAAAACACACACACAAATAGATTTTTAACCGGAAATATACAAGGACCTTCGCGTATTTAATTTATGTACAACCATGAGAAAATGAGAATGCGTGTGGTAGCGCGTGGATTCTAACCAACATATAAAAAACAAAAACCATTCACGAACAAGTATGAATGTACATTAGGTAGCTTTATCAGATAGTAGTAGCACTGTCGTTAGATTCCCTTCAAAACGTACACGTTACTGTTGTCGGTTTCGGTCGTTGTACGTACCGTGCTCACTGATCGATTTACTGACAATAACGTTCTGCACGATCATTTGTACCTCACATACTACGTAAAATATGTTTCGTGAATCCGTATTTTCACAGAATAACAAAAATGACAAGATTTTAGAAACAACATTTTGTAACAAGATGTCTTGACTTTAAAACAGTAATATTCTATAATAATAGACACTTAATTATTAATTAATAATATTAATTATTAATCATTGTTAAAATTCATTCACGGCTGTTTGGCCGTGGTCCATTGTTTTCATCAGATCACCCCGAGTCTTGCCCTTCTGGACAAGTCTCAAACAGCTCGATAAAAGTCACACAAAGAGCAACATAATGAGAAATTTTCGAACACGCAAAAATAAGACAGTTGAGATCGTTGAAGAACTTTGCAGCTTTCCCAATATGATTTTGTGTAGACCTGTTACAACTAAAAAGTCACATTGTGGTTTGTAAAGGAGAAAAACCACTTAGATCTAAAATAATTATTAACAATCAAACTCTGAACAAATAAGTCACTCTAATTGCATGGGGGTAAGTACTGTTTGAGACAGAGATGTGTAGGAAGTAAATTGTATGCGGAACCATCAACAGAAGATCTGAGAATAGAGTTGGCATCGAAGACAAAAATTAAATTTTACAAAACGATAATTTGTCCTGTTCTATTAAATGGAAGTGAGACCATGCGTTAACCCCACAAAAACTGAAAACAAAATTGCACTCTGCAGAGGCTACGTGGCATGAGAACTGACTGAATTCGGGATCAAAATATATAGGGCTACATGCATCAATGAAAAGATGAAAATGGAAACAACAAGCAATAAGGATGGATAACGAACGATTGCCTAAGCAAGCTCTGAAATGCAGGACAAGGAACAGGGAATGAAGGAAGGTGGTCATAGTGCTAAGATCAGGCTCGGATCCACGGGGAGAAACTCCTCCCTCCCAAATCAGACGTAAACGTTTCGTTGTGTGAGTGTAGAATGGTTTTGTATTGTGAAAAATGATACAAAATTCGTTCATACCACGTGATGTAGGTCCATGTTTTTGCTCTATAAAATTACTTTAAATTACTACTGTTCCTTACCACAGTGTTAATCTTTTTTTGTTTGATACATAACTTGAATGAGTAATGTGTATTTTGAATTTAAAATGAACATTATTAAAGAACAATGAACTGCCAAACACAGATATGATTTTATATTTGTACGTTAATAAGTTTGCTGTGTTAATAACAACAACCTGTATACAGTGGAACGTGGTTATTACGGCCTCGGCAGTTACGTCAACTCGGGTGTAGCGTTATTTTGTCATAAGTCCGGTCAAACTGATATCTTTAACATTATAAAAATTCCCGGTTTTAACGTCACTAAATATTATACTACTCTGTTATAGCGTCAAAAATTTCTCAGATATTTTACTCTAAATTTCATATAAACGTATATATGTGCACGCGCTAGCCCATGGCTACAGACATACATTGTATATGCAAGCGATAAGCTTGTTTTTGGTTGTTATTGTTTCTGTATCTGCTCGTACTGTGACAGTTTCTTTTGTGTGTTTTATAACTTAAGTTTCGGTAGCCACTGTTTATAGAATTTTACACGTAGGTCTACATTTTTATACAGTAATCATGGCAAGTTCTAGTACAAAAAGAAAGGTTCTGTCTATTCAAGAGAAAGTATGTGTAATTAGATCATATGAAAGCGGACGTAAAATAGCTGATGTATGCCGTGAGTTTGGTTTAGTGAATTCTACTGTAGGTTCAATTTTAAAAAACAAGGACAAAATTTTAAAAAAATTTGAGGAAGATGCAGAAAAAATTTAAAAAATTAGAAATGCGAACATGGTGATGTGGATGCAGCATTATTGAAATGGTTCAAACAGTGTCGATGTTCAGATATTCCTGTGAGTGGACCAATTCTGAAAGAGAAAGCTACACAATTCGGAAAATTGTTTGGTATTGATTTTACGTGCTCCAACGGATGGCTAGTTCGATTTAAGGCCCGACACTTGATTTCCTTTGCAAAAATTTGTGGTGAGGCAAAATGCGTAGATCTGAACGTTACAGGCGATTGGGTGCGTAACACTTGGCCAGAAAGCCATGAAGCAATGAGAGCCGCCGAAACTCTTTCACGATTTTACTGCTTTAGAGAGACGTCTGACGACACGTTCAATGCAGCGCAGCATCTCCACAGCACAACAGAAAGAAGTGATTTTTCAGAAAGGAGCGTTCAAAAGAAAATTACGTATTACTTTCGACAGCAAGCCTAAATGTAAGTTACATGTACTTTCTTTTTGATCTTTTAAAATATTGTTCATGCTGTTTGTATAAATGAAATGCAGTTTGTAAACTATAGAATAAATATCACGAATAATGTTAATAATGCAAAGATCATTTCTTTTTATTTCTCCTTCCTTACTAGTGATTAAAAAGGGTCTTTTATAACAACTCTTTTATAACGTCACTCGGACATAACGTTATTATTTTTTTGGTCCCTTCAATGACGTTATAACCAAGTTCCACTGTATTTATCTTCACTCATTCCTATCATTTATATTTTAGACTATGAAAGAATGGTCCATATTCTCATATCCCCCCCCAAAATTGATTGCTGGATTCGCCCCTGCCTAAGACGGAACATGCGAATGTCTAATTCAAGCAGCTAAGTGATGATGATGATTGTCTCTGGTTTAGATTTTGTTCTCTCATTTAAAGTCCGCATCGTACATAAGAACAATACTATTTCGATAGTTCATTCCGCCGTGCAGCAGGTAAACGTAGCGAGCACCTGGGTACGTTGTCGGGTATCGCCCGCCGTAATTGTTACACAACACTCTGCGGCCTGAGGAAGAGTAGGATTCGAAACGTTGCCGACGATGTTGCTGATATACAGCTACCGACCACCGCCTGACAGCCCGGTTTTTAATCATTTTGACAATACTCGGTACACGTGTTACAAACGAGGAGTGTGATAAGAGGAAACGGCCAAGTTACAAGTACCTTCTTCTGCAAATGAAGTAATTACACGAAGCAAAGTTACTAGTGGCATCGAATCTCTTTCACAACACTGTAGTGTGCTTTAACAGCGCGCGCGCGCACGCACAACAAGGTCTCGCCGCGTATTTACCGTGCTGCTGTAAAGGGACGACCCCTTTCATTACGTCCACACAGTGGGAACATTAACTTTTCATTTGCATACGTAACAAAATGTACACAACAGTTCGCGAAAGGTATAAAGGGTACAAAAACCAAAATTAATGTTCAATTAAATTTACACAACGTGGATACTGAGAAAGTGTGTTTAATTTGGAATCCCGTTTAGCTGTCTTGGGTTCGCAAAAGACATACAAGTCGCACACGCAAAACGCGCACAGTGCAGCACACGTGTGTATACAAAACATAACACGGTTCATATAAAAATGTCTTATTCATCTTGTTATTTGAATTATTTGCTGACTAACTGGTGAAACAAAGCCTCTAGACAGTACTAAATTTCTACACTTCAGAAAAACAGCAGGAGCTTGGTAGTTAACAGATTCCTTCATGACAGGCCTACTGCAATTACAGTTGGCAAGGGCACTACAGTTTCCATTGTGCGTCCTGATCTAGTGAAAAATCTCAAGCCAATCCTACTCTTGCAGTTTGTGAATAGCTACTGGAAGGCCTGTGAAAGTGTTTGGCCTCGGTCGACTTGAGTTTGATCACCAAGCACTTGTCGCAGACACTGTGGATGAAGCAATTCTTGGTGTGTACATTATGAACGCATATGGTTTTGTCGCCGACTTAAAAAACAATGCCTTGAGAATTGAGCAAGAAGTAATGCTTATCTTGTTATTTGAATTAGCAGTCTCTGTTATTCCAACTTTGGCGTGTTTACTTGCTGAACTGCTACTTGTCATGTTCCGGACGAGGCCTTTCATGTTTACACCATTTTCAGGTTCTAAACCACGACAAAAGAATATCCCGCTGGAACCCGTATATACACCCGTCAATCCGCCTTCACGGCTGGTCAATTCGGAAACAAGTCTACTTGCCACTACCCTATTGGCTCAGCTCGGTTAGCCACGTCCCTGCTACCTACTATAAAATAAGGTGGGAAAAAGACGGCGTTGAGAATAAATTGTAAGAGAGATATGAGAGTAGAAGTATCAAAGAAAAGACGACAACAGACAGGCAGGTTCAGATACTTAAGGCGTATCATGTTGAGTAATGTTAAATGATATTAGCATAATTATAACTTTCTTCTGCAAGTAAATTTTATAATTGAAAGAGCGAAGCGAATTCTGTTTTGACTCGACCGTTTGTCATTTGTCTGTCTGTCTGTCTGCCTGTCTACTGTTTGGGGTATGTCTCACGATAAATAGAAATTTTAAAGGTAAAAAAGAAGAAGAGTAATATACTAATGAACATACAAACAGAATTTAGTAATGAAGAAATATTTTACCATATTTTGCAAGGATGAGATTGTGGATTCCGTCAGACTGTAGTACAATAAGTGTTACGTAAGCAGACAAAGTTGGGTGTGGCTTAACGCAGCTGTGCCAATAGGGTAGTGGCAAGTAGACCTGTTTACGAATTGACCTGCTGTGAAGGTGGATTCACGGGGTATATATATACGGGTTCCAGCGGGATATTCGTTTGTCGTGGTTTAGGACTTGAATTTTTTTAAATCACAAAAGCGTACTCAGTGGAATCCTAAAGTCAATACTTCTTCGTAAATGTGTAGTTAGCCTAAATTAAAACATACAAATATTTTATTTTACGATCGGCAGGGCGCTGAGCGGTTGGCGGATATTTTGATAGAGGAAAGGTATTCGTATTTAACAGATTCCGATAACAGTTCAGAGAGTATAAGGCGAAACTTCCACTGAGTATACGAGTACTATAGTGAAAACGAGTATACTGAACACTAAGAAGATAGACTGAAAAGATGGAAAATAGTGTTACGACATTTAAGAACAATCTACGTGTTTCTCGAACGATCCAGTGGAATCCGGCTGTAGTGTGTGCGTACGTGATTCTCGACATGCGTTGCGAGATTGTTCCGCACTCACTGGTCCGCGCCTGCTGTGTGTAATACCGTAACCAATTATGTTCTGGTGTTTTCTAGTAGCATTCTTGCTGAGCAATATGGAATATTCTGGTACTTCGGCGGGGTATAAATACAAGTACTCAGAGACGTTCATTTCAGTTTGAGTTGCGATTTCTTTGAGTGCGGTTCGTAGAATTATCGCGAAGTGTTATATGTTTTATAATCGTGCGTGACAATTGTAATACAAATTGTGTTTTATGTTAGTTGACATTTTATTACGTGTGAACAATTTTATTTGATTTGTTGTTAAGAGACTATCTTGTTGATTAGAAACTGTTTAATTGTGTTAATTAAAGCTGGTGATTAGTGACTTAATCGGTGTCTTGTATTTGTTTTTCACTGTACCATACGACGATCAGCAGACCGTCGTAACACTAGATTAAAGGGTTATGCGAGAATGAAAAGGCGTCTATGATAATAACAGAAGTTGTTTCGATCAATCTTCTTTTCAAGTTCTCGTTAAAGTCAAAACCACAGAATGACAGATAATTACCGAAATTCTGCTATAATCTGCAATCTGCTCAATTATTTTCTTGGTTTACCACGATACATTACCGTCTAGGGGTTAAGCGTTCCTATTGTCTAACAACTCTGGTTAAGACTTTTGTCTCCGCCTAACGATTTCTGTCAGTGAGCATATTCAACGATTTTTGAATGTGTTGTCACAGAGAATCGATATTGGGAGAAGAGAGACAAAGACGTTATTTTGTATTTACCTTGTTCAATATACACGTAGTGGGCATGATAACTAGCAGTTTGGGTCGACAGGAAACAGATAACACAGAAATAAGGATATCAACACTGTTTAGCATTCGCTAATCCTGTGGTTATTTTAACGGACGACACAGCAAGCATCCAAAGAACGTTACACAGATTATAAATTCGGATTGAAGGATACGGAACAATAACCACTGTAGGAAAAAAGAAGGTGTTGCGAATAAATTTGATATGAGATATGAGAGTAGAAATATCAAAGAAAAGACGAGAGAAGGTAGGCAGGTTCAGATACGTAAGACGTATCGTGTTGAATAATGTTAAGTGATATTAGCATAATTATAACTCTCTTCTGCAAGTAAATTCTATAATTGAAAGAGCGAAGCGAGTTCTCAGTTTTCACTCGACCGTTTGGAATTTGTCTGTCTCTCTCCTGTTTGGGGTATGTCTCACGATAACCTTTGAAGACATCAACAGATTTTCATGAAACTTTAAACCATTAACCGACATCTACACTTTAACCCTACATAACCCTATTGTTCATGAGATTGATCCTCCCCAAAACAGGTAAGGGAGTGGCTAAAATGTGAGGGGGATAAAGTTGTAAATAAATAGCAAAAGCCCATGTGAGGTTATTAAAATTAAGGGAAGTTTAACAACACTCTGAATATACTTTTCGTTTTTGAACATTTTCAAAACTTATGGACATCAAGGCCCAAAAAAGGGTGACAATTTTGATAAAATTGCAAAATTTATGTGCGGAATGAAATTAAAGACAACGTTTTGACTAACGTCCGAATGTAGTGTTAACTTTTGGAAATTTCAAATTTTGTAGAGGGGAATGGAGGAGGATTGATGCGGAGCTCTAATGAAAGAAGAAGAAGAATGTGACTGCAACACTATATGAAATCGTGCCTGCATAACACGTTCATCACAGTTCACAACATTATTGGAACGTTTTCACCGATTAAGGTAAATTAAATGCAAATAGTTTAATTAAATACAAAGTTTTTTCTTAAATATCCTCGATTAGTACGTGGAGCTAACTTTTGCAGAACACAAATTAGTTATGTATCAAACATTTAATGCTGCAGAAACGTGTCTGTGGGGAAGGCCGGCACAGTAGTAACGTTAGAGACTCAATCTTAACGGCTGTGTAGCGGTCGAGTTAAGGTCACGATTTGGTCTGCCTACCAACACCTACAACTGGGAACAAGTAATTCAGCGGTCTTGTCTGGCATGCATGGACTAGACAAGTTTCTCTTGCGGTGGAGGAGCGTGAGTTGTACTTAGCCGGGGGTGTAACAGGCTGCAGGCCTAATGCTTGAAGAGGAACAGACGAAGAAGAAGAAACGTTTTCCACAAGTTTGTGATTAAACTTGTTCTTATTATAATATTTTCCCACTCGTTGAATGGCATAACACAATCCCTACTCTTATACAAACAATACTGTGCTGTCTAGCTTGGTGAACCGAGCTAGGACAAGGCACTATCTTTACAAGGCATCCACAGCACTGCCATACGCCAGAAATAAGTAATAGTCATACCGTCATCAAAAAATCGGCTTGACAAGTTTTTTGTCAAGGGGCTGTCAAGCTGTAGAAAGGTGGGATTTCAATCAAACTAGCAGTGGAAAACTAACAGACACGTATTAGTTGACCTAAGATACCGACGTCACGACAAATAGGATTATCAGAGAAGGAAGGTAATAAAGTAGCCACCAAACATAAAACAGCCATTTCAGTGTCGCACTAATCCTTTATTACCTTATGCTGTTACTGGAAAACAAACGTTACGTACAGTCGCACGTGTAAAAGCCAGCTCACAAATGCATGTGCTATCATACCCCACCGATAGTTCATACTGTAAAGCAAGTAAATGGAAATATTTAATTAATAAAGTTGTGTTAGTGCTTATAATCACAAACAGAATTAACACTGTTGCACATCACTATAGAAAAATTATGTTTTTAAAGTATTCCTCCGGTATGGTTCGCGTCAAAAATGCCTTGTATGTCAACGTTTCACTCGTATTACAATGAGTATCCTCATGTCTAAGAGCGTCCACTTAGACCTGAGGATACTCATTGTAATATGCGTGAAACGTTGTCATACAAGACATTTTTGACGGTGTCCATACCGGAAGAAGACTTTAAAAACATAATGGGCACCGGCCGCAGAAGCTTACGTGAGAATATAGAAAAACTGTTCAGATTAGCGCTTTCAACATTCACAGCTCATCATCAGATCGGAAATAAGGACACCATTTCCGATCTGATGACGAGCTGTGAAACTTGAAAGTGCTAATCTGAATAATTTTTCTATAGTGGTGTGCAACAGTGTTAATTCTGTAAATGGAATTAGAGAAACAAAATAAACAGTAAGCCAGTGCTTGAGATTCGTATGCGAACCTAATACATTTCCTGTAAATCTTAATAAGTGAGCCGGTGGCAACATTTCGGTGGCGTGCCTTGTGAGCTGAAAAACAGAGGGAACTGCTTTTTCGATGTCCGATCTAAGCTGTCCGATCGAGGCACTCAAGCCAGATATATTTTGATTTCTTTTGCCAAATTTAACATTTCCCAGAGCGGCCGTGGTCAGTTGCGACCCAGGTGGAAATTTGAACCCGGTCAGTGACGATCATTGCATTTTCATGTCATAATAATAACGAAATTACCATTATAATTCTACTCATTGCTAGCGTAACATAACCTAAACTAACCCAACCTAACCTGACCTGATCTAATCTAACGTAACAAAAATATTGGAAGAGGTTACTCGCACAAATGAAAAGTTGCAGAATTGAAATGTCATCGAAGTTCAGAATAGGAACGTTTATAAATAACAGATTCGGTCGGTAAGTGAAAGTTCGGGGCGCAATTGACCGCGTAAGAACAGGTAAAAATGTTGTTCAGTCGCAACCGACAAGACCGCCGATAGCCGTTATTCAACTGCGTGTTTATGTCTTGACTCAACGGGAACCTGAACCGGGAAATAGTTTGTACAGTTAGAGCATGGTGGAGACCATCGTACGAGAACGATCGACGCACAAAGTTTCATTTACGAAAACTACTGACTTTTGTAGCCGCATGATAACTCGCGAATCGTAATTCGTAATCTTTACCGCGTTTTACGTTTGGTTTGAATCATACTATACTAGTACGCTCCATGAGCTGCCGAACTCGCTCACTATTTGTAACGAAGTACATTTATTATGGGATAAACTTTCACATTAGATAACTATTCAATTATCAGAAAAATACGAAAATCCCTATTACCCTACTGTTTTTTGTTTAGTAAAGTAACAGCTATAGAGCAATCACACAATAAACACTAGAAATTCTAACCAAACGATTTATGTTGAAATTCCCTTTAATTTGACACACGCGGCTGGATATTTACAATTTTCCATAACTTTTGGTCCAATTTTTGGGCCCTGCAATCTAGGAAATATGAAATTTCAAAAATTTGGAAATATTTTAAACTTAAAAAGTACTAATAAATTAATTTACCTTCAATAATCCGCCTTGTGACTTCTTATAAATTTCTTCTATTACGCGTTTCAGAGACTATGCTCCATCTTCAGATAGTAAAATAAAAAATAAAACTATATCACTCTTACGAGATCGTTAAATAATAAAAAATGTCAATTTGCATAAGAACTATACGCGATGTTGAGTGCGCACCCGTTCAAGTTCAATCTGCTACTGAACGGTTGTTACTTTATCGAAGTCTTAGCGAGCAGACTCAAGGCAGTATCGTACAAGCGGTTGGATCCAAAATTCAGTTGATCATTTAATACGAAATCGCGACTGAAGGTTTGCGTATGCACCATAAATTACAAACTCCTCCAAGGGATTCATGAAACGGCCCTTCTTACATACATGCAACGGTATTAAGTTGGAATTAAAATCTGTGTAATTATGATTGTGTGAAGTCAGGTGTCGGGCGTAATTAGATTTGATGCTGTTAACATTCCTTATTTTCTTGGGTATATGTTCCCTAAAACGTTTGAGGAAACCTCTCCCCGTCTGTCCAATATAGAAGCATGTTATTTTCGCGGCCTTGGAAGAGCAATTAATTTTCACGGTAGCATACTTAGGCGTTATGTTCTTTTGTAAACAAATTTTATTGAATTTAATATGCAAGTTAGTTTTTAATAACTGGATTTTGACATTTTGGAATTTAAATACTGTACCATACTGCTTGGCTAGGCTCTAACTTAATATTCATATTTAATCTGGTATCCAAGTCACTTGATCGAATTAATAAATTAATTTCCCTTCAATAATCCGCCTTGTGACTTCTTATAAATCTCTTCTGTTACGCGTTTCGGAGACTATGCTCCATCTCCACACTCCATCTCCGAAACGCGTAATAGAAGAGAATTATAAGAAGTCACAAGGGGGATTATTGAAGGTAAATTAATTT
Source organism: Magicicada septendecula (assembly GCA_034769895.1). NCBI lineage: Eukaryota > Metazoa > Arthropoda > Insecta > Hemiptera > Cicadidae > Magicicada > Magicicada septendecula. The sequence continues at coordinate 356,777,791 of CM068374.1, read as the reverse complement.
ATTAATTCGATCAAGTGACTTGGATACCAGATTAAACATGAATATTATAAAGTACATTCAGATTTCAGTTCAAGTTCCCTTTCAATTTCATACGTCATATGAATTTTTGCAATTCTATTAAAACTTTCATCCACTGTTTCACCCCTCACATCCCTAAATTTTGAAATATTAAAAAATGAACATTTAATTCACGTTTTGCTTAAAATTTTCTTTAATTTGATACCCCACACGGACCCCACGCGAGTTTTACAAAATTGTTACCTCCTCAATTTTTTCCCTCCCGCCCTTAAAATTTTTGAGGGATCAGTGTGAAAAACAATACCGTTCTGTGCAGTAAAAGTGTGGATATGCATGCCAAGTTTTACGAAAATTGGTTTATGCGTTCAAAACTTACCGTGAGATATACTCCGAATAGATAGACACCTAGACAAATACCAAACTGTCTGCTATCAACTGAGAACTCTGTCCAAATATGAACTGTCGACTTTAAGTGTTCTGGAATAACTTTATAACTCAATATTTTTCGTCTGGTTCACTCTATCATACGTAGGTTTACAAATCGTGTGACGATATAATTGTCACATAGATAACCGTAAAGTGAGTTTTTCCATTCCCACTGGAGTTAAGTGTAGGCTACTTCTAATTTTAATCCTGTTAAAAAGTCATAAAAAGATGTTTTAAAGATGTATAAGTTTATTAAAATACATCAGAAGAAAATAAGAATGGGCATTTTAGTATTTTGTTTTTTTTTTTCAAATAAATGAATAAAGAAAAAATTCATTCTGAAGCGAACACAGCCGCTGTTGTCGCTTCAGGCAGCCGAAGAAGTCTGCGGTGCCCGAGCATGCAGTCTCAAACGACGATCATCGCGTTCTCTTTGAAGCGACCACGATTTTATCCTTGGAGAGGAGCCTACTACCCTCAGCTGCACATGGAGTCCGTGGAGATTTTTAAACAGGTTCCATCCCTATGAATAGAAGAGGAGAAAGCCTCCTATTACGTAGGATTTGGCATGCTGTGCTCCAAAGCCAATCAGATAGCACTTGATGTTGTTTTTCAGCTTAGATCGTGTTGGTATGAAAGTCCGTATAATCGGGCCTTCTTAGACAAAGTAAATAGTTTCTACGTCATCACTGGGGTGAATTGGCGGACACCGTGCCAATTGTTACCGACACTGACGATGGCCTCCGATGGCGAGGTCGCGGCGTCTATCAGCATAAACTCTAGATCACGGCCTAACAGCGCGGCTAACAATGTTTCCAAAGAAAAAACTATGTTTAGTTTCATAAATGACAAATGCCAAACGGTTGAGTTAAAACTGAGACCTCGCTCCGCTCGTTCGAGGTGTGGCGTCGTAACGCACGGAGTAATAGGCCTACTGTTATCGTTTTGTTTTGGACGTCTGTAACTATTCAAAGTGACGATGCTGTACACAACGAACACAGAGCAAACTTAAAGTAAGCACAGTGAATGAAGAACGTATATGATCTGCCATGGACGAGTTCGAAAGGAGAAGGCACAATCGCCACAACCAACAATAACAATATTGACGTGTGCTCACAAACTTTATATAATAACGGGACGAGATTAGGTTCCGTGTTACATTCCAACACGGAGTACAGTAGACGGCTGAGGAAACGCTAGTTGACGTGCGAGACAGTCGGTTATATAATGCCATCCGACTTGTGCAAGAAGTATGATAGAAACGGCAGCGGTGAATCTGTTTTGTAAGTACCGTACCTACGGAAAACTTGAATTAAGTAAATCACTAAACTATCCGTCACCTTGTCTACCTGTTCGTGTACGATGTTTGATTAAAAAGTCTTGCAGTTCTTGTTTATTTAAAAAATTATGCGTTCATTCGTCGACACTTATACTGCCCCCCCTTCCTTCAAAATAGTCTCAGTCGAATGTAACACGATTAAGCCAGCAGTTTTGCAGTCTTCAAAATATTTCAAGCATGCACTTTTTGATACAGCCTTGAGCTCGCTTAGCGATTTTCGTTTTACATCTTCACCGAGAAGTTATCACTATTGGGAGGACCAAAGATCGTGTTGGAGCACATCCGGTGAATACGGCAGTAGCCCGTGCCATCATTATGACGCTTTCTTTTGTCTAGCCTGGCAAAATTTTTAACAAGCAATGACGTGCGTCCAGGCGCGTAATCGGGCTACAATTTTCATAAATTATTCTTCAGTAAATCTGGCCGTTTTCTACGAATAGCTTCATACAAATGTTCGAATAGTACTCTTTATTTACCACTGCACCTAGCGATGAAATTTCGTGGAACACACAAACATCTTCATTTGACAACCACGATCTTCAACTCATTTACGGCAGTCTTTGAAGCTTGTAAACCGCTTATTCATGCACAGCAGTCTCGCCAGAAGCCTTCTGAACACGTTTACCAGGACAGAGCAGTTTATCTCACAGCTTACACAAAATTTAATCCATTTTCTTCAACCGTACATTGTAAAATGACAAAAAATCGCCTACCTAACGCTCCGAAGGACGACTTACTCAATTAGCTGTGAAATCTAAACTCTGCATCAAATACGGCTAAAAGTTTAGACGATTGTCACCGACACGTGTACCAACATCACATAAAAACAGTTTTTTAATCGGACAGTTGTAGCGGTGGAAATTGCAAAATGTTACAAACGTTTTGAACAAACCTCATATGTTTATATAAAATATATAATCAACATTACAAAACACACACACAAATAGATTTTTAACCGGAAATATACAAGGACCTTCGCGTATTTAATTTATGTACAACCATGAGAAAATGAGAATGCGTGTGGTAGCGCGTGGATTCTAACCAACATATAAAAAACAAAAACCATTCACGAACAAGTATGAATGTACATTAGGTAGCTTTATCAGATAGTAGTAGCACTGTCGTTAGATTCCCTTCAAAACGTACACGTTACTGTTGTCGGTTTCGGTCGTTGTACGTACCGTGCTCACTGATCGATTTACTGACAATAACGTTCTGCACGATCATTTGTACCTCACATACTACGTAAAATATGTTTCGTGAATCCGTATTTTCACAGAATAACAAAAATGACAAGATTTTAGAAACAACATTTTGTAACAAGATGTCTTGACTTTAAAACAGTAATATTCTATAATAATAGACACTTATTATTAATTAATAATATTAATTATTAATCATTGTTAAAATTCATTCACGGGCTGTTTGGCCGTGGTCCATTGTTTTCATCAGATCACCCCGAGTCTTGCCCTTCTGGACAAGTCTCAAACAGCTCGATAAAAGTCACACAAAGAGCAACATAATGAGAAATTTTCGAACACGCAAAAATAAGACAGTTGAGATCGTTGAAGAACTTTGCAGCTTTCCCAATATGATTTTGTGTAGACCTGTTTACAACTAAAAAGTCACATTGTGGTTTGTAAAGGAGAAAAACCACTTAGATCTAAAATAATTATTAACAATCAAACTCTGGAACAAATAAGTCACTCTAATTGCATGGGGGTAAGTACTGTTTGAGACAGAGATGTGTAGGAAGTAAATTGTATGCGGAACCATCAACAGAAGATCTGAGAATAGAGTTGGCATCGAAGACAAAAATTAAATTTTACAAAACGATAATTTGTCCTGTTCTATTAAATGGAAGTGAGACCATGCGTTAACCCCACAAAAACTGAAAACAAAATTGCACTCTGCAGAGGCTACGTGGCATGAGAACTGACTGAATTCGGGATCAAAATATATAGGGCTACATGCATCAATGAAAAGATGAAAATGGAAACAACAAGCAATAAGGATGGATAACGAACGATTGCCTAAGCAAGCTCTGAAATGCAGGACAAGGAACAGGGAATGAAGGAAGGTGGTCATAGTGCTAAGATCAGGCTCGGATCCACGGGGAGAAACTCCTCCCTCCCAAATCAGACGTAAACGTTTCGTTGTGTGAGTGTAGAATGGTTTTGTATTGTGAAAAATGATACAAAATTCGTTCATACCACGTGATGTAGGTCCATGTTTTTGCTCTAAAATTACTTTAAATTACTACTGTTCCTTACCACAGTGTTAATCTTTTTTTGTTTGATACATAACTTGAATGAGTAATGTGTATTTTGAATTTAAAATGAACATTATTAAAGAACAATGAACTGCCAAACACAGATATGATTTTATATTTGTACGTTAATAAGTTTGCTGTGTTAATAACAACAACCTGTATACAGTGGAACGTGGTTATTACGGCCTCGGCAGTTACGTCAACTCGGGTGTAGCGTTATTTTGTCATAAGTCCGGTCAAACTGATATCTTTAACATTATAAAAATTCCCGGTTTTAACGTCACTAAATATTATACTACTCTGTTATAGCGTCAAAAATTTCTCAGATATTTTACTCTAAATTTCATATAAACGTATATATGTGCACGCGCTAGCCCATGGCTACAGACATACATTGTATATGCAAGCGATAAGCTTGTTTTTGGTTGTTATTGTTTCTGTATCTGCTCGTACTGTGACAGTTTCTTTTGTGTGTTTTATAACTTAAGTTTCGGTAGCCACTGTTTATAGAATTTTACACGTAGGTCTACATTTTTATACAGTAATCATGGCAAGTTCTAGTACAAAAAGAAAGGTTCTGTCTATTCAAGAGAAAGTATGTGTAATTAGATCATATGAAAGCGGACGTAAAATAGCTGATGTATGCCGTGAGTTTGGTTTAGTGAATTCTACTGTAGGTTCAATTTTAAAAAACAAGGACAAAATTTTAAAAAAATTTGAGGAAGATGCAGAAAAAATTTAAAAAATTAGGAAATGCGAACATGGTGATGTGGATGCAGCATTATTGAAATGGTTCAAACAGTGTCGATGTTCAGATATTCCTGTGAGTGGACCAATTCTGAAAGAGAAAGCTACAGAATTCGGAAAATTGTTTGGTATTGATTTTACGTGCTCCAACGGATGGCTAGTTCGATTTAAGGCCCGACACTTGATTTCCTTTGCAAAAATTTGTGGTGAGGCAAAATGCGTAGATCTGAACGTTACAGGCGATTGGGTGCGTAACACTTGGCCAGAAAGCCATGAAGCAATGAGAGCCGCCGAAACTCTTTCACGATTTTACTGCTTTAGAGAGACGTCTGACGACACGTTCAATGCAGCGCAGCATCTCCACAGCACAACAGAAAGAAGTGATTTTTCAGAAAGGAGCGTTCAAAAGAAAATTACGTATTACTTTCGACAGCAAGCCTAAATGTAAGTTACATGTACTTTCTTTTTGATCTTTTAAAATATTGTTCATGCTGTTTGTATAAATGAAATGCAGTTTGTAAACTATAGAATAAATATCACGAATAATGTTAATAATGCAAAGATCATTTCTTTTTATTTCTCCTTCCTTACTAGTGATTAAAAAGGGTCTTTTATAACAACTCTTTTATAACGTCACTCGGACATAACGTCATTATTTTTTTGGTCCCTTCAATGACGTTATAACCAAGTTCCACTGTATTTATCTTCACTCATTCCTATCATTTATATTTTAGACTATGAAAGAATGGTCCATCTTCTCATATCCCCCCCCAAAATTGATTGCTGGATTCGCCCCTGCCTAAGACGGAACATGCGAATGTCTAATTCAAGCAGCTAAGTGATGATGATGATTGTCTCTGGTTTAGATTTTGTTCTCTCATTTAAAGTCCGCATCGTACATAAGAACAATACTATTTCGATAGTTCATTCCGCCGTGCAGCAGGTAAACGTAGCGAGCACCTGGGTACGTTGTCGGGTATCGCCCGCCGTAATTGTTACACAACACTCTGCGGCCTGAGGAAGAGTGGGATTCGAAACGTTGCCGACGATGTTGCTGATATACAGCTACCGACCACCGCCTGACAGCCCGGTTTTTAATCATTTTGACAATACTCGGTACACGTGTTACAAACGAGGAGTGTGATAAGAGAAAACGGCCAAGTTACAAGTACCTTCTTCTGCAAATGAAGTAATTACACGAAGCAAAGTTACTAGTGGCATCGAATCTCTTTCACAACACCGTAGTGTGCTTTAACAGCGCGCGCGCGCACGCACAACAAGGTCTCGCCGCGTATTTACCGTGCTGCTGTAAAGGGACGACCCCTTTCATTACGTCCACACAGTGGGAACATTAACTTTTCATTTGCATACGTAACAAAATGTACACAACAGTTCGCGAAAGGTATAAAGGGTACAAAAACCAAAATTAATGTTCAATTAAATTTACACAACGTGGATACTGAGAAAGTGTGTTTAATTTGGAATTCCGTTTAGCTGTCTTGGGTTCGCAAAAGACATACAAGTCGCACACGCAAAACGCGCACAGTGCAGCACACGTGTGTTACGTGTGTATACAAAACACAACACGGTTCATATAAAAATGTCTTATTCATCTTGTTATTTGAATTATTTGCTGACTAACTGGTGAAACAAAGCCTCTAGACAGTACTAAATTTCTACACTTCAGAAAAACAGCAGGAGCTTGGTAGTTAACAGATTCCTTCATGACAGGCCTACTGCAATTACAGTTGGCAAGGGCACTACAGTTTCCATTGTGCGTCCTGATCTAGTGAAAAATCTCAAGCCAATCCTACTCTTGCAGTTTGTGAATAGCTACTGGAAGGCCTGTGAAAGTGTTTGGCCTCGGTCGACTTGAGTTTGATCTCCAAGCACTTGTCGCAGACACTGTGGATGAAGCAATTCTTGGTGTGTACATTATGAACGCATATGGTTTTGTCGCCGACTTAAAAAACAATGCCTTGAGAATTGAGCAAGAAGTAATGCTTATCTTGTTATTTGAATTAGCAGTCTCTGTTATTCCAACTTTGGCGTGTTTACTTGCTGAACTGCTACTTGTCATGTTCCGGACGAGGCCTTTCATGTTTACACCATTTTCAAGTTCTAAACCACGACAAAAGAATATCCCGCTGGAACCCGTATATACACCCGTCAATCCGCCTTCACGGCTGGTCAATTCGGAAACAAGTCTACTTGCCACTACCCTATTGGCTCAGCTCGGTTAGCCACGTCCCTGCTACCTACTATAAAATAAGGTGGGAAAAAGACGGCGTTGAGAATAAATTGTAAGAGAGATATGAGAGTAGAAGTATCAAAGAAAAGACGACAACAGACAGGCAGGTTCAGATACTTAAGGCGTATCATGTTGAGTAATGTTAAATGATATTAGCATAATTATAACTTTCTTCTGCAAGTAAATTTTATAATTGAAAGAGCGAAGCGAATTCTGTTTTGACTCGACCGTTTGTCATTTGTCTGTCTGTCTGTCTGCCTGTCTACTGTTTGGGGTATGTCTCACGATAAATAGAAATTTTAAAGGTAAAAAAGAAGAAGAGTAATATACTAATGAACATACAAACAGAATTTAGTAATGAAGAAATATTTTACCATATTTTGCAAGGATGAGATTGTGGATTCCGTCAGACTGTAGTACAATAAGTGTTACGTAAGCAGACAAAGTTGGGTGTGGCTTAACGCAGCTGTGCCAATAGGGTAGTGGCAAGTAGACCTGTTTACGAATTGACCTGCTGTGAAGGTGGATTCACGGGGTATATATATACGGGTTCCAGCGGGATATTCGTTTGTCGTGGTTTAGGACTTGAATTTTTTTAAATCACAAAAGCGTACTCAGTGGAATCCTAAAGTCAATACTTCTTCGTAAATGTGTAGTTAGCCTAAATTAAAACATACAAATATTTTATTTTACGATCGGCAGGGCGCTGAGCGGTTGGCGGATATTTTGATAGAGGAAAGGTATTCGTATTTAACAGATTCCGATAACAGTTCAGAGAGTATAAGGCGAAACTTCCACTGAGTATACGAGTACTATAGTGAAAACGAGTATACTGAACACTAAGAAGATAGACTGAAAAGATGGAAAATAGTGTTACGACATTTAAGAACAATCTACGTGTTTCTCGAACGATCTAGTGGAATCCGGCTGTAGTGTGTGCGTACGTGATTCTCGACATGCGTTGCGAGATTGTTCCGCACTCACTGGTCCGCGCCTGCTGTGTGCAATACCGTAACCAATTATGTTCTGGTGTTTTCTAGTAGCATTCTTGCTGAGCAATATGGAATATTCTGGTACTTCGGCGGGGTATAAATACAAGTACTCAGAGACGTTCATTTCAGTTTGAGTTGCGATTTCTTTGAGTGCGGTTCGTAGAATTATCGCGAAGTGTTATATGTTTTATAATCGTGCGTGACAATTGTAATACAAATTGTGTTTTATGTTAGTTGACATTTTATTACGTGTGAACAATTTTATTTGATTTGTTGTAAGAGACTATCTTGTTGATTAGAAACTGTTTAATTGTGTTAATTAAAGCTGGTGATTAGTGACTTAATCGGTGTCTTGTATTTGTTTTTCACTGTACCATACGACGATCAGCAGACCGTCGTAACACTAGATTAAAGGGTTATGCGAGAATGAAAAGGCGTCTATGATAATAACAGAAGTTGTTTCGATCAATCTTCTTTTCAAGTTCTCGTTAAAGTCAAAACCACAGAATGACAGATAATTACCGAAATTCTGCTATAATCTGCAATCTGCTCAATTATTTTCTTGGTTTACCACGATACATTACCGTCTAGGGGTTAAGCGTTCCTATTGTCTAACAACTCTGGTTAAGACTTTTGTCTCCGCCTAACGATTTCTGTCAGTGAGCATATTCAACGATTTTTGAATGTGTTGTTACAGAGAATCGATATTGGTAGAAGAGAGACAAAGACGTTATTTTGTATTTACCTTGTTCAATATACACGTAGTGGGCATGATAACTAGCAGTTTGGGTCGACAGGAAACAGATAACACAGAAATAAGGATATCAACACTGTTTAGCATTCGCTAATCCTGTGGTTATTTTAACGGACGACACAGCAAGCATCCAAAGAACGTTACACAGATTATAAATTCGGATTGAAGGATACGGAACAATAACCACTGTAGGAAAAAAGAAGGTGTTGCGAATAAATTTGATATGAGATATGAGAGTAGAAATATCAAAGAAAAGACGAGAGAAGGTAGGCAGGTTCAGATACGTAAGACGTATCGTGTTGAATAATGTTAAGTGATATTAGCATAATTATAACTTTCTTCTGCAAGTAAATTCTATAATTGAAAGAGCGAAGCGAGTTCTCAGTTTTCACTCGACCGTTTGGAATTTGTCCGTCTCTCTCCTGTTTGGGGTATGCCTCACGATAACCTTTGAAGACATCAACAGATTTTCATGAAACTTTAAACCATTAACCGACATCTACACTTTAACCCTACATAACCCTATTGTTCATGAGATTGATCCTCCCCAAAACAGGTAAGGGAGTGGCTAAAATGTGAGGGGGATAAAGTTGTAAATAAATAGCAAAAGCCCATGTGAGGTTATTAAAATTAAGGGAAGTTTAACAACACTCTGAATATACTTTTCGTTTTTGAACATTTTCAAAACTTATGGACATCAAGGCCCAAAAAAGGGTGACAATTTTGATAAAATTGCAAAATTTATGTGCGGAATGAAATTAAAGACAACGTTTTGACTAACGTCCGAATGTAGTGTTAACTTTTGGAAATTTCAAATTTTTGGGACACCTTTACCCAAAAACATTGACAAGAAATTTGGCAAAAGTTGTGAAAATCCAGCAGGATGTCAGGCTAAAAGGAATTACAACCCAAATCATTGTAAAGCACTTATCATACAGTAAACATTATTATCAAACTATGTTGTTTTTTTACGTTAAATTTATAAACATAATGCCTAAATGGCAAATAATTTACCCCTAGCTTTCACGTTTATGTATGTTTTCATTAATATCTACAGGACTATACCTAATAATTTTCACAAATATACAGAACTGACAACAATACGTCTATAAAGTTTTTTGTTGTAAAAATGGCTTACAAACTATTTGAGGGCGATCCAAAATTTATAAGGTGTGTTGTGAGATTGTAATTCTAACAATTATTAAAGATACCAAGTTTCTATTTTGAATAAGATTAATTACAATTTGATCCCCACATAGACTTTTAAAGTTTCTTAAAATTTTGAGTTCCATTTTTGTACCACGGTGCCCCTAAAGTTATATTTTCTCATAGTAAGCGCTATATTTGTATTTGGGTTAAAATTATCGTTAGTTTGACAACCAGCTGGATCTTAAAACATTAAAAAAAAACGGTTATCCTTTTTTCGGGTTTGGCCTCCTAAAGTTTTGAAATTTCTAAAACTGTACACTGTGTTGAGATTTTGTTAAAATTCCCTTTACTTTGTTATTTCACATGGACTTTCGCGATTTTACGAAAAATTCTGATCCGCTATTTTTGGGCTCTGGCGTTCAAAAATTAGGAATTTTCAGAAATGAACACTATATTGAAATTCTGGTTAAAGTTTCCTCTAATCGATACCCCAGATGGATTTCTGTGATTTTTTCAGAGTTTTGTTCCCTCATATTTTTCTCTCTCGTGTCCATATTTTTACTTTATGTTCCATAAAGTAATGGAGAAAAAAATCGTATTCGAGATAAGGACTGATTCTGATTGTACTACCCTCAAAACATGAAGAAAAGTCATTTTCCGAAAGTGTCTGTGTGTAGAATTTTTTCTATTGCGAACGATAACTGCCGCAAACTCAAACAGAATCAAATAATTTTTTGCATATCGCCTGAGTTGTAGAGGACTCAAGCAAGGCCCACTGATTTTGGTGAAGATCGGTTAAGGCGAAGGGGTAGTTTACCTGCAACGTTATAATTTATAGAAGAGTAAAGTACTTACTTTTGATAAATAAAGTATCCTGAAAAGAAGATCAATATAATCCACCACTGTAGAAAGGTAGATGAAATATCTATAGTTGAACGGGGAGGGGGTAATTTTCTATAAACGAAAATGATAGTTGAAGGGGGAGGGGATAATTTTTTATATGCATAGCCTACTACGTTATCGGCGTCAAAGAAGTAGTTTGTTGTTAAAATTCCTTCCCGGGCTGTTTGGCGTTGTCCAATGTTTTCTGCAAAACCAGACGTTTCGGCAGTGCCAACGACTGCCATCATAAGAGAAAATCGAGTGCGCTAACGTGACGTGGTATACGTTAGTGACCACACTACTGTGGTTAAGGCTGATGAAAGTAGTTTCTATGGAAATATTTCATTTCGAAAATGAATTTAAATGTATATCTTAGAACATGGAAGTACAGTTCTCCATACCGATATTTTAGAGGAGGAGGGAGATTCGTCTCGAAAACAATAAGGGTGTGTAGAGCAAAGGTATAATACGTTTTACATGTATCGATTGATACGTTCAGAACTCGATCCGCTCGTTTAAGGAATGTTCCGAGTGCCGCTGGAAAACACTTTCAATATACTTTTGTACTGTCTCAAAGCATGAAACGGCGCACTGTAAGGCGGAAGCAGACGTTTATCGAATCATAAGCATTCGTCTCAGCTACTTCAGTACTCTATGCATGAGGGCTATCATTGTGTGTAGAACAATACAAACGCGACGAGTCGGTAACTACCGAACTTTCTAGTGGAGTCAACAGCCTGTGTGGCTTATCTCGTACCAGAGTTCATTTACCAGGTACGTGAGGAGACGGAGCGAGGCGATTCACTTCCTCTGATAACTCTGGCTACGGCGCTAATTTTAATAAATTATAATTCGACTCCGTAATCTGAATAAAAAATTCAAAATACGTGAGAAAGCGACTGTCAATACAGAGAGAATGAAAAACGGTTTGGACGACACGGTGTAAACAAGTCTGGTTACAAAAGCTGACGATGATCTCCGTCTGCTGACACACATCAGGTGGGTTGTTGCGACACTCCACTCCTCGCCCGTTTATGCAATTTTTTTTATAACACACGTTATCTGTCATTCTGACGGAAGAAAACAATCATGGTCTGTCAAACGCATTCTCTCTTCCTCTCTCTCGCGCCCCTCCCCCCTCTGTCTTTTACTCTATTCGACTATTCAGATTTTTTTTTCTTGTTGGGTTTTATGTTGGACCTAACCGACTTTCTATTTCACATCGGGTAGGCTATAACTAAACGGGCACATCAAGTGAGACGAAACATTGACACATAGCCAGCTTCTTCCTAAGCATTTTTACACAACAAACAACTAAAGTGCGCAATCTTCATCTTACTGTCATCGTATTTAACTGATTTAAGTATCTTCTTCGAAGCATTTGGACTACAGTGGAAAACGTTTAACAAGAAAAGGCGTAATACAGTTCAGGTCCCGATCGTTGCTTCTATTTTACAATTACAGTTTGTACGCTTGACGCGGAAGTTTTACCTACAAAACATCGGTTAACACGAAAAATTTTGTTATAATAATTTTGTTGCTGGCTTTCAATAGCTGCATAATAAATAAATCCAAACATGCACGCCGCCAAAACGGTGCAACTTAAAACTGTGAAAGTGATGAGAGTACTGACGAACTTGTACCCTTCTGAATATTCAGAAGGATACATAAAACGTTCATATGTAAGTTCTTCCTTGCTTTATTTGACTACACTATACAATAAGTCAGTGTTTGTTCATTTATCTTATTGTGTTTCACTTTTTGCCCGTTTAACACGAACAAAAGCTGGTCCCCGTCATTTCGCGTTAAACGCTTTCCACTGTACAGTATTTGTAAACGGCTCGTCCATACACAGCAGATAACTGTCACAAACATGCCTACCAATAGGCATACTACATAAATCGAACACTTAACTATTTGACATTTCTAGCACGGCAAATTCAAAGACTGCACGAACGTTTTTATCACGTCCCATGTTTCTAACCAACTTCCAATAAACGTTAACAAGAAAAGTGAAATGGTCCTACAACCAAAAGATAAGTTACGCTCAAACCCAATTCGAGACTAAGTATCGTGTGAGGATCACTATGGATAGTAGCAATTTAAAATGACCACGATCGTACTCAATTATCATGGGTTTTTACCTTTACAAGGGATCACAGCATGACGTTTTATCCTACTCCTCGGGGAAGAATGCATCGTCTAGGCAGAGACGGATCCAGAAAGGTCAGATCTTGGCAGGTAACTTCAAATTAGCATCACATCTGTTAAAAAATTGAATATTTAAATTTATAAAACTTACTGGTAATAGAATAGAGTCAGTGGAAAGGGATAGAGTGCATCAGGCTTGCAGACGGTATGGTGTTGCTTGCGGAGGTGAAACATCATTAAATGGAATGATGAGGGATTTTAGCAGAACGTCTGTGGAGTTCGGAATAAAAACCACGTAAAGAAGACAACAGCATGGTAATAAGCAAAATGCGCAGAACTGCAGAGATTAAAATGGCGAATGAGGAAACTGAACAAGTGACAGTTTTTGAATACCTGGGATGTTTAGTTAGGGAGGACATGCGTTGTAGTGAAGAGGTAACATCCTTACGTTGCTTTAGCTACGGCAGCTCTTACTAGAAATAAAATATTATTAAGCGGGCCACTGGATATAAAATGATAAAAAGGATGATGAAGTCAAAAAGGTTTGGAGCGTGCACCCCTACGAGGCAAAAACTTTGATATTGAGAAAAAAAGAGGAGAGGAGGTTAGAGGTCTTCGAGATGTGAACATGGAGAAGGATGGAAAGGGTATCCTGGAAGGACAGAGTGACGAATGAGGACGTGTCTGGAAGAGTAGGAGAGTGCTGGATATCAAAAAGGGCAGGAAGAAAAATTGATTGAGACAATGTAAGCGGCAGGCACAAGGTAATGTAATGGCAGAAAGAGTGAAAGGGCTGGTGGATGGAAAAAGGAGGAGAGACCACACGACAGACGATCCACGGATGCCATTTCAAGTAATGAAACGACTTACACAGTATAGGAAAGCATGGAGGGGAGCATGCCCTGTACGATCTGCTCTCGGGCAGAAGAAACATTAGGTATTAGGTTCTTTTTAATTCCTTTGTTTCCCTTTAACTATTCGTCATTTTAAGGTAGAACATACGGTCTAAACCAGTGTTCCGCAACGTTTTTTTACTCACGGCACACCCCAGACGGACCTAGACTCAACACGGCACACCAAAATGTCTGTCCCCTCAAAATCATATGAATCTTAATATAATTACGAAATATTACGTCGTTATGTAATCAATTATTATTATTAGTATTATTATTATTATCATTATTGTTATTGTTGTTGTTGTTATTATTATTAATATAAAACAGGAATAGACTCATGCATTTATTAACAATTTATTAACTTTAATTCACTGTAGAAAATACGAATTTCAAAGTAAATAACTCTACTCATACCTTTGCGGTGAACACAAAGCTTGCCGCCTGTAACCCATCAAACCGGCCCAATATTTCGGGCGAGAATACAAATAACTTAAGATAAGCAAACTATAAAACAATATTGAGTAAATAAATTACGTTTAATTTCTATGAAAATATAACAGTTATCAGCATGTATTAAAGAATAAACAAGCACCTTCTTACTAAAATCGACAATTAATTTATTACAGTAATACGTAAAAGTTCGCGTCACACCTTTCACCTTGTGACGGCACACTATTGTGCCGCGGCACACCGGTTGCGGAACACTGTTCTAAACGAATGCTCTCCCCCTCACGTCTACGTCTCTGTTCCTGAATCACTGTTAACGACCACACGCTATTCACAGCCACTAATTCCGTAATTTCGTAGTACTTTATCACGTGATCCATAATCTTCTTCTTCTTTTGGTCATCTCAAGGTTCCATCCTATATGTCTTCTGAGATACAACCAACGCTAATTCCACTTCATTATCTGTTTTCCATAAAACACCGGTTGGTGATACGGCACAGTCATTCGTTGGATATAACGTCATCATCATCATCATCATCATCATCTTCACGGATTAAACCAAAAATGGTTTGTTCCGGTCACAAAATACGCAAAGATTAGAGCTGGTCACTCCAGCGCTTCCTCGGCTGTCCCATACCTCTCCGTCCCCTCGGCTTATAGTTCCAGAGATGTTTGGGGATGCGGCAGTCATCCATTCGGCAAATATGTTCCCACCAATTCAGTCGATACTGGGCGATCCTGTCGAGTGTACTCATAATATTCAGTTCCTGCCGTACACCTGTTTTTTTTCTATGATCATGGTGAGTATACCCTGCCACGTGCCTGAGAAATCTCATTTCAGCCGCTTGGATGCGACAGGCTTGGCCTTCCGTTAAAGTCCAATTCACAGACCCATAAAGAAGTGTGGGAAGAGCCATCACATTGTAGAACTTTAGGCGTGTTCCTTTACTTGCTGACTTAAGGGTTCGCCTAATGGTCCCGCACATAAGGTTGAACTTATGCTACTTATTCACAACGCCGTTGCT
Source organism: Magicicada septendecula (assembly GCA_034769895.1). NCBI lineage: Eukaryota > Metazoa > Arthropoda > Insecta > Hemiptera > Cicadidae > Magicicada > Magicicada septendecula. The sequence goes on along the minus strand of CM068374.1, from coordinate 356,762,441 downwards.
TGCATTATAAGAAACACTGTACTCCAGGTATTCAAAATTGCTAACTTGTTCCAGGATAGTATCATCTATAACAGTTTTTGCCCGTACGGGATCAGTTCCACGAAAAGCCATCACGTTAGTCTTATGTGTAGATATCTGGAACCCAGAGTCTTTGCAGATTCGATTTAACAAATGTATCCCCCATCTGCAATGTGTTTTCCGAGTCCGACAGAATAGCCTGATCGTCCGCAAACAACAAAGTGTCAATCGTAGAGTGACCAATCATAAAATGTTCTGGAAGACACATCAGCCAGTTTTGTATGACATCGTCAATATATAAACTAAAAAGATAAGGTGATAATGGACACCCTTGTCGTACTCCACAATTGATCAACAGCTACTATGAGGAGCTATGGACCCAGGATCATCTGGAAGAAACAACCTTTGCTGATATCAGTGATTGTGTGGACCCAATACCTGTGGATGAATTGTTAGCTGCTCTACACCGCTGTAAGAATAGAAAAGCACCGGGCACTGATGGGCTGAACGTGGAGCTTATAAAGTGTGCACCAGCCTTGCTGCAGTTCATTAATCTATGCTGGACCACTAATCATGTTCCTGACGACTGGCGGATTGCAAAGGTAATTCCCATATTCAAGAAAGGTGATCGTACGACTCCAGGAACTACAGAGGAGTCAGCCTTCTTAATACTTCATATAAATTATATGCATGTACCTATATTAAGAAGACGGGTAAATGCAATAACGGAGACCATGCACGGTTTCAGGAAGGGCAGATCATGGTTACATTGTAGCCCAGCTAATTGAAAAGCGTACAGAGTATCAGCCACCCACATACACAGCTTTCATCGACTTTGAGAAGGCATCTGACGGAGTGAATCGGAGCAAAGTATGGGCAGTAATGGCAAGGAAAGGGATCCCACGACATCTAATCAGAGCAATACAGAGTCTTTATGTGGAGAATAAAATCTTAATAGAAGCAGGGAAACCGAGAACAGTTCCTAGATTTGGTCTGATCAATTGTGGATATAACGTTTGGCCAACATATTCCCATGCCGTTACGCAGGTATTTATTTACAAACATTTCAAGCTTCCAAGTAACGATGCTGGTCATTTTCCACATCTCACATCCGTACAACATTGGCACTTAAGATTTTTCAATTTAGTTTTCTTCAGAAACACAGAAGGCGGAATTAGGTGAAGTCAGACTAATTATTATCTTCTGCATGTCTAGTAGTACTCCTCCGTCTAGTGCCGCTAACCTACCGAGATAGGGAAGTCTGTGACAAATGGGTTGTAGGGAGAAGAGACGTGAAGAGAAGGACGGAAAAGAAGAAACATTAAAAAACATTTTAATATAACTGATGTTGACAATTTCACCGGGTTGACTTCACGATATGGTCTACATTTTGCCACGATCCACTGTTCGTTTACATAGCGACTGCATGAGATCACGATTTACGCTATTCAATACCATATATATTGGTAGACGTATAGTTTGAAACAATTCAACGTCTTTCCGTATTCGTGATGGATCCACACATATGTTCACTAAGATAGTTGAGACAGCGGGAACTTGATTTAAAATGCTGCCAGAAAAGAAAATTTTAATTTTTTGATTATTAGTTTCATTTATTTTAAATTAAAGTAATAATTTAAACTGCTATAAGGACAAGTTGTCATGTTTAGAATGTTTTCAAATTATATCAAGCTTTATTTAAAAAAAAATTAAATCGTTTTTTTCTCAACAGAATCGTGGAATTGTCAGATTTGGAGAGTTTTCTCACGACCGCTGGACTAATCCACCCCTAGCACACACACACACACACACACACACACACACACACACACACACACACACACACACACACACACACACACACACACACACACACACACACACACACACACACCAGGTTCCACTATATTTTGTCAAGTCATTTTACGTTTGAGTTTCTTCCTCTTTACGATCGACTACATTTCCTCCCTAGCTATCTTCAACAAATACACTACGTTCCTTTTCAAACAAGTGACCCTACCACTCCAAACTCTACTCTCTAAACTTGTCCGAAACACTTGCAGTCCTGACTTCAGCTTTTACCCTTCACTCCATCGCTCGAAGCATTACATCCCCCTTCATACGTTGAACTATACACCTCGTTTAAACACACTTTAAACAGAAAACGGCTGACGCATCATGCCACTTTGACCCTCTCGACTTTATCGCATATCTACGGTGATCATAGGTCCAGGGTTTTCCGGGACAGTACCGGATTTCGGACCTAGGTCCCCGAAAAATAGTTAAAACGTCCCGGATTTAGACTTTACAATATTTTATCGTTTTAAAGCAAAAATTGTGCTTAATTTATGCAAACATAGCACCCGTGGTGCATGGTGTGCTTGCCATCTCTCTTATCACTCAAATAAACTACTCAGAGACGTGCATTGAAACGTACGAAAAAATAAAAAACAAAACACTGACAAACAAGTTGTCTTCAACGGAGAAATACGATTTGACTAAACCGTACACCAGCTTCAAGAACTTATTAAACTAATTACAAATGCTGAACAGACGTGTTTATGCTGCACTGGGATGGACTTCAATTAACAACTAATCTTTATTGTTATATCTGAGTGTCTTTAACTAGTTTTAATATTAATATTATTCAATATTCAATTTACTTAACGTGAAAAATTGTTAAGTTTTTATGAAATGAAATTTTTTGAAATTTTCTATTGGCCTACTTTTGTTTTTACTAATTTTTTATGGGTTTTATTTGAAAACCGATATGATCATATGATATAAGATAGGCCTAAGTTTTGTGTAACTTAATATATTTAAAACGCTAACTAGAAATAGTGGAACCAAATTTTACTTTCTTCGGGAACTGTTTGAAGCGGGTTTCATCTTTTGACCATTTGTTCGGGACATGAAAGTACATACACCCTCAAGTTTTAGAATACCAAATCGGTCGGCAACATATTTTTATTAACAATTTTAGTTGGAAAATAGTGTTTTTATTCTGGGTTTTCTCAAAATGTCTCCGCTGCTAATAATCGGATCAAAAAAAGTTTAAAAAATATAACTTATAAAATTTAACTATAAGCTATAAAATAAAACTTATAAAAATATATGCGATAAACAGTTTTTATGCAAATCGCTTGTAAAGTTAGCAACAGGCGATTTTAAACAAATTAATGTTATTTTGAAAATAATGTATAAAAGTTAACGAAATTTTATACATTGATAGCACTAATGTACCTAATTTCCACACCAAATTCCAAATCACTTTGTCAATAATTAACGCCAAATATAAACTCCACTAAAAGAATATTTATATTCAACATTGTTTCGAGAAATGCCTCATACCTCTCCCGTAACCTAACTTACCTCTCTCCCAACCACAACTGGTGTCGCATGTCGCGGATTGCAATGAGAAAATATGGTCACCGTACCTATATCTGATATACTTTACTTATTAATCTCCAAACGGAGACCTCTCCAGTATCCGACTACATCAGCTTTACGACATTACAGAACATGCTACGTGTTTCAGCGGAGCCCGGCTGTAATGTGTGTGTGTGTGTGTGTGTGTGTGTGTGTGTGTGTGTGTGTGTGTGTGTGTGTGTGTGTGTGTGTGCGTACATGTTGCTGCTACTTTCAGATGAAAGACAATTACGTGATACTTGTCACGCGTCCGTAGCCGAGACTTTTCCGGACCATACCGGTCCGCGCGCGCTGTGTTCAAGGCCGCAATCAATTACGTTCTAATGTTTTCTAGTAGACACGTATTATGGCATATGCTGGAATCTCAGCGGGATATAAATACAAAACTGCGGCGGCGCTTAGCTCAGTTATTGTCGGGGGATTACACAGTGCGGTTAAGTGGCGATTTATTCTAGTGCGGTTCGAAGTATTGTGGCGAAGTGTTATGGGTTTTGTAATTGTGCGGTACTCTATTAGTTGACATTTTTATTGCGTGCGAACAATTTTTATTTGATTTGTTGTAAGACTATCTTGTTGATTACAAACTGTTTAATTGTGTTAGTGAAACTGGTGATCAGTGACTTAATTGGTGTCTTGTATTTTGTTTTCCACTGTACCATACGACGATCCGTTAGACCGTCGTAACAATACCATCTTATCCTATACACGACACAGTTATCTATGGGAGGATCAAACAAGATTTTAGAAATAAAAGCAACAAAACACAACGTGTCTGACGACTACGAGTCAGGCCACTAAACGCATTACGAAACTTCGGACAAGGACAAACTGTACGTAAATGAAATAACATTTTTGTATAAGGTATAATATAAAGTTCTAGACTATACGTAAACAATTTGAATCGAGGCAAAGGTTATATGAGTTTGCCGCAGAAACGTTTAATTGGCAATAACTACGCCGCAAATAAAACTTTAACACGAGATCTTACATTAATGTTTAATTTCAGTTAATACCACAACACTTTCCCAGGTATTGTGTTTATACTACTCGTATATACGTATATTCTCTAACACAATACAAAAAGATATATTTTGTATTTTTCACGAGGTATGTAGGCTAGGTTTAAAAGTACTTAACGTTTTCGTCCACAAGGTTAAGTACGGTGGTTCAGGTTTTAATGAAATATCAGTTAATTTGTTTAAACCGTTATCATAATATTAAAGCTTTCGCGGCCGGAGTCATCTTCGGTAAAATTATTATCCGGGTTGTTGGGCAGTGGTCTTCTGTTCTGATCCTCTAGCCGCGTCGTCATTTAGAAGACCACTGAAGACGACTGTCGCGCTGCTGTCGAAACGTTTGGATTTACAAAAAGAAGACCAATGCCCAACAAGCCGGATAATAATTTTACTGAAAACGTTATCTTCTATGAAATTTAAAATATCACTGTGTTACAGTCATTTATAGTTATGAAACGTTTTTTTAACTTTTCATAAGTATTGTTTTGTTTACAAAACAAACTAAACGGCAAGAACATTCACTAATTTTACGCACGAAAACATTACGCATTTTCAGGTTATAGGTTCATTTATAGGTTAAGCTACAACTGGTCTCTTACAACTGGTACGCTTCTTCTTCTTCTTCTTCTTCTTCTTCTTCTTCTTCTTCACAACGTGAAATATCGATATTATCGAGTAGTCAAAACACCGATATAGTGCGGGTATAGACAATGGGAAAGTATTTTCTTTTTACTTCCATGTTCCGTAAGGAAATGGAATTATAGTGATCACGAAAAAATCGTGTTTAAGATAAGGGCTGATTCTGATTGTACTACCCTCAAAACATGAAGAAAAGTCATTTTCCGAAAAGTGTCTGTGGCTGTGTGTAGAATTTTTTCTATGGCGAACGATAACTGCCGCAAATTCAAACGGAATCAAATACTTTTTCTGTATATGAGCCTGAGTTGTAGAGGACTCAAGGCCTATTGCTTTTGGTGAAGATCGGTTAAGGGGAAGGGGTAATTTACCTGCAACGTTTTAACAAGTGTAAAGAACTTAATTTTGATAAATAAAGTATCCTGAAAAGGTCATAATAATCCACTGTTGAAAAACAGATGAAATATCTATAAATGAAAAGGGTAGTTAAAAGTGGAGGGGGTAATTTTTTCACGTTTGGTATTGATTTAATGAGTTAACGAAACGAAATTAAATAAAAATGCATTTAATCTTTTTCAAACAATGGTAATTGTTAAAAATAAAATAATTTTATTATTTTAATTTAAATCATCTATCCGTGAAGATCTGCAACCATGGCCCAGCAGGCCACAAAATAATTATATAAATATGTAATTTAATGTGTGATTATCTCCGTAGTTCAGTTTCTTTATTAGAATAAAGTACCTAATTTTTATACATAAAGTGACTCGAAAATAACATTCTATTCAACGACTACCCACATAATAACAAACATATCTATAAATAGTGAAAACAGTTTGATGGTGGGGGATATATTTTTAGAAATTATCGAACCGAATTCAAGTAAATGATTTTAAATATAAAACTTAGAACATGGAAGTCATACATGGTTCTCCATACCGATTTTTTATTTTAGAATACGACAGGCGAAAATGAACACAAGACAAGGTGTATCATTTATTCGCAGCGGCGTACGTGCGATTTCGCCTGCACACAGACTGGTCAAAACGTGGAGACCAAGGTTACCTCGTGTGTCGTGCGGTTTGTATAACCGTACGCCTGGCAAAGCATAAACACTGCATTACAACGCGGTGATAATTATAATTAGTCTCTGCATGCCAGTCGGCGCGACGTCGATCGCGGGATCGCGTGCCGCCCGACGCCCCCAGCGCAGACTACGCTACGCTGCAATCGTGAAATTTCTTGTAGACGGTTATCGCCGTCGTCGATACGCGTTTGGCGGCTGGTGTCTAACTGCTCTACCATCGACATTTCCCTTGATCGTCCTCCAAAAATTACAAAAGAATAATTTATAATTATTTTGGAGAGCCAATGGAGTAATATTTGAGAGCCAATGTCAATATTGGGTGTACAGACACGGCAGAGAAGAGAGAAAGAGACAGACAGAGACATCTGAGAGGCAGATGTAGGCTAACACGGGGCCGAAAAGGCCAAGGTTTTCCTCTGCCTACGACCATCGTGTAATGAGAAAAGCCACATCCTACTAGACTTAAGACTAGTGGTTTGACACATCGGGACAGTAACATACCGTCTTAACACATTAACGTCCTACTTGCGCAGTCGGACTATATACAGTTAAAGGTCTACGAAATGTATGCTGTATACCTAATGTAACATTAAGGTTAGTTTGTAATTCATGATTTGGCCATGCAGCTCATAGAAAAATGCACGCTGTAACTGAAAATAAAATACTGATATATACCACACAGCGTTGAAACCTATCCAAATCCACATATGAGAGGTGTGCCTGCCTGATGATCAGAACGAATCAAGAGCAGATAACCAAAAGATACAGGTATGACATCCCCCCGACACAGGACAGTTTTAATTTTCAATTCTAATGTACTAAAAATTAAGAAACTTGGAAAAGCCCCGACAGATCTAATGGTAACGTCCAATGATATGCGGAAATGAAAACTGATGAAAGAGATTCGAGTATCCCAATCTGGAATATACGAAGAGGCATGGCTGTAGAGCTAAAAGATCAATAAAACAGAGAAAGGAAGATTATAAAAGAAAAAAATTCTCGTAGATAAAGAGGAAGGAATATGGATCGTCCGAGGTTACGACGGTGAAGCATATACCAGAACGCCCATAGGTTACTTTTGATAGTGTTGAGCACAATGTAATTTCAACCGAGACTGTCCTCTGCTCGTTCACTTGTCGACTGGATTCTACAAGACAGCACTGGATTCGTTTCGCGTCATCACGGAAGTGCTGTCCTTGATTCTTTAGCACCACAGATGGATTGCTGTAATGTCGTACAGTAAAACTTCCCTATGTAATGACACTGCTGGGTCTCGACATTTCCGCGAAAACAGACATAATTCCATTCCAAGGGGAGATCGTAAATAACAGATAAATATTTTGTAGTCTGTCTGTTTATTACTTACAACAAAAAGAACTACAATGGGGAACAGCAAAGGACGAACAGCTATAAAGAGATTACATCCTGTTATTTGGGATCCTGCAATTTCCATGAAAGTGAAAATATTCATGTATATTAACAGGTAATAATCGTTTACGCGTCAGAAGTGTGGAGTATATGTAAAAGAAACAGGAACAGATTAAGAGCGGTTAAAATTTAAAATGACGTACTGGAGAAGTTGTAATTTAACGAAATTAAACATGGTCAGACATGGCGAAATAAAAAGGCGAGCTGTAGTAGACGTACATAAAGCTATCCAGATAAAGCAATTGAAATGGTTTGGCCGTCTAAACATAATGTACGAAACAACATGGCAAAAAAAAAAATATGGACATGGGCACCCACAGCAAGAATAAAAACAGGCAGACCTAAACTGTCAAGGAGCAGGGGTACAGAAAATGCTATGACCAGTCAGGGTCTTACAATCGCTGATTGCGACATATGAAAATCGCTGTTAATATTAATTGCATGATACTGTAGTTATAGAGCAGTCTGTCTCCTTCACAGTAGTTCCCTTAAGACCTATAAAATTAGGGAGACGTTGTTTCCATCGATTGGAACACTACTGCATGTCTCTTAAACTGTGAATGTGTTTAGCACGTCTGTAACAATCTTTTGGGTTTCACACTATCTAAATAACGATCCTAAAGTTGGTTTTGGAAACGAGAGTTAATAATGATTAGATGTTTTCAAGAGTTTCTAAAAAATTGTTTTTTTTTTACGTTATTTTCATACCTTGCACAATCGATGACTCGATTTTACCGATCAGAAATGTTCGCGACAAGGAGAGAAAGCAGTGAAAGTAACGGATACCAAACGGCGAGAGAAGAGATATAAATTAACGTCCATAACCATATGTTCCTCACGAATCAGAAATTACGGACGATTTGTCACGGAGAGAAATTCATACGAAAATCTCGTCACGCCTGTCTTAAATCAGTGAACTCAACAAAACACGAAGCAGAAACTACTACTACTATAACGAACGACAGAAGAAAAACTACAGGAAGAGAAAGAAACGTACTATTTAAGAGAAGTCTAAACGACGGTTATTAACATGAAGAAAGAGTAAGAAGTCGGGGACGGACGGAGTGCAGCTTAAACAAAAGCAGTGACAACGCTGCGCGTAACAATGGTTTCATAAACCTTTAAACGGCCATTGTCAGACGCGACGGCAGTACATTGTCTTTAAGTACTTACTACTATGTTATTATTCTTTCTGTGAACGTAAGCTTGTTACATTAGGCTGCTTAGCAACTGAGGATGGGCAATTTACTGCATAGTCTTGTTACGGTCATTAAACAGGACGACCATACCGGTTAAATACCGATAACTGTCTGACGTAGGTAAGCGATTCAGAAACAAACACATATCGAGTCATTAAAAATGTATTTTACTTCCATGTTCCTGTAAGGAAATCGTGTTCGAGATAAGGGCTTATTCTGATTGTACTACCCTCAAAACACGAAGAAGTCATTTTCCGAAAAGTGTCTGTGTGTAGAATTTTTTCTATGGTGAACGATAACTGCCGCAAATTCAAACAGAATCGAATAACTTTTTGCATATGTGCCCGAGTTGTAGTGGTCTCAATGCCTATTGATTTTGGTGAAGATCGGTTAAGGTGAAGGGGTAGTTTACCTGCAACGTGTTATGTTCTAACAACAGTAAAGTACTTAATTTTGATAAATAAAGTATCCTGAAAAGAAGGTCATAATAATCCACTGTATAAATGAAAAGGGTAGTTGAAGAGGAAGGGGTTAATTTTTTATATGCGTACTGCGTTATCGGGAACAAAGAAGTAGTTTCTATACAAATATTTCATTTCAATTTGTCAAATAAAAAAACTCCATTTACAAGGAACACACCTAACTTGCTAGAAATTATAGGTCCGAATTCAAGTAAATGATTTTAAATATAAATCTTAGAACATGGAAGTCATGTATGGTTCTCCGTACCGTTATTTTACTTTTGTCAGATACCATAAGTACGCTATACGCAAGTGTACGCTATTACTCGAGTGTCAGTTTTGACTCGACCGTTTGACATTTGTCTTGTCTCACGATAACTTTTGAACAAATCAACCGATTTTTGTAAAACCTACCACGCGTGTCCATACTTTTGCTATAAAAAACAGACTGTTTTTGAGATTAATACCCCCCATAAATTGGGGAGCGCGAGGCAAAAATGTGAGGTTAAAATTATGAAAAATCGTAAAAGCACATGTGGAATATCAAATTAAAGGGACTTTTATCTACGATCTATATATAGTGTTCACTTTTGAAAATGTCAATTTTTTTTTGACGCCAGGGCCATAAAAGTTGGTGAAAATTTTGATAACATGAAAAATTCACGTGAGTTTTCGTATTAAATCGAATTTAAACCACATTCTGAATATAGTGTTAACTTTTGTAAATTTCAAATTTTTTTCAGGACCCAGAAAGTGGGTTAACAACTCCATACGATGCTTATCAATTTCAAATTCCGAGCACACAGTACAGCTGAACCACTCACACTGAATTCACTGCAACATATAACCAAGCAACTGTAATCTGTTGTAATTAATTCGTTATCTCGCATCAGTATACCTACGTTGTCAATATGTTTCTGCACATCATTAAACAACGACTACACCGACAGCAGAATGGTGACGACACGACGATGATAAGCACCCATTGAAGGTGGTAAGCTGCGACTGATGAACACTAACTGTGGCAAAGCTGCTTTAACGCGACTCAAAACGGTGTAAACTGGTTCCTAGAGACGATATCTGGAAGTGCCGCAAATCTGATACATATATACATCACTAACGTTCGCGACACGGAGGAGAAACAAGAGGAGGCAAATGAGACCTGAAGGTGAAAAAAATACAAAAATAATGTTCAGACTTAGCTGTTTGGCGTTGAGTAAAACTTACGAACGATCTGTAAATGAAATGCTAGAGAAATTCATACGAGACTCTCGTCACGACCGCCTTAAATCAATAGACTCAACAAAATATGCAGAAAAACGAACTATGTTACATACAATAATATAAACAGTCTTCAAATAACAATCCTAAACTAACCGCTAACTGCTGTGATAGAGAGGAACCACTGTTATTGTTATTATTTAATTTACTAAGTTTATTATTTTACACATCAATAATTTATTAGACTTAATCATTAGTATTTAAATTAAACTTCAAGATTTTGGTGAATTAAACAGAAAATGTTATTACACGTTGAAACTTTCATAACCTCAACACGCGAAAGTGTGCGTTGAGTTAGTGTGAGAAGGTGTACGACATTTCATAAACAAATTCATGCACTTTTTGTTTATTTAAAACACTGTCTCTATTCATCTCCATGTATCTGAATCCAATTTATTCCAATCACTGTAATCCTCATGGTGACATTTTTTTCACTCTTCTCACTATTTTTATGGAATGCACTTTTTCGTATTACGTTGAGCTCGCTCAACAATTTTTTTTTTGTATATTTCCAAATTATCCGTCTATAAATAATCACCGTTTTGGTCACAGTACCTTCCTTGTATGCTGAAAGGATTATTTATGCGACCATTCCTGCTTCTGTAAATACAAATACCTCGGGTATGTGAACAGAGGTCACTTACTTTAGATTCGAGAATGGCGCTGTCATTGGTTTCTCATTATTGGGCAAAGGAAAAGATCGCATGACGATATATCTAGCGAATACGGCGCTTCATTACAGTCTTTTTGCCTACAATTCTTGAACAAGCAACAAGGACGTGTATCCTGGCGTTATTATGCACCAGCTTCTATAAATTATCCGTCCATAAATAATCATCGTTTTGCTCACAGTACCTTCCTTGGATGCTGAACGGATTATTTAGGCAAGCACACCTGCTTCTGTAAATACAAATACCTCGGGTACATGGATACAGGTCACCTACTTTGGATTCGAGAATGGCGCTCTATACATAAGTTCCACCACAAGCATCATGATCATGAAAAAACAACGTCTACCGCCGGGGGTAACAACACAATGTCAGTGGGCCATAAGTCGGTGCAGTGAGGGACAACAGAACTGTACGCTATCACTCAGTTCTCGCTAGGGAATGCGATACAGTACTGGGGGTTGTGTTGCTTACTGTCAGTCTCCATGGAACAGTTTATGGACGATACAGCTTTTGCACGATCCTGTACATAAGTACTGACACATCATCACAATTCTACACTGCTGTGGTAATACAGCGTTGATTGTAAGCACAACTCACGGTTGTTTATTATTTTTCTCCCTTTTTTCACACATTTTGTATTACACAATACTCTTTAGACTATATTAAAGCAGGAGATTCTGTAGCGTGAGACGCAATTACTCACAGGAACTGTCTACAATATTCCCTTAGAGTTTATCACAATTTTACGATAAAAATTACTGTTAATCAATACGTTTTTAATAGCTTTTCTGATATATAAAAAGTCGAACAACAGACGATTCGGTCTGTCAGTAAAGGTTTGTTTATATTTATACCTTTTACAAAAGTGTTAATGCAGTAAAATTTAAATCTGTACACCAGCGAACTGAACACGGCTTTTGAACGAACAATAGAATTTGTTAAACACAATTATCTCTATGCTCGAAAATCAGCTTGGGGACCACAAATGAAAAAAAACGGAAGAACCAACGTCCAGGCAGGAAGAACCAATTAGAGTGAACTCTTACGTAAAAGAATTTAAAGGTAATGGAGTACAAATGTAAAAACTCTCTCTCAAACTCTCCAGAGACCCAAAACAAAAAGAACAGATTCCAATAAACAAAGGAATGTAACAAATCCTCATAAAAACCAGTGTTAATAAAGAAAAAAAAATCCTCAATAATCTATCACAACTATAAAAAACCATACTATAGTTTGTATGATAATAGTGACTATGCTAACAATGACCACTATTATAAATTATGTAATTAAGACAAAAATGATACAGAATTTCAAATGAAAAAGAGAAAAGAAACCAGGATATCATATGATTTAATCAAAACAACTTAGCCAAACTCACAAAGAAAATAATTTGATAAAGATGGAACAATGAAGAAAGACCAACTAAATAAAGACCAAATATTAAGACCAGAAACCAAAAACCCTGGTACTATTAATGATAATATTGTTGTAATAACCACTGTTATAGTGATAAGTAATAAAGAATTAATTAATGTTATGCCATGAGCAATAAAATAACTCATTGGATACCAGATGGTAGAAAAAATATATACAAATGCTAATCACTATGTAAACAAGATGAAATGATGAAACGACGAAATGTATATTATACCACATACCTAAACCACATAATATAGAATAACCTTTAATAGAGAAGAAGAGTGAAGTGTATAAAAGTATTAATTGATATAAAGTATTATGAAGTGAAGAATCTAAAGATGTTTATTTTAGTCAAAAGAGACTACTTTTACTGATTATTTATTTTTATGACTGGATGTAGAAAATGCCATCAGTCTTATATTTTGAGCAGAGATGATAATACCTCTGGACTCAATTAATTGAAGTATTGGACAGCAGGGATTGAAGCCAAAAGTGCCACTCTGACGATTCCAATCAATATGTTAGGGAATGTTAGGGAGTAAACATACTGGTGAGGAAGCACCAAATAAGAAAGGATATAAAATGATAATGTTATACACAAGATTGAGGATTACTTATTAATGAAGAAAGAAACTAATGAAGGAGATACACATCATCTGAGAGGAAGCAACGGTGGAAAAAGAAGGTATATGAAGTGAAAACATGTAATCACGAAGAAAATATGGTAAATAAAAAGAATTAGTAGTAATTATTTCATCCATACTAAGAGTATGATCTGAACTAATCACTTTTACAGGAGAGCATATGTAGCATAACAAAATTATCACATGAAAATTTTAACTTAATGCAACATAAATAAAGAAGAAAAGGTCCATAGGGAGTGAGAAGAATGAATTGTTTAAAGATTAAACTAAAGAAACTGTACATTAAGTCAATAAAATGTTAATAAGAATAAAAAATAACAAAGAAAACTATTGGTCAAAATAACTTACTATGTATAAACCCAATAAACCAGCAGTATACCCAGTAGATTGGGGAAGCAGTAAAAAGGAAAGACAAGAAAAAGGAGATAAAAAGGTGAAAACAATATTAATAATGGAAATTTATAAGGTCAAGAAGCAGAGAAACCACAAGACAAGAAATTTACTAATATAATAATGAAGAAAGGACAAAATATGTCAAGATTCCTACAAAGAGCCTAGAAACAAGAAGAGCTATTCCAAAAATGTTAATAAAGGAATACATACCTTTGAACTAAATTTAAAACTAACTTATTTAGACCCCGTAACTCAAGTTACAAGATACAATCCAATGAAAACCGAGTTGTAAACTAGATATAAGTATTATATGTAACAACCAAAAGACTACCAATAGTGTAGAAACAAACCAAAAACTACCATAGTGTAAAAACAAAAGACTACCAATAGTGTAGAAACAAACCAAAAACTACCATAGTGTAAAAACAAAAGACTACCATTAGTGTAAGGAATATAAGGTGAAATACCATAAAAAATACAATAAAAGTTAGAGACTACAGTGAGTGTAGAGAATAACCAGTGACACACTATAATAAAAAATAGTGTAGGAAATAAAAATTATTTAAAGGGGCTGACAACATTGTTAGTGATAAGAGTTTTTTTAAATTAGATATAAGAAATAATATTACCCATAAAATGTTTTTTTTTAATTACAGTTAAGTAAATGGTGAGAAGGACAATAAATAAATACCAAAGGACAGTTCACAACTGAGGGTATAACCAATAATAAAGTGTTTGTTATTTATTGTTAATCAAATAATATGTTAGATACAAGGGGATAATAGTTATAAGATGTTTTTAATCACAGTTGAATTAATACCAAAAGAGACATAAATACAAAAGACAGTTAATGACTGACAGTATTACTAGTAATAAGAGTTTTTTATTTTCTAATTAAATTATGTCCAGGGAATAAGTAGGATAAGATATTTTTGTTATAATTAAATAAGATAATTAAAAATGATAAGAACAAGATATTTTGTTATCATTGGATGATACAGTTAAAAATAATAGGCATAAGATATTTTGTTATCATTGAATGATATAGTAAAAAATAATAGATATAAGATGTTTTTGTTAAAATTACGTGATATAGGAAAAATAGTAGATAATAAGATGTTTTGTTGTATTTAAAATCATGTTAACTAATTTTCAAGTTTGTAAGGCAGAGAGGCAAGTAGGAAATAGAAATGTTATAATTTTATTTAAAACTGTAAACCATATGAAAGGTACCAAGCAGATTAGCTAATACACCACTCTAGAAAAAACAGACCAGTAATGTAAACCAAAACTATCTATCAGAGAATCAAACTACATAATAGGGGATAGAATTCAGTCCATACAACACAGAAATTGAAAATGTAATTAGTACAGATACAATTAATAAAGAATGGAATGACAAAGGAAAGAAAATTAACTTCTTTTGGAAACAAATAATACTAGGCCTATAATGGTAATCAAATCGGACTAAACAGTAAATTAATCCATATTGAAGTGTTTTAACAACAAAATTATTAACAACAAAAGATAATCACAGAGTTATTAATATTATTCCATGGAAATATTATCAGAAAAAACACTTAAAAACCATTTAAACACTAAATTTGTACAAAATATGAGGCCTACAATAATTATAAAAAATTGTAATTTTTAGGCTTAAATGAACTTGAAACAAACCCAGCTATATATCCAATTATGTAAAATTAATTAATCAATATTGCTGAATAATTAGATTTTTGTAAAATTAAGAAATAAATGAAATACAGTAATAAATAAAAAAACTTATTATGTATATTTAGATGATGAACCAAATCTAAGACATGTACTTTTATAAATAAACAATGGAAAGAGAAAAAAGACATACCACAAATTACCCTAAAACGACGACGTTCAGAGTTTAGTCTATTGTTAATCGTTAATACGACCAGTTGAGAAATTACTAACAGAAGACCGAAAAAGTATAATTTTGTGCAAAACCGTGAGTGTAGCTTTGAAAAGTGTAACAGAGGTTAACTAAATAAAAATAACACTAACAGATAATAATTAACACCGAACTAATTCAGAACAACAGTAATAACACCATCTAACACAAGCACAAGAAATCAACGGCCATTTTGAGAAGATTTTAAACCGTATTAGCAGAACACGAATACACATATTTGAACACCGGACACTTCACCAGTAACACATCACGAAACGACATCGCAGGAGAAGAGATGAAACTCTACACTATATTCCTGGACAAACACAACTTCGCAGAGAAGGGAATACTCATTTATTTCTGTGGGAGAAGCTCAACCAGTTCCAGCAGTGCATAGCAGAGAAGTCGAGGTGACGGCGGCCATACTTTATTTCCGAACCAGCACAAGACACAGCCAGCTTGAAGCCAGTGACGTCATTTCGACGAATGGTTCGATATTACTTTTCATAATTAACAATTTACATAATAATATTGTTTTTTCAGCCATAATAATTTAGTTTAAAAATATCTGTAAGAATTGTATCTTGTTCCTTGCCTTCTCTGACCATTTCGACTCGCTAAAAGAATCCTAATTAATTAATCTTGTAAAAAATATATTTTGTCAATCTTGTTCGCTACCGACTTGAGCAGATATCAACCAATGCCTTGGTCATGCGCAGCCTGAATGGCGCATAATTTTAAATGTCAATAAATGAACATCATTATTCAGTTATAAGAGTTTGTATTTATTTGTATAGTGAATGTTAGCTATTTTTTCTTCTAAAAAAATAATTTACAGTGATAAAAATAAATATTGGAGAGGAAGAAGAAGAGCAAAGTCAGCAGAGAGAGAATCAACAGATCTAACTACACTATTAAATTATTAAAAGAAACAAATAGTTTCGAACTACAAATTCATACCTATTTAATTGGAAGTAATTAAACCACACACACAATTAATTAATTATTTATTAATTAATTGAATTAATTAATTAAACAAACAAAAAATATATATAAGTAAAATTTTATAACTTACAAAATTTTTTATTATCAACAAATCACACTTTATTATCATACATTATTTATATTTAATTTATTCTTAGTAATTGGGAATAATTACCAATTGGTGAATCCAAAGTGGAGCTGTATCGTCGGCGAGTTCAACACCGAGATTCAGACAACATTTATTAGTATCACAATAATTCTTGCTATCTTTATTTTTAAATTTGTACTGTAAATTATATTACAAATTGGCGCTCACAACAGTGGGGCATCATCATCATCTACTATTTGCACGTTTTATTACCAATTGGCGAGATCACTAGTGGGATTTCAGTTATTATAAAATCAACTTAATAATTATAAAATCTATCTACTATCATTATTTTTAAATTTGTAATTAAAATATATTACAAATTGGCTAGCCCAACAGTGGGGCTTTAAGGAGACTAATCTTGTGAACAGAACATATCTTTATACTATATTTGTAATAATTATATTACAATATATATATATATATATATATATATATGAACGGCGCACATAATAGTCTTAACACGACATTAAGACGCTCGACCGATACCAAAATGTAACACTATATGAAAACTGGAATTAGCGATAGCCAAATCTGAAAAACTAGCAGCTTTAACATGCACACGATTTATGAAAGCTAAAACAGAAAACAAAAATAACAAACAATTTAAATTACAAAAAAACTGACAAACATCTGCTGCAGCATCCGTCCAGACGAAAGAGTTATTACACGTTGATAGCAGTTACTGTGTTGTTAGTTACCTATCCGAAACAGTAGCTTGGTTAGGTGTAGTGTGTATTTGACAGTTCCAGCGTGAGAGGGGCACGTACAATTTAACAATTCATTTAACACAGAGTTCACGCGACAGACAACAGAATCGACAGTAATAAGAATTATTTATTTTCAATTCGCTCCGTGATAATACTATGGAATAAAAAACGGTCGTACGTGTGCGAACGTAATATTTTGCTTTATTCCACATTCGTTACGGCAATAAATGAGTTAAGTGTGGTCATTCTCTTAAAAAATTACAGCTGCCAAATATATCCGCTTGTCTGCGTGTCTGTAGTCCATCGATCGGCTCGTCTCATCGTCAGACATGCGGAGGGAGTCACGTTTTACGACGCTGTACATTCATCTTGATACGCTTTTACGAAATGGAACCAGACTGGAAAACAACCACTTTCGTTAAGAAATAACGGACTATACGGATAATGCCTTGACCGAAACATATGTGACTCAAGTATCGCGTGTACTGTATCTGAAAATGATTCTAAAAATACTTAGTAGTGGACTTAGCAGGTACATAGGAACTGTGCGAAGTCCGAAGAGACTCAAATGTTTGAAAAAACACACGAAGTATTAGATTTTCAAGGTGAACGGACAAGGTGATTCGTTTAGTCCTCTACTTTATAACTTGGTAATGGACGAAATAATGATATCAATGAAAGATATGAAGGAACACAAAACGGGTAATACTGATTTCAACATTATCCGCTACGCTGACGATGGTGTACTTATAGCTGAGACCTGACACCGTTTGCTGAGCTAACGATGCTAATGATAACTTATAGCTGAGAAAGAAGATGATCTACAAAGGCTTCTGTACAAATTTGTGAACAATATAATATGATGATCTCTGCAGCCTAGAGTAAATGAATGACTCCTGCTGCAATTCCAGTGACGTGCAAGTTAGTAGTAAACAACGAAATTGTGGAGCAGATAATGGCATTCAACTATTTAGGGGTTATAACGCTAACAAGCTACGGTTCAGTAGACAAAGAAATAAGGTGCTAGATTACTAAACAGAGTCTCATGATGTATGAGTTATGTTACCTGGAACAATAAAGTTTTTAAGTTTGGAAGAATGAAAGCAAGTGTATATAAAATATAATATCCTACCGTATGAAAGCCAGTATCTGTATCGTAATACAGAGGCCTATCCTATTGTATGGAGCGGAGCCAGAACCGGAAACTACGAGAACCACAAGATAAAACACAAGTCGTTGAGATGAAGTCATTGAGAAGAATGATGGGAAGAACACGGCGAGAAGATAGAATAACAAACGCTAGTACTCGAGGAACATGCCGTGGAACAGACATAATGGACTAGACACAGGAAAGACCATATCGTCGGGCTGGAGGGAAGTCAAGAGGGCCCAAGAGGCAAAAGACGAATGCAGCAACCACGAAACCGATGGGGCGATTGTGTGCTTTTTTTTCTTTTTCGTGTTATTTCAGACTTGTCCCGAAGGACAAGTCTGGGTCAAACCCCCTTCAGCCGTATGGAAGGATGTGAGGAGACGCAAGCCAGTGAAGGCCGGGAAGCTAAGAAGATGGAGCCACATTCGAGGTAGAGTAAATGTAGTGTGTAGCCATATAGGTAATGGAAGTGCCATAAAGTTTATAGGCTACATGAGGGCGGCCAAGACAGGGGCGAGTAACGCAGGTCGCCAAAGCTGGAGCAAGGCGACAGACAGAGAGGCGCCAGTGTAGACGGGGGATACAAAGAAGTGAGCTAAAGACTAGGTAAGTCGTTAGGGAAAGTTTAAATTGTTATATGATCAGGAAGGATGGCAGATTGAGTATGTTTGAAGATGGGAATTGAGTATGTTCTATGACGCTGGCAGCGAGGAGTTCTGGGAGGAGGTCCATCGGCTATGATAAGGAGGAGGTTTATGAGTGAGGAAGGTCTGCGGGTAGTTGTGTTGATGGATGTGGCTTTTGATTGTACGGAAGTGCGTTGTTTTGCAGTTTGGGAGTATTTCAAGTTTATCCTGGACAGGAAGGAGTCGAGGTTTGGGAAGAGTTTGTTGAGTGCACACAGAGCGCTATTGGAGGTTTTGGTAAGGGGAGGTCTGCGGTAGATAAGTCGAAGGGCTCGCCGTTCGGTGATTCGGTAGGGTTTGAAGCTGGCGGATACAGGCTGTCCTGAGTAATGTAGTTTTTATATATGCCTACAGGAAAATTTCCCGAATAAAGAAAACAAGAAATATTAGATTTTATGACCAAAACCAATCAGTCGGTATTAGTTTAGAGATATAATGATCACTACATTATATAATTACAAAGAAGCGACTCTGTTTACTTAGTCACTAATTAATTCACTAAATAACATTTAAAAAGAACGACGTTCTGTTACAGAACTATATTTTACTATTACTTTAACAATAAATAAGTTCTGGAAGTTCAAAATACAGCTTCGGCTGTGTATTCAGTTTCTGAAGAATTTCATTAAGGATCCTCAGTGTACTGAATAAAACTGCTGTTAATTATAGGAAACAGTAAACTAAAGATGATTGTTTGAACAACTGACGCATAAGATTACCTAAACATTCAATAAAAATTAGATTCAACGACACAGCCACGAATTTTACATTATAGACAAGTACTACAGCACTAATACCAAGCAGTCGATTTGACGTTTTTCCAACGCTTGACAACGAAGTAAAGAGCAGATGTTACGTGAAGAGCAACGCTGTCCTGCTCTACAATTGCAGTCTCAAAACAGTGTTGAAAGTTTTATTATTACAATATAGTCATACCTGGTATCATTGTACAGGATACACATTCATTTCTTTCAGCACCACAAAAAAGATCGCCACGACGTGCACTTACCTGATAAAAAAGAGAAAACTATATGTTAGAAACAGTTTTGTAATATTAAAGATTTACAACAACAACAACAATAGAAACATAATAGTATTAAAAATTGTTTTTTGTTTGAACACGTAGGCTATTGTGAAAAACTAGTGTTCGCAGAAGGAGGGTCCGCACACATTCGGACGCCCATCAAAACCACAAAACCTTTTCCCATGGCATGGATCTACTCCTGGTTTCAGCTTTCGCAAAACAACAACAATAATAATAATAATACTTGGATTTCGTTGTCCATGACGTGTCCGTTACTTAACTAAATATCACTATTACATTAACGACTCGGAACACTAGGTTTTTTATAAGTAAAAGCATAAAGTTTTACCTTATAGCCTGAACCGGTTTTCTCCTTTAAAAGGCTTCTTCAGAGGCTCTCCTCTGAAGAAGCCTTTTAAAAGAGAAAAGCGGTTCAGGCTATAAGGTAAAACTTTATGCTTTTACTTATAAAAAACCTAGTGTTCCGAGTCGTTAATGTAATAGTGATATTTAATAATAATAATAATAATCATCTTCATCAGTAATGATGCGTGTGCTTCCCATGACATAGTAACAGAGTAATACGTAGTCAAGAAATGCTCTAGGTACTTGTAGACTTTGTAAAATGGATACAACAATGTTGTCGAGTAGTTATGACGAACACGGGTGGAACAAACAGGTGACTTAACATGACAGGGCCGAGCTCCGTGACCCGCTTATGGATTCTCCTTCTATACGTCTTTCTATTGACCACCAGTTACATTTCTCGAAATTTATATCTTAATAAATTTTACCACAATTTTACATTTATTTACTAGCAATTTAAACGAGGGAATTCACATCAAACCTAAAAAATGTGGTTTTCGACACCAGTTTTTCGAGACTTACGACACGATTCTGTAAAACTACCCAAGATACAGTTCTGGGATTAATTTTGCAGGGCAAAAACCACACACTGAACCATCAAATTTATCCTTTAATTTAAGATCCAAGAATTTCAATACGGCTAAGTTGTAGCCTTGGAGCAGAAATCAAGGTGAAATTTTTTGCAAGCCATAAATTGAAAACGAAGCGTTTCGGACCTATGAAATTTATTCTTTATTTCTTCCTGTAGAATAGGATATCCTCTATATAACAAAAATTAATAAACTCTATCAGCATTTAGTATATGCCGACAACTCGGACGTCTATTATCAAACTCTAAACTTACTGTCAATTGAAAAAACGTCGAAGAAGAAAGTCGCATATATAATGCGGCTTATTTTACAACTACACACGTCTATCGCATTCACCGTCTTCGGTCCTCACAATCTGCTCATAGTAGTTTCTACACCCCCCCCCCCTTCACCATGCAAGTGTAGGTTTAGCGCTTTCTTTTTAACGATGTGGGTGCCCATTTCTAAATATTCTTGGGCCACATCTTGTTCCGGACATTCTATTTAGGTGGCCAAAGCATTTCAAATGTTTTACCTCGAAGGATTCTTGTATGTAATCTACAAAGCTCTTATATATTAATCTGTTCACTGTTCTGTATATTGCTCAATCCAAAATGAGAGAATGTAATCTCTGTATAGCTGTTCTTTCCTTGCCCCAGGTGCATTTTTATATTTACTTCACATCCTCTGCAGTTTATAAACTCCGTTACGGAATATACCAACCTTCTGTGGTACTACTAATATAGTTTCATTCGGAAGTCACAAGACACAATGAAGGGCGATGTAAACAAACTGCGTAACCTTTGTTTAATTATAAAGTTTTGTTAGTGGTTATAATCACAAACAGAAATAACACTGTTGCACAGCCCTATAGAATTTTTTTTCGATTCGCGCTTTCAAGCTTCACAGCTCATGGCGATCTGATGATGAGCTGTGAATCTTGAAAGCGCTAATCGGAAAAACATTTTCTATAGTGGTGTGCAACAGTCTTATTTCTGTTGGAAATTGCGTATGGGTTTTGTAGATTGTATGTACTGGAAAATTAACCAATTCAAAATTAAAGTTAGAGCACTATAATTTTTCAAATTTTATATTGTCAAAAACTGTTATTCTCCACAGTGCACTAATACCACATACCTACTTTAAAACAAGAAAGTTTCTCAGAGGCCAATTTTTGTCATTCGTAATTCGAAAATAATGTAACCAAACGTTACATATAGTCTAATTTTTTATTGACAGGTATTTCGTAAGCTTGTTAACAAAACAGACTAAAAATTACATTAAACACACTCCACTTATGTTGTATATAACTACGAAAACACAACAAGACATATTTTAAGGCACAACGAGTTGTTTAAATTGTTGAAATACACAATTCATTGCTTCTATAGTTTTTACGGCTGTCATAATGGTCAAAACAATTTAAAGACTTGGTAACACTCTGACGCGTAAAACTTAAAAAATCATTACGTGTGTTCTAAGTTTAATTTGTGCGAGTTTGCGCTCAGCGACGTGTGAGGGAACGGAAGTCTGTTACAATCGCATCCCCACTACGGGGGGTAAGTTCCTCTCATGATTTCCGCCACTGAACATGTTTCCACACTCCACCCTCCACGAAACTGGACGGAAACAGGAAAATGATAATTTCGGACCGTGAAGCATACATTAATAAAAAATAAAGAATAAAACTCGTTAAATCTACGAGATATTATTTGCGAACTAATTTCCTAATTTGTTCTGTGCGCTTCCATTATATTTATTTCCTACAAATACGGGTACATTGTGTACGGATACAATACAACGTAATGACCTTGCAACAAATACTGCAGTTTCCGCTTTGCGTGGGGGAGACGAAGCCCCGGCATGCATTGTAACGCTGACCGACAACAAGCAATAGCAGTGCTACATAAAGATTACATTCCCAAACCGCAATCCCGGCGCCTAATGAACTCCCGTCACACAACTGCACGTCTGCTGTTTGCACACTACTGAAGTTCTAGTAATTCCTTAAAGAAACCTTTCATGACTTTCCATCTCAGACATCCTTTTAAGTACAGGACGGGCCTAATGTTACATGACAAAAATAAAATTCTGACAGTTAGCTCATTTTTCAACATAATTCCCTTGCTTTTCAATACACTTGGTACATCGTTCCACAAACTTCCTGATGCCCTCAGAAAAAACGTTTTTCGGCTGAGCGGCAAGCCACGTATGCACCCCGCTTCCTTCACTTCTTGGTCTCAGGAGAATCGACGGCCCCTTAAGGCGTCTTTAAGCTGACCAAAAAGATGGTAATCGGACGGGGCGAGATCGGGGATGTATGCAGGATGCTTCAACACCTCGAAACACAATTTCTCAAGGGTTTGGACAGTGTGGGCGCACGTTGTTATGCAACAAAAGCACTCCTCCGGAAATAGGCATCAGGGTTTGGATCGAATTGCAGGCTTCAGTTCGTTGGACAGCATCTCATTGTAACTTGCACTGTTTACTGTTAGGCCCGTCTCCAAGTACTGTTGCAGTACTGACTCTTGTAAGTCCCAGAATACTGTAAGAATTACCTTTCCTGGAGAGGGTTGACTCGTGAATTTCTATTTGGCTGGGGACTTGGGGTGTTTCCATTCCATGCTCTGTCCCTTGCTTTTACGCTCAAAGTGGTGGATACACGTTTCATCTCCAGTGACTACTCGCTTCAAAAAAGCCTCATTACCATAGCGGTCCAGTACGAGTTGACAGGTGGCAACTATCCTATGGATGACACCGGATGGATACCATATTGATACACATCACGAGTGTTGTTTGTGAATGTGTATATATCTTATATACAGAATAATAATTATTATTATTACACATACACTATTCTTACATTAATAAGATATAATTATAATATTCCGTAAATATGGCCATGTGCATTATTTCTGTACCGTTGTATACAGGTTCTGAAACTCTGACCAAAATCGTTGTAACCCTGCGTCTAGTTAATGACCGAACCTCAGAAAACCTTTCACAATTTATTATTTTTAATTCACGATTACTACTAAACTAACGATAAGCTTTAGTCTCAAGCGACTTATGCCCTAATCGGCATACTTCAAAATCCATTTGAAAGGTCCGAGAAGGGCAAACGATGAGAGCCTAGAAACCTAAAACTAAAGAGATAATACTGCCGTCCTGAATATAAACTAAATACTATACACCTCATAATCTGCTTTTGACAAAAATTATGAGTATCGGTAGTTATCTGATGTTGAAGATTTAGCACAAAAGGGAAAGATGATGAGGTCCAGCTGGTCAGTGAGAACAATGATGAAATCAGCTGTGAGAATGAATCAGGTGTTCCTACTGAATACCTGATGTCGCATAACTACAGTTCTTTGCTGTTCAAGGTCAATTTTTATACTGTGAAGTGGTTTATTGTACAGTTTTAACTTTATTTTATTATAACTACTTTAAAAAAAAATGATACTACTATAAAATAGACATTTTTCACCCTAAGAAAATTTCATAACTGGGTAGGACGAGCGAAGTAAAAAAGAAAATTTTAGCCTGAATCCATCAGGTGGGCACTGCTTGCCATCTTTGGCAATGTTTTGAAGTTATTAGCAGTGAAGACAGAAAGTTTATTATAATCAAAGTTATACTGTAAGTAAAAGTTTTATGTAGGTTTAGGCATTAAGTTAAATTAAAATTTTAAAAATTCCTAGTTTGTTTTGTTTATATGTTGTAGTACTGTTAAATATTTCTCTGCTTTGTAAAAATTGCACGAAGAAGATTTTCACGTAGTGTATTCAAAAATAGACATACGATTATCATACGTTAGTGAATACCCTAGATGAGTATGTAGCTTAATAATATTAACAATTAACAAAACAAAGTTCACCTTGGTTACAAATTTTCAATAAAGAAAAAATAACTCGAGTTGGTTTTTTCATGATATCTACAACAAAAAAGTGTAGCTACACTATACACAAACCTCCGACTCATACATAAACTTTCTCACGTTCGCTCGCGCGCATGCACAAATATTCAAAAACTATACGAACTGCTACACTGTTTTTCTGCAGTTGGCTAACAAATGTTGTTTTTCTAATATCTAAATTATAATTATTGTAACTTTATCATAATTAAAATAATTGTAAGTATTTAAATGACTACATTATTTTATTGTTAAATTATTTTTACAATAAATTTTGTTGTTACTTTCGAAAATATAGTGTCTTGTGAAGGAGAAGAGACTTCAAATTCAATCAAGGACAATAAGAACCCTTATAGTTTTTCCCGCAAGTAACATGATGCATTTTAAAAGTATTAAAAAAATTTGAAAGATAGTGTAAGCTTGTATTTATAAGCTTTGTATATAGTATTATTACAGAAAATAATAAATTTCTTTGGGAAACAACTGTAATTAAAACGTGTGAACGTTTAAAAGTTCTTTTTCTTGATTTGTTTTTTTTTTTAGCCTCTTCGTTTTCCCCTGATTCTTCACATCACTGTCACACACACATATGACGTGGAACTTTTTATGACATGTTGAAAATATTGTTAACGCCTGAGGATTATTTACAAATTAGAGTGGTACTAGTAAACTTGTCACAGCCTACAGTATAATGAGAATTTGTAGTAACTGTAGATACTACATAATCATGTAAACTCAGGGCCGTATTTACGGGAGCGGGACGATCAAGACCGGACCCCCCGTCAGAGAGTCTAAAAAAGATAACGAATTTTGTTGATATCTTAATTTGTGTAGACTATTTTATTATTTTTTTAGCTGTGTACGCTAATGTAGTAATTTTGGTTTAGTATACAAACAGGTTTATTACACAGCATTACACATTACACGTTTGTAATGTGAAATATAGGAAAATAAATTCAGCCACTAAGTACAGTATCGTGTAAACAATGTTTCAACAACGTGTAGTTTTATTCTGTTTTTACCGTTTACTTTGATGTGCTTGCTATAAGGATATTATCACACGTTTTCAAGCACTTTCAACATAGTAATGTTGATTAGTCTTAACCTGTTTTTTCTTTTGCATGAAGCCCGCTCGACCGGACCTCTCCCCACGCCAAATTCTAGATAGGCCACTGTGTGAACTCATCAAGTCAACGGGTCTGTTAAAAAACGAATACTTTACTGCT
The DNA here is from genome assembly GCA_034769895.1 of Magicicada septendecula. Lineage (NCBI taxonomy): Eukaryota > Metazoa > Arthropoda > Insecta > Hemiptera > Cicadidae > Magicicada > Magicicada septendecula. Next base: position 356,736,059 of record CM068374.1, on the reverse strand, counting down.
CATTCGTCCGTCAACAAAACCGCTTTCTGAAGGTTGAGTATCAACAGGCAGAAATAAACAGCATTTTATTGTTTTCGCCCTGTGTTTATTCCATTTTATAGTTGAAAAAATCCACAGACGACTGAAAATTTAATAATACGGATGCAGGTTAGAACCGAAAACGTAACGCCATACAACGTGGCGGAAATAAAATCTGCGCTAAAAGCAGAAATTATACAACAGTGTAAACACATCATGACAATGTAAAAAAAAAACAATAATTTTGATTCTTGGATTTCGTTGTCCATGACGTGTCCGTTGATTAACTAAATATAATTGTACCACTACCGTAACTAAATATAATATACACGAAACCCATTACAACTGACATACTAATACACAATTCCTCCAATCACCCAATACAACGCAAACTAGCTGCCTTCAGAACTATGATACATAGCCTTAACAACATCCCACTGGATGAAAAAGACTACAAAGACGATCTAAACAAGATAAAATATCTAGCAGAATCCAACGGATACAACAGAACAATAGTCAATAAACTCCTACACAAAACACCAAACAAACAACAGACAAAGACAGAAAACAAATTCATAACACTAACATACATCAATAACCACACTGAAAAAATAGCCCACAAATTCAAAAAAGCAGGATACAGAGTCGCATACAAAACTACAAACAAAACAGAACACACACACACACACACACACACACACACACACACACACACACACACACACACACACACAAAGCACAAAACAAATTTGATCTACCTGGTGTTTACAAACTAAATTGCTCAGACTGCAACAAATTCTACGCCAGACAGGACGTAACTTCAAAGATACACTGAACACACAAAGGTACTACACTCCACTATCGAATCCACCTTTGCAAACCACATCGACAATAACATGGATATTCTACACGTACACACAAAAGGCCGAAAACTAGACACCCTTGAACAATTGGAAATACACAAACACACAAAAACGAAATCCTAAACGAACAGACATAATTAAAATCACTCGCATTATTCGAACATATCACACCCCACACACACACAACATCGTCGCCAAGAACAAGACGGACAGCGGTCCCAGTGGCAGCTTATAATAAGCTTATAACTGCTTCAGGCTACAGGTAAAACTTTTACGTTTGTTGTTTGATCAGGCTATTCTATCGGACTCTCAAAACAGATTGCAGATTGGTATACATTTGTTAAATGGAATCTGCAAAGACTCTGGATTGCAGAAATCCACAATTAAAACCAAGGTGATGGCTTTTTGTGGAACTGATCCCGTACGGGAAAAAATTGTTATAGACGATACTGTCCTGGAACAAGTTAGCAGTTTTGAATACCTGGGCTACAGTGTGTCTTATAATGCAAGCAACGACGTGGTGAACAGTAGCATAAGTTCAACCTTATGTGCGGGACCATCAGGCGAACCCTTAAGTCAGCAAGTAAAGGAACACGCCTAAAATTCTACAAGGTGTTGGCTCTTCCCACACTTCTTTATGGGTCTGAGAATTGGACTTTCACGAAAGGCCAGGCCAGTCGCATCCAAGCGGCTGAAATGAGATTTCTCAGGCACGTGCCAGGGTATACTCTCCATGATCATAGAAGAAACACAGTTATACGGCAGGAACTGAATATTATGATTTATTCTTCGTATTGTTTAAATTAGCAGCCATCCTTACTTTTCTTTTATAAAATTGCTAAACTGCTATAATTGTTATTATTTAGACAAAGCTTTTCGTCATCACTGACATCTTCAGGTCTTAAACAACCTTCAGGTATAATAATAACAATTATAGCAGTTTAGCAATTAAAAAAAAAAAAAAAAAAAAAAAAAATATATGAGTATACTCGACAGGATCGACCAGTATCGGCTGAATTGGTGGGAACATCTTTGCCGAATGGATGACTGCCTCATCTCCAATCAACTATGGAAATATAAGCCGAGGGGACGGAGAGGCGTGGGACGTCCGAAGAAGCGCTGGAGTGACCAGCTGTAATATTTCCCTATTTAAGACCGGAACAAACCATTCTTGGTTTAAAGCTTGAGGATGATGATGATGATGACCAATAAAAAACTTTGTGTTTCGAGTCGGTAGTGGTATAATTATATTTAATAATTTTGAATGAATTACTTTTTTTTCAAACACACTGCTCATTCGTTGCTCAGCAAAAAACTATCTAAATGTTGAGTAGCAGCAAGTAGAAGTGAACACCATTTTCTTGTCTCTCACCTGCGTTTGATTAATTGCGTTTCATAATTCTTAGCACGCGGTAAACAGCATGAATCACTCGGACGAAACGCGTTGGAAAGGTTAAACATTCCGCACCGAATATTACAATCTCAAGGTTCCTTATTATACATTATTCACAACACAACACAACACAACATCCTGTAGCTTATATAATACGCTAATATTCGCACAAATCGGATTGCTACCGTCGCCGCTGCTGCTACTGAGGGCGTATTGAAAAGTTTTATTTTGTGTACAGTATATGCTTACCGTACTTTATACGGACGTCACGTCGCACGAGGCGCGGCCTTAAACTTGAACCTGCTGCACAGTCCGGTGGGAAAAGTGAGTCACGCCCATTGCAACAGTATTATATACGGCTACCACTTCGACAATAATTAATCCTGTCTGCAAATTGGGAATTTTCCACGCGCCAGCCGTAATTACGTCTCGGATTAATTATTCATGCGATGCGGTCGGTTTCCAATCGATATTATATCAGAGAACTGTTCTGGCGACGGGGAATTTGTGTGTCAGTAGTGTTTGCGTCCGTACGGAGAATGTCAGGGGCGGATCCAGTAAGGAATTTGGTGATGGGGGAAAGAGTTTCACTTTTGGGAGGGATACGAAAAGTTGAACATTTTTATATGAACCGTGTTGTGTTTTGTATACACACGTGTGCTGCAACTGTGCCCGACATGTATGGTTTTTTGCGAACGCTGTCCGAACCCAAGAGAGCTAAACGGAATTGGAAATTAAACACACTTTCTCAGTATCCACGTTGTGTAAATTTAATTGAATGTTAATTTTGGTTTTTGTACCCTTTAGGTCTGTACCTTAAGCGAACTGTTGTGTACATTTTGTTACGTATGCAAATGAAAAGTTAATGTTCTCTCTGCGTGGACGTAATGAAAGGGGTCGGTACACCAGCACGCCGCTAGAGCTACGGTAAATACGCGGCGAGATCTTGTTGGGGCTGATTGGTATGTGTGTGTGTGTGTGCGTGCGTGCGCGCGTGCGTTAAACACAAAGATCTAAACCTTTAGGTTTACAGATCTTTGGTTAAAGCACGCTACGGTATTTTTAAACAGATTCGATGCCACTAGTGTAGCTTTGCGTCGTGTAATTACTTCACTTGTAGAAAGAGGTACATGTAACTTGCCGTTTTCTCTTATCATACACTTTGGCTGTGTGACACGTTTACCTAGCGCACGGGTAAATGAACTATTCCAATAGTATTGACGAACAAGGAGTGCAAAAACACTGTTATTACGTAAGATGCGGCCTTTTTGGCGGACTTTAAACGAGAGAACAAAATCTAAACCACAGACCATCGCCATGATCATCAGTTTAGTTCCATGAATAACATTTTCCTGTTCCATCTTAGCCAGGAGCGAATCCAGCAAACAGTTGGGGGGGGGGGATATGAAAAGTTGGACCATTCTTTAATAGACTAAAGTATTAATGATAGCAATGATTGAAGACAAAAATACAGTGTCAACACAAGAAACTTATTAAGGTACAAGTGTAAAATCATATCTGTGTTTGTCAGTTCAGTTCAGTTATTTTCATAATCATCACATAAAATCATCATCATCATCTATCTGTCCAGGATTAGGCAGGTTGCCTGTTCCGGCTTCACCATCTCCGTCTCGGTCTACCGCCGGTTGGCTTATAATTCAGGATTTTTCTTGGAATTATTTCTGGAGACATGCGCATAACATGCTCTTTCCATCTTTTTTTATAGTTTTCTGCTAGTTCCGTTACTGGTTGTACTTTTAATTCCTGTCTTGTGTCACATAAAATACACATTACTAATTTAAGTTATGTATCAAACAAAAATTAAGGTAAGGTAACAGTGGTGTAAGGTACAGTTACAATTTAAAGTGATTTTACAGCGAAAGCACTGCGATCCTACATAACGTCGTATGGATTTTGTATCACTTTCACATCCACAAAACCATTCTACAGTCACAAGACAACGAAAACACTTTCGTGTGATGTGACCATTTGCGGGAGGAGATACGGATCCGCGCCTACCACAAATATAGTCGTTGAACGCGATGAAATATTAATCCAATTTTCGAACTGTTAACCAGGCGATAGGGTACTGGCAGTTTTTATATGTTACTGATGTGAGTTAAGAGCATATTGAATAATCAGTCATTATTAGGGAAACTGTATTGTAGAAACCAATTCGGGAATCCTTGTACGAAAGACTAAGACTGGCGTCAGTACAGTATAGGCCTACTATACGATTAATTAGGACGTTAGATAGTGAACAATTCGGAACGGCCAAAGCAAGTTTGAGAACATCACACATCGGATTCAGTAAGCATCAGCTGTAGAGATAGGGAAGAGAAGAACACTGCGATTGTTTGGTCATGCAATGACAGTGGCGTATCTACAATTCGGCTGGAGGGGGGGGTCTGGTCAAGTCAGGTTCACACAAAAGAAAAAACAAATGAAGACATTAAAGTGGTGGAAAAACGTGTGATAATATCCTAAAATCGTGTCCTACAGTTCACTGTAACAACACAATAAAAATACGCGTTATTGAAACATTCTTTACAAGATAGTTACTGACTGAACTGATTTTCCTATAGGCTATTATTTCACGTTTCAAACGTTTACGCAAATGCTGTGTAATAAACCTGTTTGTATATTTAAAAAAGAGTTATTGCTATATATAAGTTATATATTATTATCTTTTATATTATTATTAATAATAAAACTTTTTACAAGAATATATTTTATTTTGTAAATTACAGTGTTTCAATAGCATTCCGTTATCATCATCATCATCAAGAGAAGACAATAATAACTTGAATCATCTATTCAATATCTTCATTAAACGTAAAAAACAACTTATAAATTATTTTACAAGCATATATTTAAATACAAAATGTTCACGTTTAAACATATTCCCTAAATATACAAGAATTTCTATAAAGTATAACCATAAAATAAATAAACAAAAAAAGATGATAGCTGAACGCTATTGAAGACTGTAATTTACAAAATTACAAAATGTACATTTACAAAATTCTTGTAAAAAGCTTTATTAATAATAATAATAATATAAAATGTATAACAAGAAAAATTTTTAGCATCTATGAATTCTATATTATCGTACATAGCTAAAAAATAATAGTCTAAAAATTAAGAGAATGGAGGAGGAGGAGGAGGAGAAGCGCTGAGAAACAGTACCCCACAACAATTAACAGAATTTACACAAGTACGTCAGAAAATTATTACGTTCGATTCAATTACCCTCGGTAAAGCCATCTCCTACGAAAAATCTTTGTGGCGCTAAGTAGCGTAAGTAATGTAGGCTGGAATCCGTCAAATGAATGAACTGCAAATTACTTTGAACAGTTGTGGAAACCGAGGCGGCAGTCGAGATTTGTGTGGAATGTGCGCTATGTCGCCGGCTTGCGACTGTTTTCACATTAATCCACGCAAACTCTAAATGTCTACTGCAGCCTACACACTGCCTCAGCCGGCTTCACTTTAATTCTACACACTTATCTTTTCACCGACAACACGGATATAATAATATTTCGGCCTTAGTTATAATCAAATACCGTACAGAAGATGTATGGGTGTGTGTGTGTGTGTGTTTCTCTAGTTAAGCCTGTATATCATTATCGTCTCCATATGGGCGATAACACTATACACACGATCCAGTCCGGATCCACGGGGTGATAGGGGAAGTCACCCCAAGTGACCCAAGTGGCCACTTCAGACGAATTTTTTTCCTCGTCTCGCCGTCTTGTGATTGTAGAATGGTTTTGTGATTGTGAATATGATACAACATACATTCACACCACGTTATGTAGATTCATAGTTTTACTTTAAAATTACTTTAAACTGTATCTCTAGGCCTACCTTACCATCTTTTTAGGTTTTGTTTGCTACATATCTTAAATAAGTAATGTGTATTTTGAAACGGTAAGTGAATACACTGGATCCTCACTAATTCGTCACCTACTAATTCGTCTCCCTCTGTAATTCGTCACCCACTCAAGTTTTTTCTTTTTCTTTATTAACAAGCGAGTAACATATACGCTCTAATTATAGCCGGGGTAAACCAGAAACGTGCTGATTGTGGCTGGGGTTCTAATAATGGCAACGAGAACGGATTGCGGAAGGTACTCGTTCCGAGAATGGGTATTTCGTACTCGCGTACATGGAACAATAAGTGTTGTGTTGTGTTAATACATTTCCGAAAATTCAGTCGGATTGCTGATGACAGCCAAAGCATTCCGGAAAACACTCTAAAATCTGCCTGGAATAAGTTTCGGCCATCCGAATTACGTTACAGAACCAGAAGGTCTTGACCCCACATCGGAAATGTTAGATATGTGCCAATCCCTACCAGCATTTAACAGTTTGAATGAAGACGACGTCAAGAATTGATGTGAAATAGACTACGAAATGTTTAGTGACGATGAAACTGTTACATACGTATCCACAGAAGGCTACGATGAAGCCAATAATACCCGCAATCTTTCATAAGGAGGCCATTCAATAACTGACTACAACAATCAAGTGGTACGGAGGCCAAGATGAAGAAAACTGGCTAAAATAATTTCACTGCATCAAATACACAATTTGGCTCTTAAAAGTACAGTAGACAGGAAAAACTGAAGAAAATTACAGATTTTTTCACAATCATTAAACAATTTTTTTTTGCAATTGCAGTGCTTAACTTGTTTGAGTTTGAAAATTTCCAGCAATAAATACGTTTGAGCATAACATTAGTACTGTACAATGCTAGTGTTGTAATAAAGCATTTTATGTTGTCTTTAATGGGTTTGCTTATTACTTGCTCACTAATTCGTTTATTCCACTAATTCGTCACCCCTTCGGCCCGTAGGTGACGAATTAGTGAGGTTATACTGTATTATCAAAACAATGGTCTATAGTTTTGTGTATACCAATTACCTGCATTTCCGACAAGAAGACGTTGATTTTGCTTTATTAAATGTGCGTGGTTGATTTGATTAAAAACGACGGCACACGGACAACTATTTTAGGACTGAATGTACACGTAGATCCCGAGAAAAATCGGACAATCAAATAGAACAACTTAACTTCTGTGGACCTGCAGAATGCGTTCGAAAATTCCTTCTTCTTTTCTTTCGCCTTCCAGCTTTGCACTTACGATCCGTTGTGTACTCTTTTTCTTATCGGATTATAAACCGAAATTTGTTTCGCATCCTTTTGTTTACACGATTCTTATGCATGATTCATCATGTACTGCTTCGTTTTGTCATTTACGCTGACATATTCCAAGAATTAAGCATTGCTCCTTACATAAGAATTGCCGGCTACCACGCGTTATTCTCAGTACTGATGTTAAAAATCTCATTCACAACCTGTATTCGGCTTCCGAATACACCAGCCTTCCAAATTCCACTGCTACCACCTTATAAAATTTCAAAACATTACCCTCCCTTCTGATCTTTCTCTTCAACGTTCTTCAATAGCGCCCTTGACAGTTTTATACTTAATTTTTATGGTTTTGCAAACATCCATATGCAAAACCATAGATAAATCCACGACTTCGCTGGATAAATCTCAAGATCCCAGTAGACAGAGAATTTTTGAAAGCAGTGCAAACAAGTGCTCGTGTAGAGTTTACATTTTTTAAATTAATTTACACTTAGAGGTGTGCTAAACTAGTATTTGAAAATCACAGGTACGAACGAAATCGTTCCGAAAAAATAACAGATACGAATACCTGTTATTATATACCTATTATACATATATCTGTATTATATAATTTGTTATAAGAAATAAATAGAAACTAAAAGTATTAACAGTGTTATTTTACACTATGACTTTCTTAAGCTGTTACTGTTTAAAAGAAAATAAGAAACAAGCGAATTTATAGGCCTATCTCCCTTTGGGAATACTAATTTAAGTTTTCACTAGAAGTAAACAAACTGACATAGATTTAATATTAAATTATTGGTTCCATTCTGGTTACACAAATCAATTGCGAAACTCAGGCAATGAAATTTAGAGAGCACGTAATAGCACAACAAATAATGTAAAAAAATTTACGTGAGGTGTGCAGTGAAGTTAAAATCATTTCCGAAATCACATTAACAAAAAGTACTAATATGACCTATCAGCCATTCTGTAGGTTATAACACAATATAATTCGCTTTTTCAAAATTTACCAAGCTGGTGACTAGTATAATATATAATTTGTTATTATAATCTGCATATATAATCTGCAGATATATGATCTGCATAACACACGAGAATGAATGTAACGTCAGTCTGAATTTTTCTCCTTTATTAAAAACAGCTTAGTCTCTTTGTCATAGAGATAATCTGAACCTTGCTGCTTTGCTTCGTTTCGTACTTGTATGGCAATCGGCACATGCGCAGAATCAAGTATTCAGCACCAATAACTGTGACTTTGTACTCGTAGTACCCGTTTATTCGTTAGTTGCGGGGGGGGGGGGTCCCGCGAGGCCGCGAGTAATCGGAACGGGTATTTCGATTTCTCAGTTGTCGTTGAATCGGAACAGATATTTCAACTCTTCAGTCACTGTTCTATTCGTTCCAATATGAACTGGAGAGCAGTTGCACTTGATCGGGACAACTGGCGGAGGCTGTTAAAGGCGGCCTTGACTCAGTAATGGGTTGTTGCGCCCCTGAAGAAGGAGGAGAAGATCATGCGCGCCATATCCTTGGGACCCGGAACTGGAGAGCAGCTGCACTTGACCGGGACAACTGGCGGAGGCTGTTAAAGGAGGCCTTGACTCGGTAATGGGTTGTTGCGCCGCTGAAGAAAAAAAAAGAAGAGTTATATTCGTTCCACAAAAATAATCGTTCCAAAATACCTGTTATAGGTATATCGGTCCACCTCTAATTTTGATAAACACGTTTATTTAGACATTTTTACTTTGTATGTAATATTTAATTACACTATTTTTTTTTTGGGTTGGGGGGGAATATAAGAACAAAGTAAATAAAAAGTTAAAATCCTTTTTGGACCATATCTTGGGTTTAATTATGCTGAACATACACCGATTAAGTACATACAAAATGAACTATTGTGTAAGTTATAATAAGACAGACATTGTGCACACTGGTTGAAATGAACGGGATACAACACAGGCTGGGAAAACAGCGTTGACAGGTATTACGTATATATTATACATGAGCAGCGGCTTATTCGGATTTACTCGCTCATAAAGCATTCTACACCATTAGGGGATCTTATTACGCTTTCCGTGTAAACATCATTCACTATTCAGTATCATTTTCTTCGTTTTACGAACAAGTAAAACGTGGTTCCGACGTTTCACCCTTAAATATTACTTCCACGCAACAATCCTTCTGTGGAACAACTCCCTTACTCACTATCTCCTCTCATAGACTGACGACACACGTTTTAGATCAATAAAACATTTTAATGTTTACTTCCATGTTCCGTAAGGAAATGGAAGTATGGTGATCGCGAAAAAAATCGTGTCCGAGGTAAGGGCAGATTCTGATTATACTACCCTGAAAACATGAAGAAAAGTCATTTTCCGAAAAGTGTGTGTGTGTCTGTGTGTAGATTTTTTTCTATGGCGAACAATAACTGCCGCAAATTCTATCAGAATCAAATAATTTTTTGCATATGTGCCCGAGCTGTAGAGTACTCAAAGCCTATTGATTTTGGTGAAGATCGTTTAAACGGAAGGGATAGTTTTACCTGCAACGTTATACGTTTTAACAAGAGTAAAGTACTTAATTTTGCTAAATTAAGAATCCTGAAAAAAGGCCATAATAATCCACTGTAGAAAGGTAGATGAAATATCTATAAATGAAAAAGGTAGTTGAAGGGGGAGGGGATAATTTTTTGTTTGATGTTATAAATTTATTCGATCGAAAACTTAAAAATTTTCGCTTTTTTCGCGTTGTTTAAATAAAAGATAATTTAATCAAATTAATTCTTTATTTTTAAAATAACAACTAGGTGCAATTTGTATTTTGATTATCTTTCTCAGCGTTTTTACCAAAAGCATGCAGAAATATTTGGTTTCGTTCTGAGTTTTTGTGTACGTATTAAAAATAATTTGATAATTAATTAGAACATGGAAGTATGGTTCTCCATAACGATTTAGGTTTTTATTTTTCTGACAATTAACAATTTACAATCTACACCCATAAAGGAGTATTAAGTTAATCAGACACAAGACTTAGGCTTGTGAGGTAAACATCCAGTGATGTTTCTCCTTATAGTTCAGCGTTTTCAAGGATGCGAAGTCTTCTCACGTCGGGACAGGACTGCCTACGATTGTTAGTGCTGGTCTATTAACTCTCGTGATTTACTCTTTGATAGCTACGAGGTTTGATGAAACAGTTCGCGCAATTTTTGTTTATTTGAAAAATTATGCATTGGTTCATCTACATTTACAACGCTCTCTTCAGTAGGCCTATATCATCAATCGGTTATTGGTTATTTATGCAAATGTGTTTTTCAGTCTTAAAAACAGTTCTCGAACCCCCTTTTTTGTGTAACCTTCAGCTCGCTCACCGATTTTCTTTTTACGCCTTTGAGAGTTGTCCTTTCATGGTGCTTTTCATTATTCAGAAGAAGAAAGATCAGATATGGGGCAAATACGACGAATACGGCAGTTGCGGCGTCAGTACAATGTTTTTTCTCGCCTAAAGTTCTTGAAGAAGCATTGACTGGTGCATATCGGCGTGCAATTTCCATAAACTGCTCTTCCATTTCAACGTTTCCTACGAATACACGTCGTGAGACGTAAAATGCCAGAAGTTTTTTTAAATTTATCTTTGCACCTGATGGTAAAGATTAATGGAAAACAAAACTATACTCTTCATATGATTATCATGATCTTCATTTTTTTCACGACAATCTTTGAAGATTTGAACTGCTTGTTTATGGATACCCGATTTCCCAGAAGCCTTCTGCAACACTTTCTCCACGACAGAACAGTTTATCTAATTCTTTACATAAACTTTACTCCACATTTTTCAATCTTGCATTGCTGAATGTCAAAAAATTCGCTAAATACTCCGAAACATAACTCACTCAATTGGTTCTCAAATCTAAACTATTCGTCCAATAGCGTAAAAATCTTAGGGCCATTGTGACTTAGATGGATACAAACGTCACATAAGAACAATTTTTTAATTGGACACAAAAATTGCACGAACGTTTTGATTAAACGTCGGGTCGTATATTTTGTCATAATCCTTTAGATTTCGTCCTCTATGAATGGTAGGTTACTTTCGGGTCGGTATGGAGCGTCTGACTGCTGACGTACCGTGGAGTATCAACTAGGTTTCGCAGCACACAGAACGTAGGCCTACTACTACTGGGAGAACGCTTCGCCACCGTAAGGACAATGTTGTCAGAAAAGCAATACAAGGTACGCGAACTCGACGTCGATTGTAATCCACGAAAACCATCGTCTTATCACTGCACGAACTTCTTTTTGCAGTAAATTATTGTATAATAATGGTGTATGTTTCCACGTAACGGAAACACGAGATCATCTCTCACTGATTGCAGTATTCTCCGTCCATTGGAATAGTTCGAAGATGAAGCCTGTGTCCAAACGAAGCCCTAACATCATGGAAGAACAAATGCCGTAATATGGGTGTACAAGTTGGAAATGACAAGATGTTTACAATACACTTTGCAGACGATCAGGCTGTAATTGCAGAGGACGAAATTGATGTGTTATATGCTTAGGAAACTAGCAGAAGAATATGCGAAATGGGGTCTCGAAATAAATACCTCAAAAACTGAGTACCTTATAGTAGGCGGTGAAGGTCAAGACCTAGAACTAGGAACAAAAGTGATAAAAAATATTAAAAACTATAATCAAGTATTTGATTATCAGGTGTAACAATGACATCGGATGGTGACAGCAACCAAGAAATAAAAGTAAGAATAGAACAAGCTAAGACAGCAACAAAACAATTAAACAGTCTGCTTTGGAGTTCACGAATAACAAAAAACAATAAAATCGGAATATATAAAACTATAGTCGACAGTATAGGCCTATATGGAGCAGAACTGTGCGAAATTAATACAAGAAATACATCCAAAATAAGAGCTATGGAGATGGATTACTGGCGGAGGTGCTGTAGATAGAGTGAGAAATGTAGAGATAAGACAAGAGATGGGAATCGACTTCGACATTATAGAAACAATAGAAGCAAGAAGACTGAATTGGTTCGGACACCTAAAAAGAATGTCGGATGGAGATGGCCAAGCAAGTTATGGGAAGAGTATGGACTCCACCCTCTAGAAGAAAAAAAGGAAGAGCTAAACATTCATGGAAAATGGACGTCGGAGATGCAATGAATGCAAGAGGACTTACAGAACAGGACTGTTTAGACCGGCGCCAGTGGAAGCTAGGAAGCGAGAGGCGGCGCCAGCCGTAATTAAATCGCAAAAAAGCCTGTGTAACTGATCAACAGTAATATAAAGAAATAAGCAAATTATCTCTCGTGTCGTATTTGTATTTCATCCTTCTGTGTAGCAGCTGAGTGAAAGTTTTTACAAGAGAACTAACACATTGATCCAGGAGTCTGCATTGCATGCAGTAGGACATTACCTGCGTTGCGGCAGTCTCAGGTCACGTGATCTTCACCGATACGATCTTACGTGTTTATCCAACAGCGAACTTTCGGGTTTAGGAGAACTGTGACTATTTTTCCCCATTTGAACTATTTTGAAATTGTGCCCGATATTTTCAACGTTTACAAAAAAGGGGGTAGGTAGTGTCGGGGTCACTACCGATGAGCTTTTTGGCGGAAAACGTCTTACTCTGGAAATCATTTTGGAACCATATACGATCACAAACTCCACAAACAAAGCCCAACTTGTTGTCGTAGAACGACTTCTCAAAGTGCTCCGTCGCCAGACGCCAGTGGGTTGTAAACGTTAAATCTCGATTCTCAAACGTCTCATCTGCTTTTACTTCGTAGTATTCCATCAGTTTTATCTCACTGTCGACATTCGTTGTTTGTGAACTGGAGTTAGGTGTTGCGGGGTCTGCGCAGCCGATGTTCGCCTCGAATTTTCGACGCTGCCTCATCCTCCGAATTCGTTCTGCTGCTGTCATAGGGGCCTTTTTGGATTCCTCACTCATTCTTCTTTTACTTTGTAAGCGTTTACGATATTCAATTACCATCTTGTTACGATATTTTGACATTTTTGAAATTTTAAGGAAAATTTGTCCAAGTTCAACACTTTTTCACTGTATTATTTATTAAGTTCTTACACTATTATCACTATTAATGTTTTATTTTATAGTAGTCGTAGAGCTTTATAAAACGGCACCAAAAATAACGTCCTACGCATGCGCGTTCCCGAGCTATACTAATTGTTCCGCGCAGCGAACCGGTGATTTTCCACTCTAACTAGGCAGGCCATCTTTTGATGGCGTGTGACGTTATGCGCTCAAGAATAATTTCGCATAACATTCCCTCATCCTTGCTCTTTTGAATCGTGTATTGCTTATTTAAATAGTATACACAAAATCGTAACATCAACTTTCGCATAGGTTCCCCCCACACCGGACCCCGCGGTATAAGACGTTTTCCGTCAAAAACTATGAGGTAAGTGACGAAACAAACTTCGAATTTTTATGAAGTATTAGACTTGAGACATTACAAACAGCAAAAAAAAAATATTTAAACATTTCTTACCAAATACCTACACGCACGCGCGACACGATTATATATTTTTTTAACAACCTTTGTATTAACATGTTTCAGCAAGAGCCCAAAGAATCATCAATTAATATCATTAATATATGTTTAGCCATTTTGCTGGCAGTGTTTGTGGTTAAAATGTTTTCACAATACTTAGGCGTTTGATTGATTTTAAGGAAGTAGGTGTGAAGCAGTTATTTAACATTAATTTGGTCGTCATACGCTAATGTATTGGGTTCCTCGTTACTACTGAAACACGATCCCGTCGCGCAATTAATGCGTCCGAATAGCATTGAGTTAGTTTGTTAGTTGCTGTTCCACTTGGACCCCGTCCCGGCCAGTAAAATTTATTAATATGCACATCGCGTTTGGTCCAGCGTCGACTATATCACCTTCTCCGATCGCCGTATAGTACCTACGTGTATCATATTAGCGTGTTTATCGACTTACACGACGGTTTGCAGAGTTCCTGTATGGCGTGGCATATTCTCATGATTGTGTGATATATTAATATGCACATCGCGTTTGGTCCAGCGTCGACTATATCACCTTCTCCGATCGCCGTATAGTACCTACGTGTATCATATTAGCGTGTTTATCGACTTACACGACGGTTTGCAGAGTTCCTGTATGGCGTGGCATATTCTCATGATTGTGTGATATATTAATATGCACATCGCGTTTGGTCCAGCGTCGACTATATCACCTTCTCCGATCGCCGTATAGTACCTACGTGTATCATATTAGCGTGTTTATCGACTTACACGACGGTTTGCAGAGTTCCTGTATGGCGTGGCATATTCTCATGATTGTGTGATATATTAATATGCACATCGCGTTTGGTCCAGCGTCGACTATATCACCTTCTCCGATCGCCGTATAGTACCTACGTGTATTATATTAGCGTGTTTATCGACTTACACGACGGTTTGCAGAGTTCCTGTATGGCGTGGCATATTCTCATGATTGTGTGATATATTAATATGCACATCGCGTTTGGTCCAGCGTCGACTATATCACCTTCTCCGATCGCCGTATAGTACCTACGTGTATTATATTAGCGTGTTTATCGACTTACACGACGGTCTGCAGAGTTCCTGTATGGCGTGGCATATTCTCATGATTGTGTGATATATTAATATGCACATCGCGTTTGGTCCAGCGTCGACTATATCACCTTCTCCGATCGCCGTATAGTACCTACGTGTATCATATTAGCGTGTTTATCGACTTACACGACGGTTTGCAGAGTTCCTGTATGGCGTGGCATATTCTCACGATTGTGTGATATATTAATATGCACAACGCGTTTGGTCCAGCGTCGACTATATCACCTTCTCCGATCGCCGTATAGTACCTACGTGTATCATATTAGCGTGTTTATCGACTTACACGACGGTTTGCAGAGTTCCTGTATGGCGTGGCATATTCTCATGATTGTGTGATATATTAATATGCACATCGCGTTTGGTCCAGCGTCGACTATATCACCTTCTCCGATCGCCGTATAGTACCTACGTGTATCATATTAGCGTGTTTATCGACTTACACGACGGTTTGCAGAGTTCCTGTATGGCGTGGCATATTCTCATGATTGTGTGATATATTAATATGCACATCGCGTTTGGTCCAGCGTCGACTATATCACCTTCTCCGATCGCCGTATAGTACCTACGTGTATCATATTAGCGTGTTTATCGACTTACACGACGGTTTGCAGAGTTCCTGTATGGCGTGGCATATTCTCATGATTGTGTGATATATTAATATGCACATCGCGTTTGGTCCAGCGTCGACTATATCACCTTCTCCGATCGCCGTATAGTACCTACGTGTATCATATTAGCGTGTTTATCGACTTACACGACGGTTTGCAGAGTTCCTGTATGGCGTGGCATATTCTCATGATTGTGTGATATATTAATATGCACATCGCGTTTGGTCCAGCGTCGACTATATCACCTTCTCCGATCGCCGTATAGTACCTACGTGTATCATATTAGCGTGTTTATCGACTTACACGACGGTTTGCAGAGTTCCTGTATGGCGTGGCATATTCTCATGATTGTGTGATATATTAATATGCACATCGCGTTTGGTCCAGCGTCGACTATATCACCTTCTCCGATCGCCGTATAGTACCTACGTGTATCATATTAGCGTGTTTATCGACTTACACGACGGTTTGCAGAGTTCCTGTATGGCGTGGCATATTCTCACGATTGTGTGATATATTAATATGCACATCGCGTTTGGTCCAGCGTCGACTATATCACCTTCTCCGATCGCCGTATAGTACCTACGTGTATTATATTAGCGTGTTTATCGACTTACACGACGGTTTGCAGAGTTCCTGTATGGCGTTGCATATTCTCACGATTGTGTGATATATTAATATGCACATCGCGTTTGGTCCAGCGTCGACTATATCACCTTCTCCGATCGCCGTATAGTACCTACGTGTATCATATTAGCGTGTTTATCGACTTACACGACGGTTTGCAGAGTTCCTGTATGGAGTGGCATATTCTCATGATTGTGTGATATATTAATATGCACATCGCGTTTGGTCCAGCGTCGACTATATCACCTTCTCCGATCGCCGTATAGTACCTACGTGTATTATATTAGCGTGTTTATCGACTTACACGACGGTTTGCAGAGTTCCTGTATGGCGTGGCATATTCTCACGATTGTGTGATATATTAATATGCACATCGCGTTTGGTCCAGCGTCGACTATATCACCTTCTCCGATCGCCGTATAGTACCTACGTGTATCATATTAGCGTGTTTATCGACTTACACGACGGTTTGCAGAGTTCCTGTATGGCGTGGCATATTCTCACGATTGTGTGATATATTAATAGGCACATCGCGTTTGGTCCAGCGTCGACTATATCACCTTCTCCGATCGCCGTATAGTACCTACGTGTATTATATTAGCGTGTTTATCGACTTACACGACGGTTTGCAGAGTTCCTGTATGGCGTGGCATATTCTCACGATTGTGTGATATATTAATATGCACATCGCGTTTGGTCCAGCGTCGACTATATCACCTTCTCCGATCGCCGTATAGTACCTACGTGTATTATATTAGCGTGTTTATCGACTTACACGACGGTTTGCAGAGTTCCTGTATGGCGTGGCATATTCTCACGATTGTGTGATATATTAATATGCACATCGCGTTTGGTCCAGCGTCGACTATATCACCTTCTCCGATCGCCGTATAGTACCTACGTGTATCATATTAGCGTGTTTATCGACTTACACGACGGTTTGCAGAGTTCCTGTATGGCGTGGCATATTCTCACGATTGTGTGATATATTAATATGCACATCGCGTTTGGTCCAGCGTCGACTATATCACCTTCTCCGATCGCCGTATAGTACCTACGTGTATCATATTAGCGTGTTTATCGACTTACACGACGGTTTGCAGAGTTCCTGTATGGCGTGGCATATTCTCATGATTGTGTGATATATTAATATGCACATCGCGTTTGGTCCAGAGTCGACTATATCACCTTCTTCGATCGCCGTATAGTACCTACGTGTATAATATTAGCGTGTTTATCGACTTACACGACGGTTTGCAGAGTTCCTGTATGGCGTGGCATATTCTCATGATTGTGTGATATATTAATATGCACATCGCGTTTGGTCCAGCGTCGACTATATCACCTTCTCCGATCGCCGTATAGTACCTACGTGTATCATATTAGCGTGTTTATCGACTTACACGACGGTTCGCAGAGTTCCTGTATGGTGTGGCATATTCTCATGATTGTGTGATATATTAATATGCACATCGCGTTTGGTCCAGCGTCGACTATATCACCTTCTCCGATCGCCGTATAGTACCTACGTGTATCATATTAGCGTGTTTATCGACTTACACGACGGTTTGCAGAGTTCCTGTATGGCGTGGCATATTCTCACGATTGTGTGATATATTAATATGCACATCGCGTTTGGTCCAGCGTCGACTATATCACCTTCTCCGATCGCCGTATAGTACCTACGTGTATTATATTAGCGTGTTTATCGACTTACACGACGGTTTGCAGAGTTCCTGTATGGCGTGGCATATTCTCACGATTGTGTGATATATTAATATGCACATCGCGTTTGGTCCAGCGTCGACTATATCACCTTCTCCGATCGCCGTATAGTACCTACGTGTATCATATTAGCGTGTTTATCGACTTACACGACGGTTTGCAGAGTTCCTGTATGGCGTGGCATATTCTCACGATTGTGTGATATATTAATATGCACATCGCGTTTGGTCCAGCGTCGACTATATCACCTTCTCCTATCGCCGTATAGTACCTACGTGTATCATATTAGCGTGTTTATCGACTTACACGACGGTTTGCAGAGTTCCTGTATGGCGTGGCATATTCTCACGATTGTGTGATATATTAATATGCACATCGCGTTTGGTCCAGCGTCGACTATATCACCTTCTCCGATCGCCGTATAGTACCTACGTGTATTATATTAGCGTGTTTATCGACTTACACGACGGTTTGCAGAGTTCCTGTATGGCGTGGCATATTCTCACGATTGTGTGATATATTAATATGCACATCGCGTTTGGTCCAGCGTCGACTATATCACCTTCTCCGATCGCCGTATAGTACCTACGTGTATCATATTAGCGTGTTTATCGACTTACACGACGGTTTGCAGAGTTCCTGTATGGCGTGGCATATTCTCACGATTGTGTGATATATTAATATGCACATCGCGTTTGGTCCAGCGTCGACTATATCACCTTCTCCGATCGCCGTATAGTACCTACGTGTATTATATTAGCGTGTTTATCGACTTACACGACGGTTTGCAGAGTTCCTGTATGGCGTGGCATATTCTCACGATTGTGTGATATATTAATATGCACATCGCGTTTGGTCCAGCGTCGACTATATCACCTTCTCCGATCGCCGTATAGTACCTACGTGTATCATATTAGCGTGTTTATCGACTTACACGACGGTTTGCAGAGTTCCTGTATGGCGTGGCATATTCTCATGATTGTGTGATATATTAATATGCACATCGCGTTTGGTCCAGCGTCGACTATATCACCTTCTCCGATCGCCGTATAGTACCTACGTGTATCATATTAGCGTGTTTATCGACTTACACGACGGTTTGCAGAGTTCCTGTATGGCGTGGCATATTCTCATGATTGTGTGATATATTAATATGCACATCGCGTTTGGTCCAGCGTCGACTATATCACCTTCTCCGATCGCCGTATAGTACCTACGTGTATTATATTAGCGTGTTTATCGACTTACACGACGGTCTGCAGAGTTCCTGTATGGCGTGGCATATTCTCATGATTGTGTGATATATTAATATGCACATCGCGTTTGGTCCAGCGTCGACTATATCACCTTCTCCGATCGCCGTATAGTACCTACGTGTATCATATTAGCGTGTTTATCGACTTACACGACGGTTTGCAGAGTTCCTGTATGGCGTGGCATATTCTCACGATTGTGTGATATATTAATATGCACATCGCGTTTGGTCCAGCGTCGACTATATCACCTTCTCCGATCGCCGTATAGTAACCTACGTGTATCATATTAGCGTGTTTATCGACTTACACGACGGTTTGCAGAGTTCCTGTATGGCGTGGCATATTCTCATGATTGTGTGATATATTAATATGCACATCGCGTTTGGTCCAGCGTCGACTATATCACCTTCTCCGATCGCCGTATAGTACCTACGTGTATCATATTAGCGTGTTTATCGACTTACACGACGGTTTGCAGAGTTCCTGTATGGCGTGGCATATTCTCATGATTGTGTGATATATTAATATGCACATCGCGTTTGGTCCAGCGTCGACTATATCACCTTCTCCGATCGCCGTATAGTACCTACGTGTATCATATTAGCGTGTTTATCGACTTACACGACGGTTTGCAGAGTTCCTGTATGGCGTGGCATATTCTCATGATTGTGTGATATATTAATATGCACATCGCGTTTGGTCCAGCGTCGACTATATCACCTTCTCCGATCGCCGTATAGTACCTACGTTTATCATATTAGCGTGTTTATCGACTTACACGACGGTTTGCAGAGTTCCTGTATGGCGTGGCATATTCTCATGATTGTGTGATATATTAATATGCACATCGCGTTTGGTCCAGCGTCGACTATATCACCTTCTCCGATCGCCGTATAGTACCTACGTGTATCATATTAGCGTGTTTATCGACTTACACGACGGTTTGCAGAGTTCCTGTATGGCGTGGCATATTCTCATGATTGTGTGATATATTAATATGCACATCGCGTTTGGTCCAGCGTCGACTATATCACCTTCTCCGATCGCCGTATAGTACCTACGTGTATCATATTAGCGTGTTTATCGACTTACACGACGGTTTGCAGAGTTCCTGTATGGCGTGGCATATTCTCACGATTGTGTGATATATTAATATGCACATCGCGTTTGGTCCAGCGTCGACTATATCACCTTCTCCGATCGCCGTATAGTACCTACGTGTATTATATTAGCGTGTTTATCGACTTACACGACGGTTTGCAGAGTTCCTGTATGGCGTGGCATATTCTCACGATTGTGTGATATATTAATATGCACATCGCGTTTGGTCCAGCGTCGACTATATCACCTTCTCCGATCGCCGTATAGTACCTACGTGTATCATATTAGCGTGTTTATCGACTTACACGACGGTTTGCAGAGTTCCTGTATGGCGTGGCATATTCTCACGATTGTGTGATATATTAATATGCACATCGCGTTTGGTCCAGCGTCGACTATATCACCTTCTCCGATCGCCGTATAGTACCTACGTGTATTATATTAGCGTGTTTATCGACTTACACGACGGTTTGCAGAGTTCCTGTATGGCGTGGCATATTCTCACGATTGTGTGATATATTAATATGCACATCGCGTTTGGTCCAGCGTCGACTATATCACCTTCTCCGATCGCCGTATAGTACCTACGTGTATCATATTAGCGTGTTTATCGACTTACACGACGGTTTGCAGAGTTCCTGTATGGCGTGGCATATTCTCACGATTGTGTGATATATTAATATGCACATCGCGTTTGGTCCAGCGTCGACTATATCACCTTCTCCGATCGCCGTATAGTACCTACGTGTATTATATTAGCGTGTTTATCGACTTACACGACGGTTTGCAGAGTTCCTGTATGGCGTGGCATATTCTCACGATTGTGTGATATATTAATATGCACATCGCGTTTGGTCCAGCGTCGACTATATCACCTTCTCCGATCGCCGTATAGTACCTACGTGTATTATATTAGCGTGTTTATCGACTTACACGACGGTTTGCAGAGTTCCTGTATGGCGTGGCATATTCTCACGATTGTGTGATATATTAATATGCACATCGCGTTTGGTCCAGCGTCGACTATATCACCTTCTCCGATCGCCGTATAGTACCTACGTGTATCATATTAGCGTGTTATCGACTTACACGACGGTTTGCAGAGTTCCTGTATGGCGTGGCATATTCTCACGATTGTGTGATATATTAATATGCACATCGCGTTTGGTCCAGCGTCGACTATATCACCTTCTCCGATCGCCGTATAGTACCTACGTGTATTATATTAGCGTGTTTATCGACTTACACGACGGTTTGCAGAGTTCCTGTATGGCGTGGCATATTCTCACGATTGTGTGATATATTAATATGCACATCGCGTTTGGTCCAGCGTCGACTATATCACCTTCTCCGATCGCCGTATAGTACCTACGTGTATCATATTAGCGTGTTTATCGACTTACACGACGGTTTGCAGAGTTCCTGTATGGCGTGGCATATTCTCACGATTGTGTGATATATTAATATGCACATCGCGTTTGGTCCAGCGTCGACTATATCACCTTCTCCGATCGCCGTATAGTACCTACGTGTATCATATTAGCGTGTTTATCGACTTACACGACGGTTTGCAGAGTTCCTGTATGGCGTGGCATATTCTCACGATTGTGTGATATATTAATATGCACATCGCGTTTGGTCCAGCGTCGACTATATCACCTTCTCCGATCGCCGTATAGTACCTACGTGTATCATATTAGCGTGTTTATCGACTTACACGACGGTTTGCAGAGTTCCTGTATGGCGTGGCATATTCTCATGATTGTGTGATATATTAATATGCACATCGCGTTTGGTCCAGCGTCGACTATATCACCTTCTCCGATCGCCGTATAGTACCTACGTGTATCATATTAGCGTGTTTATCGACTTACACGACGGTTTGCAGAGTTCCTGTATGGCGTGGCATATTCTCACTGATTGTGTGATATATTAATATGCACATCGCGTTTGGTCCAGCGTCGACTATATCACCTTCTCCGATCGCCGTATAGTACCTACGTGTATCATATTAGCGTGTTTATCGACTTACACGACGGTTTGCAGAGTTCCTGTATGGCGTGGCATATTCTCATGATTGTGTGATATATTAATATGCACATCGCGTTTGGTCCAGCGTCGACTATATCACCTTCTCCGATCGCCGTATAGTACCTACGTGTATCATATTAGCGTGTTTATCGACTTACACGACGGTTTGCAGAGTTCCTGTATGGCGTGGCATATTCTCATGATTGTGTGATATATTAATATGCACATCGCGTTTGGTCCAGCGTCGACTATATCACCTTCTCCGATCGCCGTATAGTACCTACGTGTATCATATTAGCGTGTTTATCGACTTACACGACGGTTTGCAGAGTTCCTGTATGGCGTGGCATATTCTCACTGATTGTGTGATATATTAATATGCACATCGCGTTTGGTCCAGCGTCGACTATATCACCTTCTCCGATCGCCGTATAGTACCTACGTGTATCATATTAGCGTGTTTATCGACTTACACGACGGTTTGCAGAGTTCCTGTATGGCGTGGCATATTCTCACGATTGTGTGATATATTAATATGCACATCGCGTTTGGTCCAGCGTCGACTATATCACCTTCTCCGATCGCCGTATAGTACCTACGTGTATCATATTAGCGTGTTTATCGACTTACACGACGGTTTGCAGAGTTCCTGTATGGCGTGGCATATTCTCACGATTGTGTGATATATTAATATGCACATCGCGTTTGGTCCAGCGTCGACTATATCACCTTCTCCGATCGCCGTATAGTACCTACGTGTATCATATTAGCGTGTTTATCGACTTACACGACGGTTTGCAGAGTTCCTGTATGGCGTGGCATATTCTCATGATTGTGTGATATATTAATATGCACATCGCGTTTGGTCCAGCGTCGACTATATCACCTTCTCCGATCGCCGTATAGTACCTACGTGTATTATATTAGCGTGTTTATCGACTTACACGACGGTTTGCAGAGTTCCTGTATGGCGTGCATATTCTCACGATTGTGTGATATATTAATATGCACATCGCGTTTGGTCCAGCGTCGACTATATCACCTTCTCGATCGCCGTATAGTACCTACGTGTATTATATTAGCGTGTTTATCGACTTACACGACGGTTTGCAGAGTTCCAGTATGGACGTGAGGCATAATTCTCATGATTGTGTGATATAATTAATAGTGCACATCGCGTTTGGTCCAGCGTCGACCTATATCACCTTCTCCGATCGCCGCTATAGTACCCTACGTGTATCTATATTAGCGTGTTTATCGACTTACACGACGGTTGCAGAGTTCCCCTGTATGGCGTGCCAGAATTTGGCCATTGGGGGGGGGGGTCCGGTCGAGTCCGGATTGATAAGCGGTGCCCATCACTACCATTTAAAGATGTACAGGAATCGATACTGGAACGGCTTGGCCTATTATTAGCGATCGTTAGACGGTTGCTTTACTGTGATATGGAAAGAAATATAAAGTTATAATTTTCCTTTATGCAGCGCTCTAAGCAGATTTAGTACACACACATGATATGGAACGAAAAAGTGTTAGGAAAGATGGGGGGCGAAATACATTACTGAAATACATTAACCAAAGGAAAGCCAGCGATTAGAACAGAACATATGTTCAGAAGGTATCGCCTTCCTGGAAATAGGATAAAAGGGGAAAAGATAATGTGGCCGACAAACGTTAACAATTACTGATTACATCGAGGAAGAAAGGTGTTGCAAAGCAATGAAGAGGAATAAACATGTGCAGGAAGTGAAGTGGAGGCCCACTTCCAGATCCTAAGTCTTGGAACACAGAGACTTGATGAGATTATAATTCGAATTTAGTTTCAAGTTTTTACAGGCACAGACATACCAACTTAAGAATTTCATATTTCTACATGGGGTGCACAATATGTCCGAACGCGCGAGCGAACGTAGTTCGGGGGAAATTTGGGCTGCCCGGGGAAATTTTTATCAGTGACGAAAACTATAAATCACGACGACAATATCAACTGATGTTGTATTCACATCATTTTTACAATTATTAACTAGAATAATTAATCTTTAAAATAAGTTTTGAACAGAAATATTCATCCTAACGAGAACATTGAATCGACAGATTTTACTTCCATGTTCCATAAGGAAATGGCGATCATGGCGAAAAAAATCGAGTTCGAGATAACGGCAGATTCAGATTGTACTACCATCAAAACATGAAAAAAAGTTATTTTTCGAAAAGTGTGTGTGTGTAGAATTTTTTCTATGGCAAACGATAACTGCCGCAAATTCAAACAGAATCAAATAATTTTTTGCATACAGCCCTGAATTATAGAGGACTCAAGGCCTATTGTTTTTGGTGAAGATCGGTTAAGGGAAAGGGGTAGTTTACCGGCAACGTTTTACGTTTTAACAAGAGTAAAGTGCTTAATTTTGATAAATAAAGTATCCTGAAAAGAAGGCCATAATAATCCACTGTAGAAAGGTAAATGAAATATCTACAAATCAAAAAAGTAGTTGAAGGGGGAGGGGGTAATTTTTTTATAAATTAAAATGGTAGTTGATGGAGGAGATAAATTTTACTTCCATATTCCTTAAGGAAATGGAAGTATGGTGATGGCAAAAAAAATCGTGTTCGAGATTATTGCAGATTCTGATTGTAGTACACTCAAAACATGAAAAAAAGTCGTTTTCCGGAAAGTGTCTGTGTGTCTGTCTGTAGATTTTTTTCTATGTCAAACGATAACAGCCGCAAATTCAAACAGAATCAAATAATTTTTTGCATACAGCCCTGACTTGTAGAGTACTCACGACCTATTGTTTTTGGTGAAGATCGGTTGAGGGAAAGTGGTAGTTTACCTGCAACGGTTTTTTTTATCAAGGGAAATTTTTTTTTGGCAAACGATAACAGCCGCAAATTCAAACAGAATCAAATAATGTTTCGCATACAGCCCTGAATTGTGGAGGTCTCAAGGACTTTCGATTTTGGTGAAGATCGGTTAAGGGGAAGGGGTAGTTTACCTGCAACCTTTTACGTTTTAACAACAGTAAAGTACTTGAAAATTCATTTAAACTTTTTCAAACAATGGTAATTGTTAAAAATAAAATAATTTTGTTGCCAGGCAATAAAATTATAATTTTTTCATTTTAATGTAAATTATGTATGAGTTAATATACATGTATAAAATAATATATGGTTCGTGGCAGGTAAGGATATCTCAGTTATGTAATGTTTACGTTTCCATTTTATTATTACGACTGCAGCAATAAAAAGGCATGGAACACACACACACACACACACACACACACACACACACACACACACACACACACACACACACACACACACAAAATTCGCGTTATTTCTGGCCTCACTCATGTTTATTTTCTTACATTTGCACGCTTTTTAAATGGAAAGTGCCGGAAACCCACACCAACATAACGCGTGCAAGCCGAAAAAATGGACATCAATTTGCTTCCTGTGGATCGCTGGGCAGTGTAACTGCACGTGTTAAAGAGGAACGATTCATAGACAGACTTTCCGTCTTTAGGGAATGAACCCTCTGCAAGATGCTGAGGGTCCATGAGTGACTTCGGAGCGTACCTTCTTTTTCGCGTGTTTGTTCTGTGAAACATACACTGTAGATTCGCAGCTTTACTCTAAGCAACGCTCAATAGGAAATGTTGAAAATTTTTGTCCACGGTGTACCCTCGTTCACACTAAACCTGCTCTGATGTTTTAATTACGGACATCATAATATTAAAACTTTGGAAACTTGAGCACTACTTAATGGAGATCAATCATTAACTTATACAAGCCATTAATTTTATGCATATTTTTTATATATATGTGTACAACGTTATCGGCAACAAAAAGTAGTTTTTGTTAAAATTCCTTCCCGGGATATTTGGCCGTAGTCCAATGGTTTTGTACAAATGGTTTTCTACAAAACCAGACGTTTCGGCAATGCCATCGGCTTCCATCATCAGTGAAAATCGAGTGCGATAACGTGAGGTGGTATACGTTAGTGACCACAGTAATGTGGTTAAGGCTGAAGCAGTAAGTAGAAAGAAGTAGTTTCTATGGTAATATTTCATTTCGAAAATGATTTTAAATATAAATCTTAGAATATGGAAGTCATGTATGGTCCTCCATACCGATATTTATAAGTTTTATATGTGTACTACGTTATTGACAACAAAGAAATAGTTTCTATGGAAACATTTCATTTCACTTTAACAAAACTCTATAATTTTCATTTTAATTTAAATCACGTATGAGTGAAAATATATCGTTCCTGGCAGGCAAGCATATCTCAATTATGTAATGTTTACTTTTCCAAAGTTTTATTATTGTGATTACCGCAATAAATAGGCCGGCAGGACACACACACACACACACACACACACAACATTCGCGTTATTTACGGCATCACACGTGTTTATTTTCTTATGTTTGCACGCTTTTTAAAAGGAAAGTGCCGAAACCCACACTAACACAATGCGTGCAAGCCGAAAAGATGGACATCGATTTGCTTCCTGTGGATCGCTGGGCAGTGCTGTTGTATTAAAGCAATTAATACAATCTGTGTACTTATTTCTATTATGATATGAGAATTATAAACTAATATGTGCATGTGTGTATGTATATGAAAAATATATAAATATTGTTCTCCTTTGGAAAATTGTTTGCACCTCCTTGAAAATATTTTGACCTCCCTGATGGCTAGTTATTTACTAGATTGTGTGGAATATAGCGTTATGACATGGATCAGAATGGTGGATGTTAAACAGGAGACACAAACGTATTAAGGAAGAAATGTTTTGGTGAGAAATTTATAATTATACGGGTGAACAGAATAGTAGTTCAGGAAATCAGAAGACAAATGGAAAGAAATAAATCAAGACTCGACTTTAAAAAAGAAAAATGACTAGTATAGTATTGACAGGAAAGACTTTGATAACACTATAGACATCCCTCGGCCCCTCGCAGCGAGAGTCCAATTTCATTACAGGAATCAGATCGCAGCTACCTTTAGCTAGCTCTTCGTTCGACCTACAGACATTTTATCCAAAAGTACAGTCCTTCCTCACGAAAGTTGAGGATAGTCTTAATCCACCTGACATGGTGGTACCATTTTAGCTGATACGTAATTTCTTCAGAACTCAAGCATCCACTTATTTAATTAATATTTAAATGATTTTAAATATAAATTTTAGGACATGGAAGTCATGTATGGTTCTCCATACCAATTTTTCGAAAAGTGTGTGTCTGTGTAGAATTTTTTATATGGCGAACGATAACTGCCGCAAATTCAAACAGAATCAAACAAGTTGCATACTTGCCTGAATTGTAGAGGACCCAAGGCCTATTGATTTTGGTGAAGATCGGTTAAGGGCAAGGGGTAGTTTACCTGCAACGTTTTATGTTTTAACAAGAGTAAAATACTTAATTTGTTTAAGTAAAGTATCCTGAAAAGAAGGTCATAATAATCCACTGTAGAAAGGAAGATGAAATATCTATAAATGAAAAGGGTAGTTGAAGGGGGACAGGGTAATTTTCTATAAATGAAAATGATAGTCGAATGGGGAGGGGATAAGTTTTTATTTGTGTACTACGTTATAGGCAACAAAGAAGTATTTTGTGGTTAAAATTCCTTTCCGGGCTGTTTGACCGTGGTCTAATGTTTTCTGCAAAACCACACGTTTCGGCAGTGCCATCGACTCCCATCATCAGTGAAAATCGTGTGCGCTAACGTGAGGTGGTACGATATGCGTTAGTGATCACAGTACTGTGGTTAAGGCTGAAGAAAAAAGTAGTTTCTATGGAAATATTTCATTTAGAAAATGATTTTAAATATAAATATTAGAACATGGAAGTCATGTATGGTTCTCCATACCGATATTTTGATTAGCCCTACAATATTTATGTATTTTCTCAAAATAAAACAGGAAAAATTTGTATTTTAATAATTACCGTATTTAGTAAGTAGTATTTTTAGCATGTCTCTTAGATTAAGCATAACACATTTATTTTATTTCAGTGCCCTCTTCAGTGATCATCTTCCCTTGCAGCCATCACGTTATAGCAAATATTAGCCTATTGTGTTTGTTGAGTTGTGATTATTATAAAAATACTTCTTGTTCATAAGATAATTTTTTGAGTAAATTAAGTGTCTGCAACATGTATTTTTATTACTTCTCTTTTTTTCGTCCATCACATACAATAGATTGGTTGGTAAAAGATAATAAACCCTCGCGTTAGTTTTGGGGAAATTTTTTCCTATCGAGAAAATTGTCTTCGGGGGATATTTCAGGGGTCTGAACATTTTCTGCACCCCTGATTTCTGGTACTCCAGAATTTATTTTTTCGTATTTGGGTTTTGTAACAACCCCGTCGATTTCATGTCAGCCTCAAAGTTGGCGAAATGTACAATCTGGCAACACAACAGTAACCAACACAGATTTTGTATCAGTTATATAAGTTAGGTACACCTTTGAAAGGAAAATCCTCAGACGCATTATAGGCCCAATACAAGAAAATGGCTCAGATACGGAGACTGAGATACAACAATGAACCTCAAATATATAAAGAGATACGAGTCTCAAAATTTATAAGAATGCAAAGATTGCGTTGGGCCGGATATGTTATGAGAATGGAGGATGGCAGGAACCCCAAAAGGGCTCTGCTGGGTGCATGAGAAGGAACGAGACCTAGAGGCAGACCGAGGGAGAGGTGGGAAGATGGCGTTGCAGAGGACGCGAGGGACATGGGGATAAGAAACTGGAGGAGGGCTGCAATAGATAGAGTAGATTGGAGGCGGAGATTGGTGGAGGCCAGGGCCTGACTTGGGCTGTAGCGCCATAAGAGGAGATATCAGTTAGGTGTCTGTGTTTACACCTGTCATAAACTAATGATGATGGACCCTTCTGGTCGTAGTTTACGACTCCCCGGCCTGTCTGTCCGTCACATGAATGCCACAAACCGGTGGACGGACAACAGAAGTTGTACATTTATCTCTCGGGAGCTCGTTACAAAGTGCAAAACGAACGACAAACGGAAGCGGGTTCTGTCGCCTCACCATGTTTAGATTACTACGACTAGATAAAACGTAGTTTAGTTTGCTCCCGGTAAAGGAGGGGACGCCACCCAACTGGAAAGAAACCCGTCGCTGACATGAAAGTACACTCGTTGTTCACAGTTTCTGCTGCTACTGCTTTGTGTCCAGCACAGCAAACAACTTTTTTTTTTAAAATCTCTGTCTCAACTCGTTTCGTAGCGGGTAAACTCTTGAGCTGCAGAATTCGTTCATTATTTTGAATGAAGTACATTTAATATTACATAAATTTCGATATCACATGATTTTTCAATTAAGGCAAATATTACAAAAATCCCTATTACTCTAATATTTCTTCACTAATAATATTGTTACCACGGTCTACTAATCGTCGTATGGTACAGTGGAGAAAAAATACAAGACACCAATAAAGTCACTAATAACCAGCTTTAATTATCACAAGTACAGTTTACTACAATCAACAAGTTATTCAACAAGCTTATACTCGTACAATAATTAAAATTAATCTGGCCACACGCAATAATAATGTCAACTAATAGAGTCCCGCACAATAATCACTTTTCAGTAATAACAACTTGAACGCACAGAGTAATCAAGCGAAGTAAACTCGAACCTCGCTAGAATAAATCGCCACTCCAACTAAACTGACCGTCGCTGAATGCCTATATTTATATCCCGCTGATATTCCAGAATATCCATAATACGCGTGAACTCTACACTAGAGCGTAATTGTTTGCGGCCTTCACACAGTGCGCGCGGCCGGCAAAGTCTGGAACAGTCTCGCTAATGCCTGTTAAGAATCACGTACGCACACGATATAACAGCTGGTTCCACTAGAATAGCCGAGAAACACGTAGAATATTCTGTAATGTCGTTACAATATAAAAACTGTAGAACAATAAACATTAAAAATTCGAAGAATTTGAATTTTGGTTACAATTACTTTAGTCTGACATTTTGATCTCTTTTATGGGCCCGACGTGAATTTTCAAACTTTAACACTACATTCAGATGGTAGTGAAAATTATTTTTAACTGAACCCCCGCCCCCGCCAGTGAATTCTTAGCGATTCATTAAAATTTTCACATACGCTTTGGGTCCTAAGTCCAAAATTGTTGAAATTTTCAAAAATGAACACTATAGGCCTACTTGTGAATAAAAATTGATTTTAATTTAGTACCCCATACGGTCTTTTCGACTTTTTCACAATTTTGCTCCCCAAAATTTTTGCGTCTCGCCCTTTCGGAGGATCGATGTTAAAAACAATGGGGTTCTTTAGGGTAAACTTATGGCCACGAACACCAAATGTTATGAAATTGGTTGACGCGTCCAAACGTTATCATGACATGCAGCCAGGAGTGGATTAGAAGCGCGTGGTCCCCATCAGACTGGTACCCCCCCCCAATTCAAAATTCAACCTTTTATCCAATATTTACACTGATGAATAGCATACACAATTTCGAAAGTTAACAATTATTTTATTAAAGTTTCAAATTACAACAAATATTTAGTTAAACAGTGATTACAATAAGCACAGTAGTACTTAAGCTTAGAAAATACTAATCGCTCCATTTTTTCTTGATTTTGCCTTAACGAAGTCTCGTATAATTTCATCTAATTCGAGCGATTCAATTATCTCACTATCAATATTCAACCTTGCTAAATAAATAATCTCTCATTTTCCACAGATGAACTCAACATATCTTTAATGTGTTTTAATACAGAAAATGATTTTTCAGAATAGCAGTTAGCTATTTGAATCGTCAAAAGCAGACGATAGGCTATGTATATTATTGGGAAATAGATCAATCATTTTACAATAAATAATCCAGTTAATACTTTGAGCAGACAAACACTATAATATCATGGAATCTATCATCTTCATTCGAATGATTTGAAAAAAAAGAACCTCTTCCTTGCAATGTTACTCGTGGCACAAAGTGCTTAAATTCTACTAGAAGATCGTTATTCAAATTCTTCTAGTAAACTTCTATAAGAGCATTCGCTTGATTTTCCAACTCGACGCTCTCCATTGTTAATAACTGCGTAACAAAAACCAAACAACTGCGTACTGTGATCATAAGCTTCGCTTCGCTTAGTAGAATGGTGCCTCTTCTGACAGCTGATACCCTGGTGCCCGGTGCTGCAGCATACTCTAGCTTTATGGATAATCCGACACTGCATACAGCCTACCTCAAACATACGACAGACAGAGAAATGCCAAACGGTCGAGAGATAAAACTGAGACGGTTGGTGATCAAAAAGTAACGTTATCACACGCGCGCGCGCACGTCCCAAAACTTAGTTCTAAAAATATACGGCAGAGCGCTGTTTCACACAATCTTGTAGCCTTATACAAATTTGAAACACTTATGTGGTTCAGAAATTTGTTTCGAACTTACGGTAATCGAATACGTCGGTAATAGGTTTATAACTTACGCCCTGAGTTACACGAAGCTCAATAATGAGCATTAGTGCGATGATGTTTGCAGCTAGGCTGAAATGAACACTGGCGCGCGCGAAAAGAACAGTAATTTAAATATTTAGTGTGATTACGGAAGACGTAAAACTTGACCTATTACTTTGAAAAGTTACGTTATTATTTTAAAAAGATGATAGAAATTGCCTTCTAAAAATACTAAAGACTATTATATTCTAGACCTGTAGAAAGGAAACACCTGACCCAGGTGTAGAAAGGGGCAAAGTTTGTTTAACAAACGGCTAACGAACACGGGCCGAGTGTCTTTCGGGGCAAATAGAGTCACTTCTCCCGAGGACCATCAGCCTCTACGTAGGGTTGATAAGCGGGTAGAAGAAGGGGCACTCTTGTGCCACTGATGTGGAAAATCAGTACGGAAGGCTAGGGAAAACCACCGCATTAAAATCTTTGTGGAATCCCTACTCCAACTGGACTATGCTACCATCAAGTGTGGTAGATCTTGAGGTTTGCGGATAGGAATCGTAGAGAAAAAGGAAGAAGAAAAGAGAGGACACGGAAGAACATATTTTAATTACAGGTGACTTCTGACCTGTCGTTTTCTGCACCTTTTTAATAAGTTTTTGAAAATGTACTTTTTGTTACAAAATTACGTTACTTGGATCAGGAACAATTTTTAATTCAAACACTATTAAAGACGTGTGTAAGGAGACAAAGGAAAGGTATATTCAGAGGGGTGGAGAGCAATCCGCTCAGCAAATAAGCAACTACTTACACTTGATTCACGCACGGTAGAGGTTTTGTCAGCGAACTGAAGGGCACACCACAGCCGTAGCGAGACTACCATTACCATGTATGACGGGACTACTTCCTCCATACCTTATCAGGCGTTCACCTGCGTATCCTACAGAGTAGAGGTGTGCTAAACTAGTATTTGAAAATAACAGGTACGAACGAAACCGTTCCAAAAAATAACACGTACAAATAGCTGTTATTATATACTTATTATACATATATCTGTATTATATTTAATTTGTTATAAGAAATAAATTGAAACTAAAAGTATTAACAGTGTTACTTTACACTGTCACTTTATTAAGCTGTTACTGTTTAAATGAAAATAAGGAACAAGAGAATTTATAGGTCTATCGCCCTTTGGGAATACTAATTTAAGTTTTCACTAGGAGTAAACAAACTGAAATAGATTTAGTATTAAATTATTTATTCCATTTTGGTTAGACAAATCAGCTACGAAACTCAGGCAATGAAATTTATAGTGCACGTCATGGCACAACAAAGAATGTCAAAAAAATTTACGTGAGACGTGCAGTGAAGTTAAAATCATCTCCGAAATCACATTAACAAAAAGTACTGTATGGCCTATCAGCTATTCTGTAGGATACAACACAATGAACTCAGCTTTTTCAAAATTTACCAAGTTTGTAACTAGTATAATAAGCCTATATCATTTCTTATTATATATCTGCATAACACACGAGAATAAATGTAACATCAGTGTGCATTGTTTTTCATTTATTAAAAACAGCTTCGTCTCTTTGGCATAGAGATATTCCGAACCTCGCTGTTTTGCTTCGTTTCGTACTTGTATGGCAATCGGTGCATGTGCAGAATGAAGCATTCAGCACCAAAAAGTGGCTTTGTACTCGTAGTACTCGTTTACTTGTTTATTCGTTAGTTACGTAGGGGAATCCCGAGACTCTGAACCGCGAGTAATCGGAATGGGTTAATCGGAATGGGTATTCCGACTTTTCAGTTTTCAGTTATCATTGAATCGGAACAGGTATTTCAACTTTTCAGTCACTGTTATATCCGTTCGACAAAAATAATCGTTGCAAAATACCTGTTATAGGTATATTGGGCCACTTCTAGTACAGAGTGATTGTACACCGCTCTACGCATCGGTAAATAACCGTCACTTTTGTTCTGTACTCTGTACAACGTCGTGGATAGCAACTGTACAAAGGAGTTTTAAGAAAGTTTCTATAAGTATTCTAAAAATTTGTTAGCACTGACATAAAAGCAAAGTACCTAAAGCTACTGAGACAAAGTACCTAGAAAAAATTTAAAGAGTTACAACAAAGGCTAGAACAGGAAACACGAAATCTACAAGACGCTTACCAGATTACAAGACACGAAATCTACAAGCTGCAATTGAATCTGAGAAAGATAAACTGTACTGGTTGGGGTATTTAATCGAATGGCACGAACAAAGAGTGACACGATTATGTGAAAGGAAAATCAAGAAAAATAAAAAAAGGAAAGCCCAAAGAACCTGGGATAAGATAATTGCAAGATTTATAGAAAGAAAAGGAAAATTCATAACGAAACGAAAAATTCCTCGATTTTGTTGTTCATGACGTGCCCGTTGATTAACTAATTACAAATATAATACTACTGACTCGGAACACTCGTACGGCTGAAGTTCAGACTTGTAGCCTGAACCAGTTTCCGCTTATTACAAGCTTCCTTAGACTAAGTTTGTAGCGATAAAAAATTAAGTGTTCCGAGAGAGTAGTATTATATTTATAATTAGAAACGAAAAAATTGGTAAACGACAGATTAAAGAGAAACAAATTTTACACAGTGAAGAAATTGAATAAAATTAATTAATTATAAATTCCCACTTTATGGTAATATGGATTTTGGTGTTGTCATAGGCGCCGTGACGAAGAGGTGCATTTGCACTCTCCTGGCTAATAATACAAGTGTGGAATGGGAAAAACCACGGTAAAAAAAAGGAGGTCGTGAAGTACAGAACGTGATTTTTTTTTAACTGGACACAGCCATGTATTTCGTTCATTGGATGAATAGTAATTACCATTTATAGTAGAACTTTGGAAAATCCTTTTCAGGAAAAAAGCAGTTTCGGAACACAAACTCGAGTTGTTTTGATTGTTGTCCAAATCTCCACATTCGTTCCTCTTAGTGTCAATGATTTCCGTGTTCTCTTGTAGCATTTACAAACTAACGATGATAAAAATCTAATTTTTCAAGTATCAATGAGCGTTTATATTCAATAAATCGGTGATGAACGATGAACGCATATTACACGTTTATTTGCACGGAATGAACGACACGGTTTCGAAGTGCGGTAAGAAGCGGTTTTCTCTTAACGAATCTTTTACACATTGTTCATCGCCATTTAAGTCGTGGACTGACTCATACAAGGCTGCCAATGCGTAGCCATAACAACGGAGTAAACAGTTTGTTTAAACAAGCAATAAACCAGGAGATTTATTATTTGGCGTGTGGAACACTTCTGGATGTAATAAACTATTTTTTATTTTTGGTTTTTAAGAAATTGTTTTTATTTTTAGTTTTTAAGAAATTGAATTTTCTCTGCTATCCTAAACAGACTGAAGTATTACATGTTCTAATAAATGAGACTGAGTTTGACGTAAGTCTACATATACTCCAACAATCAGAAATTATAAAAGTGGATGTTGATTAAATTATATCGTAATTTCATTACTTCTTTATATTTATTTTCGTATGTACAACAGAAGTCTGAATTACACAGTTCACGTGTTAATTTTCTACTGCAAACAAAAAAACTTTGATCGGAGTCCAATTTTTGTAAATGTAAGAGTAAAATTTCTAATAGTATCTATGAAATGTGAACAACATGTGAATGACATTTCTAAACGAGTAATGCTTTGTATTTAAGTACCACGCAATAGCTTACTATTTTGCGTATATGAATAATCTTTTATATGATTTTACCTCAAGATGTATTTTCCTTATTTGGAATATGTTTCGGGACGCTTTGTGTTCCCATCCTTAGCCTTACTAGTTTTGAGTCTTGTGAAGTACTTGTGTGTAGGTTGGTTGTTGTGGTATCCTTTTATTAAACGCATGCAAAAAACCAGAAATATATAAATCTAATTTGGCCACACATGCAATAAACACTAGACATGAATTCCCAGACATAACCAACATGACACTAATAAAACACATACCACACAAACGCACCATAATGAGCATTTGAGAAAATTTACAAATACGGTATACAAACACAAAACAAACTAATACCTGAACAAATACAAATCAGTACAAAATATGACACAATTTTCAAAGCACTCATAATCGAAAATACACAAAATATTAACTAACATATACACCACAATCACACACAATAATACCAATTTAAAGTGCCAAAGGCTAACAGGATACCACAACAACAACCAACCTACACACAAGTACTTCACAAGACTCAAAACTAGTAAGGCTGAGGATGGGAACACAAAGCGTCCCGAAACATGTTCCAAATAAGGAAAATACATGTTGAGGTAAAATCATATAAATACTAAATATATTATACACATCAAGAAATATACTGTAGCAAAAAGTGTTTGAATAATCTTTTACACACGAAACGAGCAAGACGTAGATAAGAATTCGCTAATATAAATGAATGAACACATGAGTAGGATCCACTCATATCACGAGATCCAGTAGGTCATTTAAGCCGGTTTTCAGAACCGGTCGGCTCACTGTAATGAACGTTCACTCTCATCACAATTAATAACACAGTCGCTGTTAACAAGAAATATGATTATGAACTGGGAAGAACCTGTTTTCGAGTGCATCTACTTTTGCGTCCATCTCCCCTACAAGCTATTCTGCCGGCCCCCGTGTAATTGCAAAAACGAACATACTACTGCGATACAAATCAGTTTTTAAAGAAATAATTTTGGACAAAGAACACCGGTGCCGATACGAAGACGTTTTGGAAAACGACGTCAATTGACGAGGACGTTTTGTCGTGGGGAGATTTTTCGCAACGGCAGTTACACGTGGATACGGTACAGTCTTACTTGCGCACCATACAGGCTAAAATAATTTATAGTCTTATATCTGTAATAACTTACTCCTAATCAATTAAAAAAAATTAATTGTTCACAATTATAAACGCTAACGTGAAACGATTCTATATTAGCGTAATGAAAACGCTACCGTTTAAGTTTCTTAATCTATAATAATCATCCAACGGTACGGTTGTGTGGTTATATCACGGCTACACTTACAAGGCCAAGCGTCACGTGAATGAATACAGAAACCTGGATACACGACCACAAGTGGATGTATTGCAAGAGCCACGCGATAACACAGATGAAGATTTTTAAAATTTAATCTTGTTACTTACTGAAAAATTGGTACTTGATTTATAATAAATTCCTATTCTTTATCCTTCAAGGAATTTTAAATTTAGCCCTATTACGTGAAAAACAAGTAGGCCTAAACCTGTACTGCGAAATATCTGACGTAGCTTATGGTAAAAACGAGAATC
The DNA here is from genome assembly GCA_034769895.1 of Magicicada septendecula. Lineage (NCBI taxonomy): Eukaryota > Metazoa > Arthropoda > Insecta > Hemiptera > Cicadidae > Magicicada > Magicicada septendecula. The sequence continues at coordinate 356,698,838 of CM068374.1, read as the reverse complement.
TACGGGGATACCATTTCCTCCTCCTATGGCGCTACAGCCCAAGTCGGGGCCTGGCCTCCACCAATCTCCGCCTCCAATCTACTCTATCCATTGCAGCCCTCCTCCAGTTTCTTATCCCCGTGTCCCTCGCGTCCTCTGCAACGCCATCTTCCCACCTCTTCCTCGGTTTGCCTCTAGATCTCTTTCCCTCCCATGTATCCAGCAGAGCTCTTCTGGGGTTCCTACCATCCTCCATTCTCATAACATGTCCGGCCCAACGCAATCGTTGCATACTTATAAATTTTGAGACTGGTATCAAGATACCATTTACACAACTCAATATATAGGCTATATTCTCTTTTAATTTAATACACAAATAAATGTATGAAAACACATTTTTCTTTTTGTTTTTAATTTGATTGGCAATAAAGTCTCCATTTAACTCTGTTACTGATGTACTTTAATATACTTACAACTAAAAATATCTTTTTATTTGAATTTTTAATACAATTAAAATTGGAAGTATACTTAACAACTAAAGTAAGAATGTAAAAACTGTTAGTACACGACTTGTCCGTGACAGAGTTATAACATTACACGATTTGAAAACTTATCCAGGATACAGTCAAGCAGACAACAACAAAAATTGAGAAGTGAAGTTACGGGTATTTCAAAACGCTTACAACCGGTTGTTCATATTTGGACTTGGATTTAGCAGAGTTCTTCAGTTTTCACTCGGCTGTTTGGCATTTGTCTGTCTGTCTATCTAGGGCTATGTCTCACGATAACTTTTCAACGCATCAACCGATTTTCATAAAACGTGCCACTCGAATCCAAACTTTTATCCTACAGAACTTTTTGATTTTTTATTTATCCCCGAAAAATATAGGGGAGCAAGGAATAATGCAAGGGGGTCAAAATTTTCAAAAAAAATCACAAAAGTCCATGTGGGGTATTAAAATACGAATTTAAATTAATTTTTGAAAATTTAAAAATTTCATGATGCCGGAGGCCAAAACGTGGGTGAAAAGTCTGACTAAATCGCAAAAATTCATATACCGCACCAAAGTAAAATAAATGTTAAGTAAAGTCTGAATGTAGTCTTAAGTTTTGGAAATTTTAACCAAATCTAATTATAGTGTACAGGGATAAAAAAAATTGGAAAAAACCAGTCGAGCGTCAGACTAATGAGAATTTTAACACGGACTCGACTGTTTGGATTTTTTGGCGATTATTGTATGAGTATGATTGCTTTACAACTGTTAGTTTACTAAACAAAAAATACTAGGGTAATCGGTATTTCCGAAATTTTTCTGATAACTGAAAACTTACCTAATATAACCTAATTTATTCATTAATAAATGTACTTCGTTCACACAACAGTGAGAGCATTCTGCAGCTCAAGGAGCATACTAATAATACGTACCTAAACAGAGTTAAATGTCTGCCTATTATTCGTCCAAGTTTCACGGTCACAAAAGTGACTCGTGGCGTTAAAAGATTGGCCACGACAGGATTAGACAGAGGGAGACGATTACAATTACAGTATTACAATTTACATTAATCACGGCGGCTGTACAACGGTAAGGATTTGTGAAGTTGTAAGCCGACACCGCGGAAGTTCAACTAAAAAAAAAAGAAAGTTTACCACTGAATGCAAAATTAGTTTCATTTGAGGTTAACAATTTATTTCCGTCTATACCTGTAGAGGTTCTTCTGTCTATCTGTTCCTCACATATACAAAATACTTTAACCTTAAATAGTGATCAGAAAAATGAATTATTCTCAGCCTTAGATATTTGCATAGGACAAAATTATTTCCGGTTTATTTTGGGCTCTCCTTTATCACCTTTATTAAGTGAAATCATTATGACATTTTTGGAAGAAAACGTTTTTACATCCAATAACCCCAACATAAAATATGTTTTTCATTGGGCATGATATGTTGATGATATATTTTGTATCTGGACGGGAACAGATAGACAGCTCCATATGTTCTTAGATTACATTAATTCCTTTTATAGTACTGTGCAATTTACACTTGAAACAGAAAATATGAAAAGTTAAAATTTTTTGGATCTCACCATTACTAGGTCACAAAATCACAAAATAATCTTAGTTTTCAGAGATATATATATATATATATATATATATATATATATAGAAAACCTACTTTTACAGATACCGTTATACATAAACTATCATTAACGTCATGGCACATAAAATTAAGCAGTTTTCATGCAATGGTTAATCGTCTCCTTACAGTTGCTTTATCCAAAGAAAATTTCAATAAAGAAGTAGATATTATAAAAGTCGTAGCAGAAAGTAACGGTTATGATGAAAGAATAATAGACTCTTTAATTAAAAAAAAAAGAAATTTACATTCCGTTTATAACAGATAGGATTAATAATAGGTTAAAAAACTATGGTCTTAACATGGTATCAGTAAACAAACGTAATCTTTTTTCATTACTAGTCAACAATAAAGAAAAATCAAACACAATGGAGAAAAATGGAGTTTATGAAATACACTGTGCAGAATGCGATCTTAACCAATACAGGTTTTGCAGATCACTGCTTACACCACAATCACGTCATAAATACAAAAAACATAACACTACTCCATAACATACAAAAAGGTAAAAAATGGATTTGTTAGAAATTCTAGAAATTAAAAAAGCAATAAAAAATAACAAAAATTTAACAAATGAACAAACTGAATTCTGTGTATCCCCTTTATTAAAAGCTGTTATTTAGTTTAGTTAATCTTATATTTTGCATTCAGATTATATTTAGTTTAGTTTAGTTAATTTTATATTTTGGATTCAGATTGTACTTAGTTTTTACAGACACTTGAGCTTCCCTTAGCTCCTCCAACCCCCTCACCATCTTCACACCTCACACGTTCCAATACACGCCCTAAACAGATGGCCACCACCACCCTTACTTACATCCTCTGTTTAGGTTTCCATTCATCTCTTTGACAATGGCTTAAGAAGTCGAAACAGTTGTCAAAGTTAAATAAAATCTGTGAAAGGTACCAAGTGTTCATACATATTTAAAATCCTTTGTAAAAAAGAAATACATGTTTAATTACAGGTACATGCAGGTAAGCGTCGGTAATGAAGAGCTTTGTATGCCACCTGTACAGCACTCAGCGGCGGCAGCTAATGACTAATCTAATTACACTCCGGACCCTCTTCTTATCTTGTCCGTCGACGCGGCTCCCTAATAGAATTGCTTTCGTACAAACTTCTGTACACCTGCGTCTTTACTTCTACACGGACGCCGCGCCTCAAATATTGAAGTAATCAAATCTTTTTGTTTTTCTAGTTTAATATGCGGGCTTACACGATTTTTGTGTTCAAATCATGAAGAAGAAATCTACAAGACAGAGGATAGACACAAAGATCTCGGGAATGTTCCAACAGAACTGTTAATTTTACTGATAGAAAATTCCATACGGGCTCTATAATTCTGAATTGTATGAATCATTGCAAAATTACTGACCACAAAGGAAGATATCTTCTGACAGACGTCTTGATCTGTGTGCTTAGTATGAACTTGTATTGCCAGAACCCAATCGTGATCGAAAGCGATACGGACATCGGAACCTATGGCGACTAAAGACCTTTGAGGACGACTTCCTTGAACTACGTTCCTGCGCCTTCTACGAAGCACGCAGTCAGCTGGGGAAATATTTGAAAGTGTTTGAGATATTTTGGAAAACTTTCTAGCTTCATGTTTGTTACCTATGGATGGTACCAACAATAATATTGTAACGAGAAGAATATCGAAGACCCCAGAACATTATCCACCCCCCCCGTCCATCGAGTGTGGCAGGTGTTGCCTCAGTCAAGACCGCTCAAAAGTAGGTTCCCGTGTATTCAAGAACACTTGAGATACGCATCAAGTGGCGTGAAGTGAGGATGGAAGATTTCTAGAAGGCGTGCGCTACAGTAGTGTTAAGTGATTTCTTTAGCACGAATCGAGTGTTTGTAGCGAAGTATTGTGTTATTATAATTAGTGCGGAATTCTTTATAGTTGACATTTATTATTGCGTGTGGACAATTTTTACTTGAATTGTTGTAAGAGACTATCTTGTTGATTACAAATTATTAATTGTGATAATTAAAGCTGGTTATTAGTGATGTCATTGGTGTCTTATATTTTGTTTTCCACTGTAGCACACGACGATCAGTAAGACCGTCTAACAATCTAATGAAAGTATTACTCAACGAAAGTGTAAATATCAAAAAATGGGGTTGTTCGGTTAAGGGGAGGGTTAGTTTGCCTGCATTGTTTTTCGTTTTAACAAGAGTAAAGTACTTAATTTTGATGAATAAGTGCCCCGAAAATAAAGTCATATTAATCCACCGTAAAATAGTAAATGAGATATCTATAAATAGAGAGGGTAATTGAAGGGTGAGGGGTGATTTTTGAAAATTACTTTGCTGATATCAAGTAAAGTACGAGTATATAATTTTGAAAGATAAGATACCTTAGCAACTGCATATGATAAAACTATTACCCTATGAAAGTGTACACATGGTGGTGATCGGTTGAGGAGGAGGAGGGTTGATTATTATCTGCGTAGTTCAGTTTCTTTATAAGAATAGAGTACCTAACTTTTATAGACAAAATAACATTATATTAAACGACTACCCCATAACAAAAATTTGTATAAATAGTAAAAATAGTTTGAGGGTGGGGGAAATTTTTTAGAAATTATCGAACCGAATTCAAGTAAACGATTTTAAATATAAATCTTAGAACATGGAAGTCAAGTATGGTTCTCCTTACCGATATTTTTAATAAAGTATACGTACAAAGTTGTAACAGAGAATGGTTTGACGATTTGTAGGCCGGCAGTGGAGGGGATATGGAACCTGGAAAAGGCACAATTTCATGCTTCGATCTTTTCAATGGCATACAACTTGTCTACTTTAAGGCACGTGGCCAGGACAGTACAGCTGTCACAGAATTTTTCTTATTTAAACTTACACTCAACAGTTGTGTGGGTTAGCAACAGAATTAATTTGTACACTTCGAATAATAATTTAATTTTCCAGTGAAATATTTAAGCACTCGGCGGGGATCGAAAAAAAAATCAAATAAAAGACTTATTTTTAACGAGTTGGTGTTGGTCGTGAATCAGATTTTCTATTGAACTGGACAACAGATAAAATTGGTTTCAATTAGGTATACTTTTTTACAAAGAGAAACAAATTCATAAATAAAAAATCCAATTATTAATTTAAAAATAACATCCAATCAACGTTTTATTTTCACACACAAGCACACCCGCGCGGAAAATTACATTGTACGTATATATTGAAGGTCAGAGATTACGATTGCGTAGTTAGCAGCAATTCCAGGACGATGTACTTATTTTTAATTGCACATAGCGTCACACTCCTTTATATTATAGGAGATCGCAGATTACGATTCTCTGGTTGCCAACAATTAGAGAGTTAGGCGTTTTACACTACAAGGTAGACGAGTTCCGCTCTCGTTTGTAATTTGTTTTTATATTCAGCTATCGGGAAACTGAATACTGTTACGACGGTCCCACTATGGTACAGCGGAAAACAAATTACAGGACACCCATTAAGTCACTAATCACCAGCTTTAATTATCACAGCTAAACAGTTCGTAATTAAGAAGACAGTCTCTTACAACAAATCAATAAAAATCGTTCACATGCAATAAAAAAATGTCAACTGATATAAAACACAATTGTATTACAATCGTCTCGCACAATTATAAAACACGTAACACTTCGCCACAATACTCGAACCGCACTGAGATATATCGCAACTCAAACTCACTACTGAACGTCGCTGAGTACTTATACCCCGCTGAGGTTGCAGTTCGCTAACTGCGCGACAAGAATGCTACTAGAAAACACCAGAACATAATTGGTTGGGGCCTTACACAGAGCAGGCGCGGACCGGTATGGTCTTGGTATAGACCCGATAGTTGACGCGTAATTGTCTTTCACCGCAAAGTAGCAGCATTATGTACGCACACACACATTACAGCTGGAACATTCGATAAACTTGTAGAACGTTCCGTATTACGTACCACTTTTTTCGCATTACGTAACAATACGATGGTAACTTTAAGAACCAACAGTAGGCAGTTGGGCGTATTCCGACGACGTTGTCAAAATGGCCAGAACTAGAGTGCAGTGCGGGAATTGGAAAGCGACAAGTAATACCACTTATAAGGGAGTATCCACGTCTAGAAACACAACTCATAGCTCAATAGACACACGCAAAGTACAACTGTGATAGAGTAACCAATTTCTCACATCCAGGATAATCATAGTGTTACGAATGTCTACCGATCGTCGTATGGTACAGTGGAAAACAAAATACAAGACACCAATTAAATCACTAATCACCAGCTTTAATTATCACAATTAAACAGTTTGTAATCACCAAGATAGTCTCTTACAACAAATCAAGTAAAAATTTTTCACACGCAATAATTATGTCAACGAGTTTCGCACAATTATAAAACACGTAAAACTTTCGCCACAATACTTCGAACCGCACTGGGATAAATCGCAACTCAAAACTGAACTAAGCGTCGCTACAGTCTTGTATTTATACCCCGATGAGATTCCAGAATATTCCGTAATAGGCGTCTACTAGAAAACACTAAAGCGTAATTGATTGCGGCCTTGAACACAGCGCGCGCGGACCGGTATGGTTTGGAAAAGTCTCGTTGTGGACGCGTGACAAGTGTCACGTAATTGTCCTGCATCTCCAAGTAGCAGCAACATGTACGCACACATTACAGCCGGAGCCGATAAACACGTAGCGTGTCCTGTAATGGCGTGACAACAGTAATCCACACACGTGGGAAACACGACGAATCGCAGCTCGACAGATGTATGTTGCAAAACTTTGAAACGATAACAAATTTTTCACATTTATTACGAATCATAGCTAAGGAAATAAGACGATGAACAGCAAAATAAAACCGATCGTGCCATGCTATCAAATCACTATACTAGCAGCAGATTGTCCTTGATCAAAACTAACCCGTCACTCGAACGAAAGCCTTATAGTGCCTATTTTCACAGGCATTATGACATGGATAGGTGGTAACTCCTTGGAATTGGATGCTCGATAAAAGTGGCGAAGAGCAGTTGACATTGTCGAAGAAAAACGTACTGTCGAAAATAGTTGGAAAACGCAGTGAATAATGGAAAAAGTAGACGATGGGTCCTGGAAAATGCGAATAAGCTGGGAAATAAATGCTAATTAATAATGGGCAATCGGCAATTGGGAACTGATAATCCAAACGCTATAAGATATGTTAAGGGTACGTGCATAGGGCGGAATACTAGCATAGGAGCTTCGCGATCGCACATACCATACCGCACATGTATGAGAGGTGTGCATACCGAGGATGAAATAATGTCTGATACATGAAAATAGTGAACAGTTTCGAGTTCTGTGCATGCTGCCGTAAGCACATTTTACAGCAGAGTAGGCACCGAACTCTTTACACATTATCGGGAATTATACACTGATAGAGTTGCGTGTGGTTACAGTGCGGGAAATGCCCTTGAAGCAACCAATCGGAGATCAGAAGTATTCCACGTGCAATGTAAAACGAACATTTCCGAACAGGATCAGCGATGATACTCGTACTCTCTGGTATGCGATCTGTGTTCTGCTTCGCTAAGCACGGTGCCATATAAATACATTAGTTTGTTTTCACACTGACTGTAATCTATGCGAGTATTCTATGCTAGTATTTCGTATGCTAGTATTCCGCCCTATGCACGTACCCTAAAGCGTCAGGTAAACAAATATGACCAAGGCACGTTTAGTAAATGGAACAGACTAGATTTACTAAAACGATAAGAGAATGAAATGTAAAAGAAGCGTAAACAAACGAATGGCTGTGGGACGTGATGATTTCCAAAGCGTGGGCACCAAAAACGTTTGAGCATTATCATAACACTTACACGTAAAACAAAAAAACACTGCAAGGAAGGTACGACACGGTGAATACGCTTTTAAACTATTCAAGAGAAATATACTATGTCGGATTTATAGATTTTAACGGTTGTGAAATACAAGAAATAATGAAAACGAAAATACAGACAGTAGGCTACTACGACACTGAAATACGAAAGAGTTATATTAAAGTCTGAAAGAATTATGTTAGAATTATAAAGCGCAGCAAGAACAAGTTTCGGAATAAAGATGCTTACGAAACACTCAACATACATGTAACACCAAACGATTTGGTATTCACCGCGTTATCAGATGTCTACATGGAATAAATATATAAAATAACGTTTCTTTGGTTTAAAAACCTAAAACTTGTAACCAATGGAAACGCAGTTATGATTTAAATGACTCAAACAGTCTTTACTTTTATTAAACACGGTACTTCTCCACCTCTCCAACTCTCACGCAAACCCACCAACTTTTAAAAATTGTTGTCAGTAAAATTTTGCAGCAAACGTAAATATAGTTGAAGAACTGGCACTCGTACTTTCCTCGTTTTCGGTCGTTATCTACGACAATATTCGATTTTGATTAATCGCCAACAACAATTTTACGACAAAATTTTATGATCGAAAATATTTCTAAACATATTCTTACTAGTAAGGTCCCTGAACTGCAGATCTCGCTCACAATTTTGAACGAGATAGCCCACATTTATTATTGGATTAAATTCAATATCAGATCATTTTTCAACTATGGAGAAATTAAAAAATTGCGATACTCTACTAAACCTATTTCTTTAGTAATATAACAACTTTGGAGCACACAATCATACAATAAACGCTAAAAATTCAAAATATTTGGATTTGGGTTACAATTCCTTTCAAATTTTTTATTGGGGTCCTAAAAGTTCGAAAAGTTTCCAAAACTGAACATTACAGTCAGATGTCAGTTAAAATTGTTTTATTTTGATCCCACATTAATTTTTGCGATTCTATCAAAACTTTCATCCACTTTTTGGGCCCTGGCATCAAAAGATTTTGAAATTTCAAAAATGAACACTGAATTAAGATTGCGGTTTAAATTCCTTTTAATTCGATACCCCACACGGGCTTTTGTGATTTTTTCACAATTCAACCTCCCCTCCCCCACATCTTTGCCATCCATCTCCTTATTATTGGAGAGATTAATCTTAAAAACAATAGTGTAACGCAGGGTTGATGCGTTGATGCAGAGTTGACGACAATTGTTTGATGCGTTCAAAAGTTATCGTGAGAGATGCCAAACAGAGATAGACAGACAAATGCCAAACGGTCGAGTCAAAACTGAGAACTCTCTTCACACGTTCTAATAACAGAAACATACGGAATGCGCGCGCTGTATTAATATTGTACCTTTATCTAAATATAATTTTAACCTTCATACACAATAGTACTGGCATATATTACCTATCTATTGTAGCATTTCTCCTGTCTATAAAAGCATTCAGCGGCCCCACCAGATCTTCAGCTCATTACTACCTGTTGGTCATACAGTTCGTAATTATTTAAACAGTAGTACCACTTCACAACGACTTAAATTCTTTAAACACTTCCCTGACATATAAGTCTGTACAGTCAAGCAATTTATGTTAAAAAAAGTCTTTGTTGGCAAAAAACACTGCTATTAATAGTTAAAAAGAAACACAATTTCAAATGTAATATATAAAACGTACGTATTAGCGATTAAGAGTGAGGTGGGGGGAGTAAAACCACACACAAAAGTTGAATTTATGTACCAGCGTGTTTGTGGTCCTGTCGCCAAACGGCATGTTATGTTTTCACAATATGGCACACGGATATTAAAACCGAACACTGCAGCGGTCGCGGAACTGTGTCATTCCCGTCACTTTACCGACTGACGTGCGCGTGCGCTGTGACGTCCAAGCGCGACTGACATACGTATTCACATTACCTCGGTAAATTATACAGCGCTGTGCGCGCAATGACAGACAATAGAAAAACCATCAAAACAGGAAGAGCAAGAGAGAGGGAGCGAGCGGGCGTCGGTGCCGCGATCCACCGCGGAAGTCGACAATGAAGCAACTTGAGAGACGTGAACAGAATTGACCGGCGATTACGGATACATGCTAAAAAGACAAGGGGTCAATAACCAAGCGACCACTTACTTTTTTATACGACAAATTAACTCCTTTGCCAATTATGTACGTACTCCGTACGATAGTCTGATCGATACTACAACCGTACCGTGGCAGCGATACCAAACATTAAGTTTAGTCAATAGAGCTATGTTACGCCATCTGTATTTCGTTTAGTCAAAAGCTAACCTCACCCATAATAAATATATACATTTTATTAATGAACAGCTACTTGGTGACTCGTCTTCGTTAATAAATGTTCGCACTTCAATTTCCAGCACCTTTTGAACATTAAACCACAAGGAATATAAAAGGTATTGGAGGTAGGCCTACAACAGAAGCAACTATACAGGGCACTATAGGTTTACACACAAGGTACAATGAACGCCTATGACTTACTGTTTCTATCAGCAAGTGACAGGAGGTGAGTAGAGAAAATGAAATATGTGACGGACATATCATAAGAAAAATGCATGGAAACATAAGTAGAAAAAATGCAGTGACTTAAACACCTACTGGCGAACAAAAAAAAAAACTATAAATGCAGAAACAACAGAAGCAAATACAAAAGGTGAAAAAATTAGACAATTTAGGAGACATAAACGTAACTCTTTTTTCTGGGCCCCGCAGCAATCCTATGCGGGCCCCCTACTACCCTTACTTCATGCCTTTGTTCCTTCTTGAATACTAACTCCTCCTTATACCAGTGGCAGCTACCAAAACTATATAACTTAAAAAGGATACGTTCTCCTCAAGACTGTTTAAAATCTCTTCTTCTAAGCCTAGGCCAGTTTCATCAGTTATTTCTATAAATAGTAAAAATGTTTCATTAATTTTTAAGTTGGCCAGCCTTCTTGCTTCATCTTCACAAACTGAGACATATCTGATTATTTGACTCAGTTGATCTTTTCGGTTAATGTCTTGTGTAGTATCCATTATTACAGAAAAACTTAGCAGATTCCAACTGTTTCAAAATAATATTTTCAACTTTTTTTAGATAAAAGCTGAATGAATTCGTTTTGAATTTTTGGACTCATGTAGACCTAGTTCTCTCTGTTCTTCGGACCAGTCATTATTTCTTACAACAATGGATCGTATTTACTCAAAGGATCGATAACTGCCAAAACGTTTTCGCTATTGGGTTGGCCCGTCTTCTCTTTATGACCTCTAAAGGCTGAATTTGTAGCTGCCAAAGTCGGAGTAACATTTACAACGCGATCCAGTCCTTTGGCCCATTTATTCTTTTCCTTTCGTAACTCATAACGACGTGGCCGGTGGTCTCGGCGCATTCTTAACTGGAATCTCCGCTCTAGCGTGCAGCCAACCAAATAATGTATACTCTCAAAGTAGGCCTACATCATTACGTACTGGTGAAATAACAGTAAACAAATTAATGTATTTATTTTTTATGTTAAATACATGCAGAGAAATCTGATTTTACTTAAATTCAATTATACCCATTCTTAAAAAATTAACGGGAATGTTTGAACGGACCGCGATCAGTTGTGACACAATCGTATAAAATCCGGTCGGTTGCGATCAAGGTGGAAATTTGAACCCAGTCAATTGCGACTCGACAAACTACGAACGAAAATATCGTCCTATAATCTACAGACAGAGACTGCATCTCTCAAAGACGTGTGAAGGAATGGAGAAACGCGCCTGGAATGGTAATGGAATGCTACGACAGTTTCCATGTCTATATACTGTTACTACCAATCAACTGTCTGTGATATCGTAGAGTGAACTTTACGCTGTCGTAAAGTGGTGCACATCGTTACTAACATTTTCACGTTATTATTATAATAATACAGAAATTACCATTATAATTCTATTCATTTCAAGCCTAACCTAACCTAACCTAGCCTAACCTAACGTAACAAACGTATTGAAAGGAAGAGGTTACTCGCACTAATGAAAAGTTGCAGAATTGAAATAAGTTCGGAGTAAGAACGTTTCTAAATGGCAGATTCGGTCACTAATTGAAAGTGCGGGGCAACTGACCGCATAAGAACAGGTAAAAACGTCGTTTCGTCGCAACTGACTGAGACCGGTTTGAACGGGCCCGGCTGTTACGCCACTGGACATTATTACCAAAAACTGCGGTAATTAAACGAAGAACCCAGGATTACACTAAATAAGGCACACAATTTATACGTTATCAGGTAAACGACTCGGTGGTCGGAGAAAACTAGGCACCAGAGCAAAAACCGGATCTATTTGAGGCATTAATTACAACCACACTACTGTTACGGGTATCACGTAAATCGTGACCTTAAAACAGTGGAACAGATTATTGAACTCCAGAGAAAGTGATAGTTACGATTTTCCATTAACACTTTTATAAAACAATCGTCCTCGTGTTTCAACAGTTCTCTTACGTAATATCGACATACTATAACGGTAACAAAAGCTAAAACAACACACATTCCGCTTCGAATCAACTTGATCCCTAATTCCATAATTCTCCCTCAATCGACACCTCATTCTATGCCCTCTTCATTGAAGCCCCCGCCTATTCCTTGACGCCGCACTGACACTTCCCTCCATCTTTAGCGTCCTGCGCTACTCGACCCCGATGTGGCTGTTTTCTAGTTTGGCACTCCCATATGAATCCCCTCCGATCCTCATTTGGCTGTCCACACTACATTCACACACACACCCACACATTTTCTCTTTCTTCTGGTGCCTCCATTTTCTCCGACCCCGGCCCGCACTGGCGTACGTCTCCATATTTCTAATGCCATACGGCAGAAGGGGCCTCGTCCCCAAATCAGCCTGAGCCTGAAATCAGCCTACTGGACAGGCCTCAACAACGCGAAAAACAGGGTGTTGGTGTACCAAGCCATATCTTATGTGGTTTTCTGTGTATCATTTTTCAAATGCCTTCTCATTCTTTCTGCTACCTATCTGATGGTAGCCTGCGGACAAATGAATACCTAGGATAAGAGTCTAAGATAGCTTCGGACAGATCACGTGCAGTACTGCCCGCACTACACTATTTTCTCTGTATGCCGAGAACAACTCACATAGACAGCTCTAAACTACACAGTCGACACTGAATACTATTTTAATGCTTTGGAAATAATAATAGTAATAAAATCAAAACCGATTTCAGTGTTTACACCAACAGAATTCCTCTCTGAATACCAGCGAACAAACAACCTATGATTACGGCGTATTTTCAATCGCGTTTTTGTTGAGATATTTTCAACTTCAATTTATTTGCTTTGGGAAAAACCGTATACAGGTGAAAATATATTTGCAACGGAATTCGAAAAGCACTGGCAACAAATATTTACTGCAAATGGAGTGAAAATATTCCCTACGGTTATCGAAATGTTCATTAAAAAACGAAACAGTAGCATACATATTTTTTTTTAAATACCGATTTGCAATCTTTTCAATACATTTTTGTTTTGTACTTCACAGTTTTTAGTTTATTCTAAAGAAATAAAATGTTTATTTATCGTACAAAAATGTTAATAAAAGACGCATGCCCCTCTCCAATGTGACTGTCTATTGATAGTCATCAAAGGATATGTGTCTCCCTGTCCTGTACACCGTCTTTCAGCTCTTTATATTTTCCCGACCAATTATTATCATTCTCTTTGGTTACAATAACCACGTCCCAATATGTGCCATATCCACTTCGTCTTCGTCCATAACGTAACACGTATCTTACGGCCTTCTTCAAATCTCTTCTGTACCCCCTCGTTGGTCATTCCGTCTTTCCAACTGATTTTCAGCACCCTCTTCTACATCCACATTTTAAAAACTTTTCAACAATTTAATTCTCTTTGCGGTAATGTCACTGTTTTCGTAGCATCCTATACTATGCTCCAGACATAACACCGCAAACCTCTTTCTCTGACGAAGTGGTATACTTCTATAAACCGGTAAACATTAAATTTGTTGAACGGTGTTTTTCACTCGTAATAGTACAACTCACACTTCATTCAATACTTCTTCCTCTCTAATACGTTAAAAACGAAAACCGAAAATCGTACAATTAACCCCTAATTCATCACTTCTTCTTCCCTAATACAGTAAAAACGAAAACCGAAGCCAAGTATTGGGAATTCGTCTTGATCAACGCTTCACTCGGAAACGACACGCCCAATTTTAAACGAAGGCGATGGGACATCAGATTCAAGGAACTGTACGGGTTCCTCCAGAGAAGATCTCAATTATCGGTGGAAATAAGGTGCTGATTTAAAAAACAGCGATAAAACCTATTTGTCCTGCAGGAATCGTAGTCGAAAGTTCTTCGCGCATCGGTGGACATCTCGCGGTATTACATCTCGAAGAAGAAGAAGAAGAAGAAGAAGAAGAAGAAGAAGAAGAAGAAGAAGAGGAGGAGGAGGAGGAGGAGGAGGAGGAGGAGGAGGAGGAGGAGGAGGAGGAGGAGCCCTTTTTAACCACATTTTTTCTGCCAATATGTCGTTGCCAAAAAAAGTTTAATTATTTTACTTTTGCACAGTACAATATATAGGTATCTCGGTCAGAGTGCATACATTAAATGTCGTGCATAACGACGTGATGTGAGCCAAGTGCAAGGGGGGTCATGATTCGGAGTCGGACAATAGACTGCCTAATAAATTATCGGGAAGGTTAATTAGGTTACACCGGCCAGATAACACACAGATGTAAGGACGGGCAGTACCGCTTAGGGACCACTTAACGGGGTAACGTACGTATATCGATTGTACACACGAGACTACGGATAACAAGGCGCTGTTACACGAACCCAAATGGTACACTACGAGAAATCCACATCTGACTTCATAATCAACTGTACACACCGCCACCGTTTCATGTAAGTTACGAATATTTAATTTCAAACTGAAATAAAAAATACGATTAACAAGTCGATCACAACATGCGTTCATTCAGTGAATTCAATTGTAGTGAAGGTAAATACCTGCGACGTTTTACGTTTTAACAAGAGTAAAGTACTGAAAAAAACATTTAAACTTTTTCAAACAATGGCAATTGTTGAAAATAAAATAATTTTGTTGCCAGGCAACCAGGTTGTTCGGTTAGGAGGGAGGGGTAGTTTACCTGCATTGTTCTGTGTTTTAAGAGAAGAGTAAAGTACTCAATTTTAATAAATAGATGCCCCGAAAGTAAAGACATTAATCCACTGTAAAATGGTAAATAATTATAAAATGGTAGTTGAAGGGGAGGGGCGATTTTTTGAAAATTGCTGTGCTGAAATCAAGTAAAGTACGAATTTTTGAAGAATAAGATACCTTAGAAATTATATAAGATAAAACTATAAAGTGTACATATCATTAATGGTGGGGATCGGTTGCGGAGGAGGGATGGTTATCCGCGTAGTTTAATTTCTTTATAAGAAAAAAGTTCCTAATTTTTATAGATAAAGTGACTCGAAAATAGCTCTCACGACCGAAGGCGTCATGCGACGCTTCGGCAGCACTCACGGCGGCCATTTTCAATGGCGCGGGAACTAGGTATTAACGCCCGCTAGAGAATAATTTGAATAAAACGTCTGGTGTTTTAACAAATGTTAATATTAGACCACGGACTAATAGCCCAGTAAACATGTTTGTTCTCCAAAATGACTTAGCTAATTGGCAGAAAATGCCAGTTGTGATGAGATAGCAAGCTTATGATACACAAAGGTATTTTTTAATTCGACCTGAATATACGAAGTCGAACTGCGGGGCCGTACCAAATTAAATTATGCAACACAAAATTATTCCAACTCTTACAACGGAAACAGCTCCACGACCCGTTGTACGTTTCCAAGCAAACGCTTCAGGAAGAGTACAAGACGCCATTGATCAATAGACATAATTAAACATACCCTGTACGGCACAAAACTCGGGTTACAATCCATGAAAATCAACTGACAGGATCCCTGATAGAGAAGAACTGTTAGCGGACAACATTCCCCTCAAGACACGATCATACCTCACACTTAATTGATACTCTTTATGTTGTTTAATGAGTAGATTGTAAATTTAAAAATTAAATAAATAAATAAATAAGTCCGTATACTATACTTTCTGAACATCTGACATCTGGAGTAACACAAGTTAATTTTTTAGAGGACACAGCCAGTAGAACAGGCTTAAGAATTTCTGCAGAAAAAAAAACAAATTTCTCACGAACATTAAATATGCGCCAAAATTCCTGGTAACAGATATTGGTCGAATAGAGAGGATTCGAAAATTTCAGTGTCTAGGAGAAATAATTCAAGAGAATGGTTTAGAAAAATCTGTTACAGATGAAAGGATTCATAAGATCGGAAGGGCATATGGTATAACTAAAGATATTTACAATAAAAAGCGCATATCTAAAAATGCGAAAATAAGGCATTACAGTACAGTAGTGAAGCCAGAATGCCATACGCAAGTGAATGTCTAGCATTGCATTATAATTTAGACAAACTAGAACTATTGGAAATACGAATTATTAGGAAAATATTAGGCTCACGAAAAACTTCAGAAGGTTGAAAATTAAGAAGTAATGATGAAATATATCAAAGTATATAAAGTATAACAGAAACAATGAGAAAAAGAAGACTAGTATTTTGTGGACATTTATATAGAATGGACGACAATAGGTTAACAAAGCAGATCTTCAAATATCTGTGGGAGAAGAAGTCAACATCAAGTTGGATTAAAGAAGTCCAAAAGGATTTAGAAAAAAAATAATATACACGCAGTAGAAGCAATTGAAAGAGAAGTTTTTCGGGCAAAAGTGTTAAAAATGGAAGGAGTCCAGGGTAGGAGAGAGAAAAACGCCAGTTCAAAGTGGACTGAAGACAGGAAGAAGAGACACAGTAAAAATAAGAAAGAATATTGGAGAAAAAGAAAAGAATAAAGAATTGAAATTGGCATGTGGTCCTTAGATGGCCGATACAAAAAAAAGGAAGTTTGTACTGTACTACTCAAAACGTTTCGTTTACATTTTGATACCCCTCGTGTGACGACCACTGGACACCAGACAAGTGGGGCGCCGCAACGGGACCACTTAACTTCGTCGTTGTACCTTGTATCGACTGTAAGCCTACATCTTGTAATATACGCCTACGGTACATGGAATGTGAAAAAACGCGTTCACAAGGCGACAAGACGCCTTTCTGACACTTCCATTATCGCCTGTCCACAAGTAGACCCCCTACTGGTCGGTTAATGAGCGTCACTGAGCGTTGCTAAGAAACAAATACACGCTTACTAAAAAACTACTTCCCTATAGGCTATGCACGTAGGGTGATTTTGAAACACGAAATAATAAAATTCTTATATATTTCTCTCAACCAATGAGCAGGAGGAAACGTCGTGGCAAAGCGGCTAGCGTGTGGCGCTGTCGGCATGGATTCGATTCCCATCGGGGTCATATGATTTAGATACGGCCTTCTCCCCACCTCGCCGATATTTCCTGACTAGTGTAAGGACTCTAGGGTTATGGAAATCTGACGGGGCCATCTAATCAGACAGTCTGCTTTAGTCGTAAACGATCGCATTTACGTCCTTAAAAGAGTCGCTTATTGCTCCAAAATACAATGACTGCAGGTATAACAGGTAAAATTTAGAATGGCCCCGTGAAATTGTCTGAGTATATTTTAAAATAAAATGAATGTACTCGGATTGAACAGTAACTATTCTGTTACTGTTTGTCCTAACAAAATAAGACTAACGTCTTTAAGTACTTACCATATGTTTTTCTTAACGGCTTCTGTAGAATGCATCTCTACGCGCTTAAGATAATATGGAAAGATACTGATTATTTTTTGGTTCCACCAACACCCAACGAATCTTACTTAGTCGCCCGCGATTTTATTTCCGTCTACCGAATGCACTTTCATCAACTTCGACAGTTTGCCCTGAATTTTCAATCAGACACACAACAAGAATTTCACTGAAAGAATATATTAATTTTCTTGTCGTTGGTTGTTACAAACCAGTCTCTCACAATGACAGAAAAAGGAGACTTCAAAATCCACGCAATTAAAACGGACAACAAGGTGACGGGAAGAACGCGTGAAGTCCAAAGATAGTACTGACCCGCACATGTTTTTTCACTCTACAGTTTTTTCCCGCGCATCCGTAAATCAGGTTTCCATTTATCCCGTAATTAAATGCATGTTTATTCCACACTTTACTCAGTCAGTTGATTTTTTCATAAGCTTCCAGTCTTCAGCACAGTTTTTAAGGCCTCTCGTCAGTATATAATTTATCAATGAATCTATACTGTTGAAATCCATCTCGCTGTTCAGTTTACCGCTTAAAATTTGATGTAATAAAACGCAAAAACGCACTGGTACTAGATTACACACTGTAGTTTTAATGCTCTACGCTTCAAGAAAACACGATGTTGGTAGAACACTTTACAGCGACTAAATAAAATGGCCTTTAAGAAACTAGTCGGAACCACGTTGGGGATTCCTTAAATATGTATGAATAGACTTGCTGAGGTGCAATGAAAATAAACAACAGGCGACCGTTTCTAAGGTTGTTAACGTAGTAGGAAGGTAGTCTGATACGATGGCCTTGTCAGGTTTCCATAACCCGTCCTCCACAACTATACCGGTTGGATATGGAAGGAAGAAGACATCTGAATGTCACAACAATGCTTAGTTCAGTTTGCATTTAGTTGCCGTCTTTTACTATGCGTGCTGAGATTGTCACCAAGAGTCGAACTGTTACAATCATTGTATTTACTTATTAAACGTTACATTTTTTCAACCATGAATTTTGTTTTCTTTAAACAATAAACTACGAAACCGAACATCCTTACCTAACCTCACGCATTAACACATTACATATTTTCGCATTACTTTCAGCAATAAAATCATTTACACTAGGCACATTTCTTCTTCTTCTTCTTCTTCTTCTTCTTCTTCTTCTTCTTCTTCTTCTTCTTCTTCACTGCGCGGTGTAGCGATACTATTGCGTACTCAAATCGTCGAAAATGTAGTGAGGTACGGTTATCGGGAGAGTACCCGTGAGGTCGTATTGTACAATTAAATAGACAAAATTTGCTATGGAGGGAAACCACCGGAAACTGATTGAGAAGGAATTCGATGAGAAGCGATCAGCACAGCGTTAATTGAATGTACGCAATACGAATACAGTGATAATGATCAGGTGGCTTTCATTATCCGCAGGAAACAGTTTCGCGTAAATTCGCGACCACGCGCAGCAAACGGAAACGGTCACGATCCATCGACCGGACTTGACATCGGACACCTATCATTAATTAAGTCTTTCCGATCGGTTCCTACGTTTTAATTAAACTTTTTTTTTTATTGTTTCGAACGATGCGCGCGACGGTAATTGGAATTTACAGATTATACTCAATTACACAGACGGAGGACACCGTTATAACGAGTGGAGGCGTTCCGTTCTGCGGTCGTCGGTTCAATCACGACGATTAATATGAGAACTTGATCGAAATGACGTTGGAATCGCGCTTCCATTGACACGCCACGCGTTCGACACTCTCATCACGGTTCGCTACTCTAACGAGTTACCTGTTGAAAGCAAATATGCATCAACTCGTACACACAGAATGACTAAGTTCACGTTTACCTGTTTCAGTATTTATAATATATCCAGGAAAGTCGAGAGTTTAATGATGAAATACACCTAGCGTTCGCTGAAAAAAATCAAAGGCCGGACTTACGATAAATACATTTATTATAAAATGTAAAAAATGTTTCACATACATTTACCGTTAAACAATTTTTTAAACCAGCACTTAAAACTTAAACATGATAGTTAATTATTTTACCCAAGTAAGATTACTCATACGACCCGCTTCCCTCATGTTCACATGTTGTTATAATATAAATAAAATTAAGAAGTCAGATGTTGGCTAGTTACAACTAATCCTACTAAATGTTTGTTTGTTATATAAACATCCCGTATTCTTTACGGGATCAGTAGCCTAATACATTGTAACGAGCAGAAAATTTTAAAATTTTTTAAATTCTCACCTCGGCAGAGTACGTTCACACGAGACAAGTGTCAACGACTTATGGTGGAGCAATAAATAAGGAGTAATGAGAAGGTGTCAGTGAAGCGTTGCTGACTTGACAATAGAAACGCATTAAGTGCAATCCAACTATAGAATTTGGTGGCGTAAGATGACAGGGAAAGTTTCGTCCAGAATTATTGCTCTCCGCAGCTGTAACAAAGTAAGAAGGACATTCACACCCGTACCAAGAATTGTAGCAGATGTGGCCGTGTTACGTCCGTAGACGATAAGCGACAAAAACAAGTGATGCTCCATACTACAATGAAACGGATACGCTGCACCTTAAGTAACAATACTGGAAGATAGGCTGACAAAAACTAAAGTCATGTTACACAGCTGGAGGTATCGTCTAATTGACAGACAAGAATTTACGAAGGGAAAGTTGGGGTAACTTCAACGACCAGCAGATGTTCGAAATTAGTAATAGCCAGAAAAAAGGGGTTAGAGCATAGAACAATACGCCAGGAAGACTGTAAGTACAGATAATGGGAATCTATAGAAACGCAGAGTTTACTCAGACAATAGGCTGATAGACAAGATGTTTATAGCCGTAGTTTCTTCGAAGCGGGTCAACGATCGTCAAGCTAGAGAGCAGGGAGACCTAAGGACCTATCAGAGACCTTCAGCCAGCGAGAAATTTGATGGTGAGGGATGTTTCCATAGCAACTGAGACGAAGAACCTATCGGAAGAACTATGACGTAGGATTTTGACAGAGTGGGACAGTATTTTCCGAGAAAATCAAAAACTGACCAATCTCGAAAAGAAGTGGGCGTGAAGCGCGCCAGAGACAAAATTTTGAGTAGGGACGAATTAATAAAACTAGCTGTCCAGGAAGACGGGGAGGCAGTCATACTCAATTTTTTAGGCAGTCATACTCAATTTTTTAGGCAGTCATACTCAATTTTTAGACAGTCAACACTCAAATTTCGAATAGTTATACTAAAGCCTTTACAGTTAGAATTTTCAGACAGTTTACATTTCAATTATCAAGTAGTTTAACTACAAGTGCGAGAGACGGTATATTATAAACTTCCCATTGTTTACTCAAATCATTCGGAAGTTAGATAAATAACAAGGAACTTAAAACTTAATAATACATTCATATCGCGGTAGTGAACGTTACCGGAGTGCGCAGTAACGGACTTAGTGAAATTTACACCAAGTGAACAATCAGACCGTTACACTAACAGACAGCATCACTAAACGATATACAAATTATTGGAACTTAGTATTGTGTATCAACAACATAATGAACACGAAACATTAAACAAACTAATCAATTATAGGATCGTTTGTGGAAGCAGCGACAAATGAAACTAGACATGTATATTGACTTTAAAACGAACACACAGCAAACACAGTAAGATAGAACATTGATTGAACACTGAACTTCAATTACCCACACATATACAAACACCTACACGAGTGGTCGGAAGAATAAAGTGATAAGTGGCAGTGATAAAACAACTTACTACGGAATGTATCTACGAGCCATCTCCATCACCAGAACGAGACTTCATCAACAACTAATGGATATTCAATAACCAAGTAACCATTATTATAATTACTTCTAATTTGTAACTTCTACTGACCTGGTTTCTTTCAAAGAATTCACACCTGAGAAAATTATTAAGAAAAGTAATGAATAAATCCGAATAAAGTAGTTAATTAACACATAAACAAAAGCTTATTTGGGATTTAATGAACGCATTAAATAAGTAGAATATTGAATTGTAACATCATTTGATTTATATATGTATGTATGTTTTCTTTGTTTCAGCATATATTAAGATATATCTTTGTTTATTATAAATATGTATGTATTTCAGGTACAGCGACGTAACCTATGTACTATTATAATATGTCATAAATGATAATTAAACTAGTATTTTAGTTAATCAGAAACATGCGTTCATTATTACCAATGCAACCCAAATATTAACCTAAAGTTTGAAAGAATGCAAATAGATTTTAAGAGTTTCTTATGTTCAATTAAACAAATGATATCACGTATGTGTTGATGAGCATAGACAGTTAGAATCATCATTAAGATTAAATTATACACATACATGTCAGAGATTGATAATTTTATATATTTAATAATTAATTTATTGTGCTATCAATACGCATATAAAATTATTGTTATAACATTATTTTGATTTTAATTTAATACGACTAGACAATTACTCAGAAGTAACTTTTGCACTGCCATTTTGCAGAATCGATGTTGCTCTCCAAGTCGATACTTGCTCGGAATGTACGTGTTATCAATGAGACGATACAACGCGCGCACGAACACACACGCGCGCGCGCGCGACAGATTATACCAAACAAAGAAGTATTTTGTCCGCTTTAATCTTCGAGTCCTACTTAATTAATGTACAGACAATGTTCGAATCTTACTGGCCGATCAAGGGGGGTTCTAATTTTTCCATAAATGTGTACATAAAGCTAAATTCTATTCTAGGTGTGCGTGCTTCTCTATCTGCGATATTGTAGTATGAAGGTCTGGACAGTAATGTGGTAATTTTCGCATTAATAGGTTGGCTAATCTGTGCTTTCTGATATTGCGCTATCATGTTTATACAACGTTCAACGTTACAGTTGTCCGAGCTACGGCAGGCGGCAGACGTCATACGTTTGCTTGCTTGTTCTGTCATCATTCATTTTTCTTGTCGTCAGACAATCATTGTAGGCCTTAGGCCACGACACATATTGCATACTTGCAATACATTGCTAATTCTATTTCATGTAGCTTGAGTGCCGCGTACTCGCGCCTCAAGTCTTACGACAATTCATACGACATCGTCTAGGCCTTAGGCCTTAACGTTTTAATCTGAGTGCCGCACATTTGCGCCTCATTTAACATGTAGCGTTCTTAACGACTCTGTTTATTCAAAATCAAATTGTTCAGACTTAGCCAATCTCAACACCATGATATAAGTGTACAGAACTTAATAAATGTATTATACAGTCCACTATCGTCATTATTCTGCATCCTGGCAATAGCACCACAAGCATCATTCTTCCTAACATTAACATTTTTTTTGGTCCTATCGGGCCGCATCTTAACAAGGTCTGTAATATCAGTTAAAATTTTATTAAGAAGAAAGCTATAAGAATAACTAACTAGTGCAGAAAGATGTATGCTTGCTTTTTATTTTAATTGTTTATTATTTTATTATAATTTTTTGAGGACATATTTAGCTACAGTGGACCGTATCCAGAGAAAACCATTGAAAGGTAGTCTTTTATAGCCTTTTATGCTTAATATCATACTTTACTTCCTGGAATCATTATGAACTTCCTAAAACCACTGTTTCTCCTAGCAAATGTCACTTCGAACAAGTGTCACAACTTCACAAATTAGATGATCACACAAAAGTAATATCAGTGACACTGATATCTTCTTGATATAGTCGAAAATATAAACAGGCTAAAAAAAAGAAGAGTGTTAAATCCGCTTAAGTGATCGGAACTGTAGATTACCTTTATCCGTTCCTGCAGTACAATTTCGATGTTTTTAATATGTGACTGTATCGATATATTACGTTGTGAAAAAGAAGAAGTGTACTAATGGTAAATTGTCCTATTTCTTAATGCAAAGCTCAAGTACGTGCCGTTTTCATTTGTGAGGTTAGGGTGACAATGGTTTTTAGATTACTGCTGAAATAAATAAAAGCCATGGTTGAGGAAAACATACCGTTTAATGTGTATATACAATGCTTCTAACACAGTAATACTTAAAACAAATAATCTAACGTTTTTGATTTGACAAATTGACAAAACTACAACAGCAAATTTAAACTGAAAAATGCAAATATTTATGGTTAACGGAAACACACAAAAAACAATGTATTAAGAAATAACAACATACGCTCTACATATTGTACATAATGGACGTTTCTTTTCGGTTAGCCACAAAACGAGTACTTGTTGGAACACGAATATTACCGAAAAAACGAGTTCTGCCACAAAATAGGCAACGGGTGACCCTTGGGCTACTCTGCCTTACTTTCTTGTTCGGTGGTTTTTCAGTGATCTATTCACAGAACGAGTATTAAAGAGAAAACAAATACTACTGGGAAAACGAGTTCCACTGAAAACCGAGTTCTGCCACAAAAAAAGGAGACATGTAGGCCTACATATAGTAATAAGAAAGGCGTGGCCTTTGGGCACCCCGGCTTACTTTCGAGTTGGGTTTATTCGTAGTTTCCCCCCAAAAAACGAGTTTTACATTACACACGTATCGCTTTCCATGCACAATTTCAGTTCTCATGTTAACCTAACAACATCAACGTTTGGCGTCACAGGTACGCAAGTGTGATATACTACTGCTACGATCATTTTTCATTAAAAAAAGGACTAAGAACACACACTGCAATCGCCAGCCAACTATTTTGCAACATACAAAATTAAAATTTGTATAATTCTTTCATCTATATAAAATTATGTACAATATTCATTAAAGATCGAAGCCAAACAATCGAATAATCGAAATATCGAAAATGACTGCAGTAACGGATAAGGTACGGTATCAAGTGATTTAACAACTCAGTAAAGTCAATCATAACAGTGTAGACGATATGTAAAGCACGAGTTGTGTTACTGGGGTGAAATTGGTGAAGCGCTCTCTACCGTGAACAGACAGAATTAGTACCGTATCGCAGACTGTGTATTTTATTGTGGAAAAACTTGGAAAGCGATATGTGAACCTGTTCACTCGGTATCGCGCGTCATTTGTTTCACACATCTTTAGCACAAACGAGCCTGACAATATTAACGACGCAAACAAACGCCGCTATACAATATCACGGAGAACGTCCTGTCGTGTTTTATTGGTATTTGCCTTCAGTCTGGCTGCTGACACGTTACCCTAGTCCTCGCTTGCACGCTAAACCAAGTACTTCGTCGCGACGCCCTGTGAACGTAGAGCCTATTAGCGATCGATCATCGATTGACATGGCTTTTCAAGGTCGGCTGCCCCACATACAATCGCTGCCTCTGCATAGGATTCACACAAAATTATGCCACTTTTCACATTCAACGTTAATTTTTCCCGTTAATTATAAACGATTAAGCACACGATATTTAAATACCACTTTAACAGTTACTTTGAAAAAAATGTAATTAATTTACAAGTCGGAACAAAATTATTGATTAAGGTATTTTTATAAAATTGTTAGCTGGAACGTGGTATTATTATAAAATTAATATTATAATTTTTTTGTTTCAAAATTATTATTTGACTTATGAGTTCAAAAGCCAAATTTTCTTTACTGTACGCTAGCCTCAAATTAAAAAAAGTATGGAGAACCATACATGACTTCACTGTTCTCAGATTTAGCCTATATTTTAAAATCATTAATTATAAATTGAAAAATTTAACAAGTTTCACAAACTGAAGTGAAGTGAAATATTTCCATAGAAAGTATTTCTTTGTTGCCAATAACGTAGTACACATATAAAAAATTACCTCATCACCCTTCAACTCTCATTTTCAGTTATAAAAAAATAACCACGTTCCCCCTTCAACTACCCTGTTCATTTATAGATATTTCATGTACCTGTCTACAGTAGATTATTATGAACTTCTATTCGGGATACTTTATCAAAATTAAGTAGGGGAACCCGCGGCACAACGGGGTACCGGGGCGGAATGAAGTTCGAGGTTTTTCGGTGTCAAGGAGGTGCTGCCAGCGAGCGGCAATAAGTAGAACTAGACCAACCTGTTGCTGCTCAACTACGGCAGCCATGTTAGTCTAGTTTTCTTGACCGTTGGTGATTGAAGTTTTCGTTGTGTGATTTTTTGCTCCTGTATTGTAACTTCTGATGATTTTGTAACCAAGGTAAGGTATACATACTTGTTTACATTACAACTACAGTTAGTACATGCTTGAAGTACGTTTAATTGTCTTTAGTTTCGTGTAGTTAAACGTTTGTTTACGTATCTTTCTTGAGTGACCTTACCCTCCCTAATCTAAATCATGTCCCTGGGGCGGAACGGGTGGGGCGGAATGGGGAAGTACCCCATTCCGCCCCGCAATGTTTTTTAACTAAGAGATCGTTTTTAGTACGCCCCTAATTTTTTTTTTCTTTCGATTTCAGATGGTTCGAGACTATAAGAAAAAAACAAATAGGCAATCATGGTCTACTGAGGCAATGAACAATGCTGTCGAGGCGGTTATTTCTGGCCAATCTGGGGATTTGAAGGCTTCGAACCAATTTGATGTTCCCCAGTCTACTCTGGAAAGATACGTTAAAAAAAGAAAGGAAAACCCTGACTACAAGATTGATAAAACGGCTGGAAAATTTAAAAATGTATTTACGGAAGAGCAGGAACTTGAGCTCGTTAACTACTTAAAAACTATGGAGGCTAGGTTATTTGGTCTAACAATGAAAGACTTGCGTAGCTTAGCTTATCAGTTGGCTGTAAGAAATGGCATTGGTCACAGATTTCAAAATGGAATCGCAGGCCAAGATTGGGTTAATGGATTCCTTAAGAGACATCCTACTTTATCTGTTCGCAAACCCGAAGCAACATCTGGTGCAAGAGCCATGGGCTTTAATAAAGTAGCTGTAGATTTCGTTTTCGTTGCTAACGAATTTACTCGACAAGCACAAACTAACGGCTTCTCAAATATTTAATTGCGACGAAACGGGCGTTTCAGTGAACCCTAAAAACCAATCAAAGATCACAGCTTGCAAGGGGAAACGTCAAGTCGGATCGTTAACATCCGCAGAAAGGGGCGAAACTGTAACCTGCCTTACTTGTATGTCGGCAAGTGGAGCTTACATGCCCCAGATGCTCATTTTTCCTCGAAAGAAGAAGCAGAAAGAATTTGAGTTAGGATTGCCACCAGGAGGTTGGGCTGAGGTGCTGAGGTGGATGAGCTTCGAAAATGGCTACGAAGCAACCCAGGGAAAGTCGTAACTCTCTTTCAAATTGCAACGCTTTTTGGATCAGCTTTTATCCAAAGCGCAACAATGAAAACTGCTATTAATAGTTTCCAAGCTACAGGAATATGGCCAACTGACCCATCCATATTCACCGACGCCGATTTTCTCCCAGCAGACACAACTGACATCGGACTTGGTAGGCCTTCAAGTGAAGAGGTGATCATATCCGGAGCTGAACAATTGGAATTGCCTTCGCCTAGCACACCAGTTAAAAAAGACATGCCTATCAGGTTGGATGATAAAGCTGGCGAGGTTTCAGCCAACTCTAATGATGACACGGCGGCTAAGAAGGTCCGATTTAATGAGGCTAATTGTGCCACTCCTGGGTGCTCTTGGATGACAACTGACAACAGGGCCTCTTCATTTCATGTTTCACCTGAAATTCTAATGCCTATTCCAAAAGTTAAAGAAAGCGCGAAAGGGACGAATCGGAAGAGGGGGAAGACCGCTGTCTTAACAGATTCCCCATACAAAAAAGAGTTAGAAGCCGCTATTAAGGAAAAAGAGGAAAAGAACTTTGCCAAAGAAGAAAGAGCAAGGATAAAACTATTTAAAAAAGAGAATAAAATTAAGAATGGAAAAAACAAAGGAAAGTGCCTGAAGATAAATGGAAAAAGAAGGAGCTGAAGAGAGAGCCCAAAACTAACGAGAGTGATTCTGAGGATTGTTCTGACTGTGAATGTTTATACTGCGGTGAATTTTACTCAAAGTCAGTTGAAGGTTGGGTCGCTTGTTCCATGTGCAAAAAATGGGCACACAATTTCTGTGCGCGAATAGATAGCGAAGATGATGAGGCTGTCCAAGTGTGTGAATTTTGTGAATAGGCTTAAGAAAAGGACACAATCAATGAAAACTGTAGTTAAACCTTTATAGTCACTTAAAACTAAATAAATATAGAGCAAACTTATTTTTTCTGCATTTCCACTAGTTTTGTATGTTTTTATAATTACTTGTCCTTACCACCCCGTTCTGCCCGCCCCATGCCCGGGGCAGAACGGGGCAAATGACATAATTTTGTTTTTGAAAAAAAAATTGTTCTTTTGTTTTCTTACAATATTGTTGTATTTTTGTGATTATTACATTATAATGTGTTCATAGAAAAATTTGCAGCTTTCTTAATTAACCCTTTTGTATTTTTAAAACACATTTTCAACTTGGTACCCCGTTCTGCACCGGGTTCCCCTACTTTACTCTTTTTAAAACGTGAAACGTTGCTGGTAAACTACCCCTTCCCCTTAACCGATCTTCACCAAAATCAACAGGCCTTGGGTCCTCTACAACTCGGGAACATATGCAAAAAATTATTTGATTCTGTTTGAATTTGCGGCAGGATAAATAAAGTATCCTGAATACAAAGTCATAATAATCTACTGTAGAAAGGTAGATGAAATATCTATAAATTAAAATGGTAGTGGAAGGGAGGGGTAATTTTCCGAAAACTACCTTTTTGATATCGGATAAAGTACTTCATTTTGAAGGATAAGATACCTCAATAATTACATATAATGAAACTGTTACTCAATAAAAGTGTAAATATAAAAAATTGAGTTGTTCGGTTGAGAGGGAGGGGTAGTTTACTAGCAATGTTTTGTGCTTTAACAAGAGTAAAGGACTTAATTTTGATAAATAGAGTATCCTGAAAAGAGGATCATAATAATTCACTGTAAAAAGGTAGATGAAATATGTATAAATGAAAACGGTAGTTGAAGTGGCAGGGGGTTATTTTTTAAAAATTACTTTGCTGATATGAAGTAAAGTACGAGTATTTAATTTTGAAGGATAACATACCTTAGCTAACATATGATAAAACTATTACTCTATGAAAGTGTACATATCATTAATGGTGGGGATCGGTTGCGGAGGAGGGATGATTATCTGCATAGTTCAGTTTCTTTATAAGAATAAAGTACCTAATTTTTATAAAGTAACTCGAAAATAACATTATATATATGAAAAGACTACCCCATAATAACGAAAATATCTATAAATAGTGAAAATAGTTTGAAGATGGGGGATTTTTTTTTAGAAATTATCGAACCGAATTCAAGTAAATATAAATCTTAGAACATGGAAGTCATGTATGGTTCCCCACACCGATATTTTCTGTTTCCTGATCAGATTAGCTGTCAAGTGGTACAGTGGCACAGCTACCGGACATTACCCCGCTACTCAAGTGCTTAATGTTCCCGACAATTGACGCTAATCTGTCTTCACAACGACGGGAGTGTTGTTGTACGGTACCCGCTTGAGAACGCTCTGCTTTATAAGTTTACTGTTTGTGTGTTGTCCTTGGATTGCGTTGACTTATTCTCTTAAACTTACTGACGACATCCTAACGATACGTTTTTTGTGGAACACTATATTTAAATACTATACGAAGACTGAATATAAAAATGGCACACGGAACTAGATTACAAAGTATGGCGTGAGTCCAGCGCAAATGGAGAATAAAATGCAGTTCTTTGGCCATGTATGAATCTTCATTAATTTCAAGTGTTTACAATTTACCTGGGTTTTTAGGTTACCGTGGTCAGTTGCGACTAAATCGTATAAAACCCGGTCAGTTGCGATCAATTGCATTTTCATGTTATTAAAATAATACAGAAGTTGCCATTATACTTCTATTCATTCCTAGCTTAACCTAACCTGACCTGACCTAACCTAACCTAACTTAACGTAACAAAAATACTGATAGAATGAAGTTACTTGCACAAATGAAAACTAGGAGAATTTAAATCTCATCGAAGTGCAAAACAAAAATATTGAAAGAAAGAGGTTACTCGCACAAATGGAAAGTTGCAGAATTGAAATCTCAGAGGCATATATCAGAAATATCGAAGTTCACATTAGGAACATTTCTAAACGACAGATTCGGTCAGTAAGTAATAGTGCGGGGCGCAATTGATCGCATAAGAACAGGTAAAAACGTTGTTTCGTCGTAACTGACCGAGAGCGGGCCAAAAGAAAGCGCCCTCGTTTGGCTAAGAGGCTCTTCACGTCCTTCACCAAAGGGGTGAGAAATGTCGAGGATTGATAACGAACGAGCCCTTTAGATGAATGTCAGAACAGAAAAACGATGGCAGACCGATAAAACAGAACACAGTATTCCAGAAAATAAGGTAGATATGTTTCCATTTTATTAATTGTCTTTACTGGAAGGCAAAAGACATCAAGCTATATAGTAGAGGGAAACTGCCGGTTCTAACTCACAAAGGAATGCCGCCTTTCTTAAAAAACAATAAAAAACACTAAAAAACATGATCTAAGAGATGACGCCGCCACCGCTGGACCCGCAGCATCCCAATGGACCACAGCACCGCGAATTTCCGCGAATAAATTTTTTTATTTTTTTAATTAAATTGATTTGCATATCAAGGGGGTGGGATGAGGTTCAATGGACCACCAGCACCCGTGAATATAATTTTTTATTTTTTTAATAAAGCTGATTTGCATATCAGGGGGTGGTGGTGGGTGGGAGGTTTTTTTATTTCATATCAGTGGGTGGTGGTGGGTGGGAGGTTCCAACTCGATGCATTATAGTGTATATTAAAATATATGATCAGGTGTACCAACCTTTGCATGAGTTCAAATTTGTCGTGTGTTATAATGTATATTAAATCTATATGATCAGGTTTACCAACCTTTGTATTATTATTATAGTGTATAGATATTTTATATGAGCAGGTTTGTCAACATTTTCTGTGGCGGGGGGGAGGGAAATTCAAATATGTGTTATATAGTGTATATATTAAAATATATGATCAGGGTTACCAATCTTACATTATTGTGTATAGAGCAGATCTGCCAACATTTTTTTCTCTTCTGTGGTGGGAAATTCAAACTATATGATCATGATTGTTACTCTCTCTCTCTCTCTCTCTCTCTCTCTCTCTCTCTCTCTCTCTCTCTCTCTCTCTCTCTCTCTCTCACATTTGAATGTATGTAAAACTATCTCTCTCTCTCTCTCTCTCTCTCACTCTCTCTTGTTGTCAAACATTATGTTCAAACCGTTTCTCCACTCCCTCTCTCTCTTTCTCTCTCTCTCTCTCTCTCTCTCACTGTGTACATTG
This sequence comes from Magicicada septendecula, assembly GCA_034769895.1. Lineage (NCBI taxonomy): Eukaryota > Metazoa > Arthropoda > Insecta > Hemiptera > Cicadidae > Magicicada > Magicicada septendecula. The sequence goes on along the minus strand of CM068374.1, from coordinate 356,667,698 downwards.
AGTAGAGTAGTCGGTGTGATGAGTAAATAATTTTAGCTCTCTCTCTCTCTCTCTCTCTCTCTCGTTGTGTATGTCTCTCTCTCGTTGTCAAACGTTATGTTCAAACCGTTTCTCCTCTCTGTGGTCATTACCGCGCACGTATATGAAATTAGAAAGTTTATATTTATTCGACAAATATTAACGCCCCCCTCTCTCTCTCTCTCTCTCTCTCTCTCTCTCTCTCTCTCTCTCTCTCTCTCTCTCTCTCTCTCTCTCTCTCTCACTCTCACTCGTTTCAACTGTGCAAGGTTTCATACCGTTTCTCCTGTCTCTCTCTCTTACCGTGTACATTGAGTAGTCGGTGTGATGAGTAAATAATTTTAGCTCTCTCTCTCTCTCTCGTTGTCAAAACGCCGTCTTCATTTTTCAATGTATTAAATAATTAATTAATAGTTTTATAATGCAGTCAGTGTGATTTATCATTGTTAGAAATATATATATATTTGGCAAATATTAACTATGTATGTGTGTTGTTGTCAATGAACTACTTACCTGTGCTGTTACAGATGACAAATCCATACGTTAACGGCTTAGCAATCTTCAATACGCTCTTCTTCATGTGGTTGTAGTTTGCACACATAGGTTCAGTGGTGTATAGCGAAATAAATTAAAATTATACACACATGAAAACGGTGGTTGAAATTCATACAAATCTTCTGATGTAACAGTTCCCACAAGTAATACAGTTCACAAAAAAAAAAAATTAATTGTACACATGTTCAGAGGTGTATAGTGAAATAAAATAAAGCCATAATTTGTTTAAATGATTAAATATATTTTAAAATTCACAATATAAAATTGATTTTTTGAAAAGTTTATAAATTCACAATTCATAATTAAATAAATACATTATAAAATTGATATTTTTTCGAAAGTTTATATATAATTGTGTCGTACTTGTAGGAGAAGCAACCTGCAACATAACAATACAACAACATTAAAATCATGTTAAATATCACACACACACACAGATATAGTTGGCACAATGCAAAAATCAACGCTTTACGCGAGTAACTTCTTAAATTATGTGTCATTCTCTCTCTCTCTCTCATAAGTTAATGTCCATTCATCAAAACTTTGTAAATTAGAATCTGCACTACATTCAAACACACGCACACACAGTGATAAAAAAAATTGTTTATTAAAAGTAGTTTGTTACCTTAACGAGATACAGGCAGAATTAGTGCTGTTACAAAATATATATTAGGAAAGGCCACACACTACTAGAAGTAGTTATCGCCTGAAAAAAAGAAACCACATATTACGAACTAATATGTATAAACACAAATATCGTTACAATAATAATAATAATAATAATACATAAACTTACGTTTACTGCCGTCCGAACTGAAGTATGAGGAGGCAGTAACTATGGATATCACAGTGAGAATTTTGTTGTTGTTTTTAACAGGTGGTGTAACGTGGAATTTTAGCAGGTGGAGGAGCAGAGTCGTCGTCGTCGCCGTCGGCACTTATCCGATAATGACCGTACGCAAGTGTATCACGGCCATTGTCTAGTATATAGCGCTTATCATCATACGGTGACAACGCTTGCTTATTTACGCGCATCGTGTACAGCGTATGATGATCGCTACGTAAACACAACGCACTGACAGAAAACTGACAATGATCAGTGAGACACCTGCGATACATATCGTGTCGCAGACTCCTCTTAATAGCAACTCGAGGCACACCTTTACACACACGTTTTTGACACTCATTGCTAGGATCTTCGTGGGCCACAAGGAACGAATAACATTTCGCTCTGAGACCTACGAATTCTCTAATAGGACGACCACACGTTTCATCCTTGAACAGCCTGACAACCTTTTTGTTCTTAAGGCTATAACAAGGATGAGACGTGGGGTAATCCGAGGTGTCAAAAACGTGCAAGTCCTTCTTCATATCTGCATACAAGTCGGATGTTTGAATATTATACATCAGACTGTCTGTATCAGTCATTAACAATTTAACGTTGCGACCGTACTTGGCGACAGCATAACGATAATGAAAGTCGTACATTATTGTTTTGCTAACGTCAAGCACCGTGAAGCCGACATACACGGGACGAGAAAGAACGATGGATTTTTTACGGAGTGAGAGCCCCACCAGATCGTTCGTATAACGAATCATACGTTTTAGCCTAGGTGTGGAAACTAGTTTTTGAAGCCGTCGTTCATCTGAGACTAGTTGAAAGTCTATATGTTTCCGTACGTTCTCCAGCGACTTGCCGTATACGGCGTTGTTCATCAGTTTGAAAAGGTCTTTTTCAAAGCTGTTGACGGCTGCTTGCCTCTTGCTGGTGTTGAAATCGATAAACGGTTTCAACCAAGCGCTTTGCTTAAAACACAACACCCTATGAGTCGCTTTCAGCTCTAAACCAAGACTTAAATACAATTTTAAATTTCGATAATGGAGAACGTAATTTTGTTTGTCCTCCAAAGTTGTTAACAACTTCTCTACGGATGACCCTGATTCGTTATACGATGATCTGTATATACTCTCGTGTAAACGTTTGGAAAAGGGAGACAGGATATCGTGTGTTACGCGCTGGCGCACAGGTGCAAGCGGGTAGTCGGAATGCAGGTCGTGTAAGGTATTAGGATAGTGTAGGTCGACTTCAAGGATGTACCCGATGTCGGAATCATCACTCACATTACGTACGTCCAAGGACTCGATTTCGTTACGATCGAGCCATCGGAAGTCTGCGTAAGGGAGTGGTTGCGACATGGCTGCACCGTATAAATTGTTACAGTCCGTATACAGAATGAAGGAGGTCGGTTTCGAAACATCGTACTGATCTGGAATCAAAGGATTGTTAGCGACTGCATGACGGTTGGATATCATCGCGCAGCCTCCGCGGACCCCAGACTCGAAAAAACAGATGTTGATTTATTTCTGTCAACAGCTCTAATTCGACCCCTGTCATTTTTAGCAAGCGTTCCAAGCGAGTCCGGGAAGCGAGTAAAAATGACATGGGTCCAAGCAGTAATCGCGTAAGGCCATGTCTCGAAAACTTTCAAAGACATCGGCCAGCAGCATTACGTCTGTCAACAAATACAAATCATGGTAATCTCCAAACGTACGCAGATTGAATGCACTCCACACGTTTTGCGCGTGCTCGTAATCTGCGTCCGAAACAGATGATTCTATCAACCGGTTATCAAAGTGTTCACGAGCGGGTAGACGTGTTTCGTTGAACCGATCAATACTGTCAACGTACTCGTATGGGTATACCCCCTTGCGTACGAGCAGATTGGTCTGTTCATCGAAACCCCGTCTGAGCATTTCCTCTCTAAGCAAAGGAAATTGGCTCCCGGACGCGGACAGATTGGTAACGAGTGTGTCCAGAGAGCGATTAAGAAATTGAAAGGAGTCTACGAAACGCAAGGGACCCAGGGAGAACGACACGTAACGCTCGCTGGATGTCGCAATGCATGATACGCGTTCGTCCTTATATTTCCCCAAACCCAGCATTAAATGGTGACAGTCGTAGCCACGAAGGTTGTGAAAGGAGACGGGGATATGACGAGGCATCCTGTAGCTCAGATTACAGCTATTATGGGCTGCTCCCAAGAATTTCCCCGTAAGATGACAATGATTGCGTACCTTGTCATCGTCTGTCAAAGGGCGCTCACACAAATGACAAACGGCGGCGTTAGTGAACGCAACATTGTCATCATCGGACATAATTAATTGTACGTTATGTCGTACTACCTTCATCATATCCTCGGCGTCTTTCATCAACCACGACAAGAAAGTGTCTACGACGTTTTCACCCCGATAAACTTTAGTCTCTCTCCAGAGGCTGTGCGTGTGATCGACGATAGCATAGGAGAAACCTGACGGAATATGCATCGCTTCGTATGATGTGGACGATACAGGAGGAGAAGTTATTTTCTGACGGGCACCGCTGCTATCGACTGAGTAGAATTCACCTAACTCGTGCACTGTCGTCGGGACGTTGTTACCAGGTGAACACGACTGAAGCGGAGTGATGAGGGACTCGAAGTCGGCGTAGACGGTGAAGGGTACTTTAAGACAGTGCGCGTAATTTTTAAAGGACATAAACTTCTCCTCCTCCGTGGGCATTTTGGTTTTCTGCTCGCCGTAAGGTGTGCAGTAGGGGAGATGATCGGACAGACCATGTTCTGTGGTGAAACGATGCAGACAGTAGTCGCAGTAAAATGATTTATGAGCGTGTTTTGTTAGGGATGATAACAATCTACTCATGTTACTGATAAGACAGTAATGTTTTCGGCTATTTGTATCGGTCAGAAGCAAAAGATTAATGTGATGCGACCTGTCCTTATTCGAGGTAATTCTCAGAGGGTAAACCTCATTTTTTGATTCGTTTTTGATATTGTCTTCTATATCATAGCCGAAAACGTTTATAGAAATGTTAGGATTCTGTGCTTCAAATTTGGAAATGGACTTTAACGAAACAGGGTACTCGATACCGGACATATTCAATGTGTTTATGAATGGGATGTATTTTGAAGCACGGTCTTTATGTTGTTCTTGAGGGTGTATGTGGGCTAGAACAGACCACAGAAAACACATTTCATCTCGGGGGTTCTTGATGTTGACTACTGCCTTGGTGAGTGAGAGTTTTCGCGGGGTTGGAAGGTAGGAGGACGCTGCTAGAGGCTGGTACCGTCCAACAACCAGTTCCAGCTTCAGTACAGCTTCCACCAACCATCCGCTCCCGTCACGGGTAAAATTAGATATGCTATTGAAGATTTTATCATAGGATTCATCGAGTAGACAATTCAACTCGTCGCTGTCGTCCGTGAGCAACGTGCGACAACGTCCGTGGAAGACGGCGTCTTTCGTTACCTCTTTCTCCTCACCACTGTCACCATCTACCACGGTTTTGGTAAAACGTATCCTGCACGCAATATGCCACTTGATATTGCGTAAACGTGCCTGCTCTGCCTGAATATCCTCAAGCAATAAAGGACGTGCCTCAGTCATTACGAATACTATGTCATGATCCGACGCGTCGACGTTCACTGGAAGGTAGTCGAAAGTTGTGATGCACCCTCGGACACTACTGTTCCTCTCGATATAAAATCGAGTCACAACTAAAACAATAGAAACATGAGTATTATTAACCAATAGGAATGATAAATAACGTGTACACAAATTCATGTTTGTAGTAAATAAATAACACTTGTCGGGGTAATATGTCAGTTTATTACAAACCGTGAAGATGTCGGCTACTCCTGATTTTAGTATTGAAAGTGAAAGAATAAAATCATTCAAGTATTGGGAAGTGACGTTTATCAGCCCCGACGAGTTAGCGTTTGCGGGGTTCTACTTCTACCCTATAAATTTCGATGTTTGCGGGCATAGTATGTCATTCGTAGACGATAGAGTTAAATGCTTTTGTTGTGGAATTGAATTAGTTGATTGGAAAGAAGGTGACAAACCTATGAAGGAACATGAAAAATTTTCATCTACATGTCAATTTCTAAACGATGTTAAGAGTGAGACTTTTCATACACACCAATAGACACAGTATGACTTTAATTCACATCAGCAAGTTTGCACGCTACGTAATTACAAAAAATAATTTCTTAACTGTGACAATTGGTATTGAACTTTTTACATTGTTCAGTCTGCTCCTCCCCACGTTCCTGCTGAAGGTTAGCCATGATCTTCAAGAGAGAGAGAGAGAATGAATGAATACTGAAAAACAAAAGGTACTGTTATAACGCTGGTATTATGTTAGTGTATCTTAAACGTTTTATATATCAATTTGTAGCACATGAACGTGTGGTAAGTAAGACGTTGTTGCAAGTGAGTGTCGATATGTGTGCAACTGTACTAAAAAAGCTGTTATGCGCATGCGCAAATAATTCAAATGCACTTACGTAGATGACTGAAAAAGAGATGATTTACATAATACATGTACGTTTAGACCAACTATTTGTTAGATCGAGAAAATTAAGTTTATTTTCGCGCACACACACACACACACACACACACACACACACACACACACACACACACACACACACGAACACACACAGACGCACACGCAACGTAATCACACACACACACATACGACGTGCACACGTTTGGGTTGAATCATGTTACGTTTGTTACATGTTGTGTCGCACTGACCTGATATTTATAGATGACTTCCATACAAAAGCAGATAACAGATTTAACTAATAATTTCATGCTTACAATATACAACCTATGTACACAAACTTATAAAGCATCAACCTATATATCCTTCGTTGGGTTGTAATTATTATTAAACAGTAAAAATGCTTAGAATGAAAATATTTGACACACACACGCAACGCGCGCACACACGCACACGCAACGTAATCACACACACACATACGACGTGCACACGTTTGGGTTGAATCATGTTACGTTTGTTACATGTTGTGTCGCACTGACCTGATATTTATAGATGACTTCCATACAAAGAAGTGTGATATAAAAAGTACAGTAAGAATATATTTCAGAAATTGTAATTTGATCACACACACACACACACATACACATACATGTATTAAATCAATAAATAATGCACTTGATAAAATTATGCTGTACACTTACCAAACTAGCGTATGTTGACTACACAGGAACTTGCGTATACTGAGACGCACAATAATACAAACAGTCTTTCAACTATTAAAAAAATGCTGTGATAGATTTATCAACGCACGCAAGCAGTCAGTGTGAAACCGCTAAAATTCAGTTATACCTAAAAATATATATCTTCAATTAGAAGTGTAATATAAAAGGTACAGTAAGAATATATTTCAGAAAATTGTAATTTGATCACACACATGTATTAAATTCAAATATATATCTTCAATTAGAAGTATAATATAAAAAAAATACGGTAAGAATATATTTCAGAAATTGTAAGTTGATCATACACATACATGTATTAAATTCAATAAATAATGTTTTAATGCAAATAATTTTTACGTTTAAATAAAATCTGTACATACAATAAATTATGCTCACTCACCAAACTAGCGTATGTTGACTACACACAGGAACTTGCGTATACTGAGATGCACAATAATACAAACAGTCTTTCAACTATTAAAATGTAGTGATAGATTTATCAGCGCACGCAAGTAGTCAATGAGAAATTATCGCTAAATTTCTTGCGTATATATTGGTCTCTGGTGGTGGGGAAAGCAGGTGTTTGTTTTGGAAGTGAATACTTTCTAATCCATAATTACTTGCGGTGGTGCTGCTAATGAGTGTCATGTGTCAAATTAGAAAGTGAAAGGCGGATTTAGCGAATACACAATGGCTTATTTCGTTATAACCCTCTGAACATACATGCAATTAGTTGTATAGTAATCAGAAATGTGTGAGAGAGAGAGAGAGAGAGAGAGAGAGAGAGAGACAATTTAATAGTTTGAATTTCATACCACAAGGTAAACTATATTTTTTAAGTCGTGGGTTGTTTCCGAAAATTATTATTTAAAACTGATAATTGTTTTATTAAAATCTTAGCGCTATATACTAGACAATGGCCGTGATACACTTGCGTACGTGCCAAATTAATTGCCGACGGCGACGGCGACGACGACTCTGCTCCCCCACCTGCTAAAATTCCACGTTACACCACCTGTTAAAAACAAAAACAACAAAAAAATTCTCACTGTGATATCGTTAGTTATTCTCTCTCCACTCTTCAGTTCGGACGGCAGTAAACGTAAGTTTGCGTATTATTATCATTATTGTAACGATCTTTGTGTTTATAAATATTAGTTCGTAATGTGTGGTTTCTTTTTTTTTATAGTATAATGGAAAACGCTGCTGTAATAATTGACTTTCACTGCTTTTATGATGACAACGGCAATTATAT